>JAAGVU020000032.1:16807187-16826665 GCA_011763525.2 Mormyrus iriodes
AGCCTACACCACTCCGTATACTAGCATACACCACTCCAGGTACTAGCCTACACCACTCCGTATACTAGCATACACCACTCCAGGGTCCCTGAATGTTCTTAATGTTGAATAACTGGTTGCTATGTTTGGAAATTGTGGTTTAGTTCTTGCTACAACAGTGTTTCCTAACCTAATCCTCAGGGACCCCCAGACAGTCCACATTCCAGGACCGTCTGGGGGACCCCAAGGACCGGTTTAGGAAAGACTGTGCTGCAATATTCCTTACACTTGTACTTGGGCATTCATTGGAAGCCCAGCTTTTTGCCTTACTTGTATGTCGCTTTGGACAGAAGTGTCTGCTAGATAAAGTAAATGTAAATGATATATTTAATATGTGTACTGTGGCAATAGTTGCTTCAGTAATAAAAAGAAATGAAGTTCATCTAACCCCTTGAGACAGATGTATCTGCATTCCTAGGGGAGTAAAGCTCAAATATAATGCAAGCATATCAGTTATTGTATAAAATAAAAATGTTCATATTTGTCCTTGTTAGGCTGCACTAAAAGAGAGTCATACAAGATAGATAGATAGATAGATAGATAGATATACTTTATTAATCCTGAAGGAAATTTAGGAATTTTATGATTAAGATCTTGGATGCTGTGCACGGCTATAATATAAAGTTGTGGTCTCCACAAGGGGGACCTAGTGTAGCTTTATATTCTGAAGAAGTGATCTCTAAATGTAAAAAAGTCAGCTGGGCTTTGCTGTGAAGATACTGGAAAGGTCATCCATTTCAGGATTTGTTCCTTACAGAAGATTCAATAAGTTTCACAAGGACCACTTGGCTTCAGTCTGATGTGAGGCAGGGAGGTGCTTAGTCCACATATAGTTTCCAAAACATACGGCATTACTGAGGTCTGATGAAAATTATTCATGAGTAGCAACACAATGTTGTCAAGAAGAGTCAGAATGCTGCTGCAACTCTATATGTTACATGGATGGATGATAGCTATCGTACCTTATGACCTTGGGGTTAGGATGTGTTTGTTGTGAGAAAATGATGGCAGAAATCATACAGCAGAGATAAAAATGCAAGTAATTATGGTTCTGAATAAATTTAGAGATAACCATGTGTAATAAATCAAAATGATGGATCAAAATCAAAGTCAAAGTTATCAATCAAAGGCGATCCTTCTCATTTTGAAAATCAATGATACTCCTGCATGCTGAGAGAACTTTGTTGCATTTCAACATGCAGTTTTATGTCCAGCATGCTAGTGTTGGTTGGAAACTCATTTTATTTATAATGTGAAGAAGTGAAAGTCCAACCAGCAGGACATGCAAAATCAGAAAAGATGAAAGTGTGGATCCATTACCACTAGGCGTATTTGACATGCCCTTGTACTTCAAAATATTTCTTGCATGTTTTAATGCACTTTCCAAAAAACCTTCCGCGTTATAAGCATTCTCGCTTCCTGACATTAAGTTCCTTGCTTTTATAGAACAAAAATGTCAATATTGATCGGAATACAGTCTATAATTGGTATTTCGGTAGAAATGTGAAATTAAGTGTGATTTTCTTATATTTTTCTCACCAAAGTTTGCTAGAAAATGGCCTCTTTAAAATGTATTTCCTTCTAATACAGGCAAACTAATTACAGATTGATTTTGGGCTGTGGCCAAATTTTATTCAATGCATTTCTTTTTTAAAACTGTTGATTTTGTTTATTTCCATTTGAAATGATAATATTATTGATAATTATTAATCTACTATTATTAACTTTTTGTGATGCTGAAGGAAAATGTTTAGTGTATTGTTCTGATTTAGCAATACGAAATGTATGCAATGTATAATATTTTGCTTGCTTAACAAGAGTAATATACCCTGTTAAAACTTTTAACTTTAAATTTATGGATGTCATAACATAGCCTACAAGTTGGACAACTACGCTGACAGATTAATACGTTGGATATGCTCCGCGGAAAAAAATTAAGAGACCACTCTGTATTTTTAAACAAATCTGTATTTGTAAATCCTGGTTTAATCCTGGTTCTGCTGGCAGAAGGCTACACTGTAAGGCAGGTTGCTTCCAGGATCAAAATGTCTAAGGCAGCAGTACACATCAATAAGGTGAAGCAGGAGACACTGGGAATGACCAGAAACCAGCCAGGTAAAGGGTGGAAGCAACTTTGTAATGCCAGAGATGACCATTAACTTATTTGACAGTTTCTCATGAGAATGACATCAAGTGACCTTCAAAAGGAATGGGAAACATTAAGTGCAGGTGTGAAGTGCACTGTAAGGACAGTTCGTATCAGGCTCCTACAAGCAGGACTGAAGTCCCATAAAGCAAGGAAGAAGCCCTTCAATAATGAGAAACAGAGAAGAACCAGGCTGCAGTTGGCAAATAATAATAATAATAATAATAATAATAATAATAATAATAATAATATCTTATTCACAGACGCACAGCCATAAACTGAGAAATGAGCGAAACAAAAAAATTGTGCTGTGGTCTCAATTTTTTCGCAGCTGTATTTTAAGAGTAAGTGCATATCTTCTTTGAGGGAATATCTGAAAACAGAGACGCTTGACTAGACGAGGTCAATTTCCACTTGATCGGATACCATTACATTGTTTCCCTAAATGTTTATGACCATTTTTTAAAAGACAAAATTGTCCAAGTTTAAGGACAAATGTACCTAACAGCGACATTTGACTTAAGGAAGTGAAATCCTGAGATCCATTATTTAACCTGCGGGGGGATATATGTGAGTCTCAAGCTGTTACTCCAGGGATCCTTTTATCAGTTAAAAAAGAAACATTGTTTTCCTGCTGAATCGCTGCCCATTGCGCCACTAGATGCCACAATAAGCGCCCTTTCGTTTAAAGGTTACAATGAATGAGGAAAATGAGGCATTTATACCCGCCCACCAATCTATGATGTAACTCTGTTCCAATGAAAACAGGTGGAATTCCCAGGTTTAGCCAATCAGCGCCAGTTCTCGAATTGTCCAAGTCTGAGAATGACTCCCCCAGTCATGGCGCTGCGGTGAAGTAGGAACGGGCAAGGAAAGGCAAGATAATCAGTCCCGTTTTTGTTTTTAAGTTATTTTTACTTCTTAATGAGTGTGGAGTGTGATTTCATTTGGCAGCGATGCGGGGACGTGACACGATTGTGTGTTTTCCCCATGGGAAACTACACCAAGGCTGATTTTTGTTTTAATTCTCATCGAACTACAGCTATGTATTTGCATGAGTACTTACTATTAAGTTACACTAGCTGACCTGCTTCATGGTAGTTCCGTGCACTTACTGGGTGGCATCGTATTGCAGTGTGCCACTGAAGTTGAGGTGCCGCTCACTTTCGTGCCGTTAAGTCTAGTTGCGATTCTTTAAATTACATCTTAACGCCTGATCGACAAAGCGACCATGCCGGGGAAAACTAAGTACAATTTAGTAGATGATGGTCATGATTTGAGGATTCCTCTGCACAACGAGGAAGCCTTCCAGCATGGCATAAATTTCGAAGCAAAGGTGAGTGAGAAGCGGTAGGTGAGCAAAGTCCACAACGCACACTTTTATTATCGCACACTGCCAAATGTTATAGAGTTTATAATATTATTCTCAGGTTTGTCATTGCTTCTCGTTCATTTGCTGACTAGGTAATAGAAAAGCCAGTTAACAAGCATCATGCATGCATTCGCCAGCTATTTTTACTAGCGCGATCCCCTTTGATCTTGTATCGACGTAGCAATAACTTGACGCAAAATAGCATCTTTTAGTCTTTGTTTTTGTTGGTGGGGCTCAGACGCAGCCGCCCAATGCACTGTAAGAGAATTTGGTATTAATTGTGGTATTTTCCCCCCATATTTATAGTACATTGGTAGTCTGGATGTGGCGCGACCGAATAGCAGAGTGGAGATAGTCGCAGCAATGCGAAGGATACGGGTGAGTTTTCCTGCCCTGTTCACATTTATGCCACAAAGTTGCGGGGAATGTGGAGGTCGCGGTAGTCATATCACATGCTGTTTCTAGTTGTCAGTAAAATGTTACTCGATAGCAATGTTAGCTCAGTGATTTTGCCTTGCCCTGCGCATAACTTAAGCAGCGCTTGGAAAGGAGGACCGTTAATGACCCTTTTTCCGACGCCCGGGTGAAACTAGTCCTGGAAACAACGTTTTTGAATGAATGCAATATCGGTGTATAAACACCCTGTGATAGGCCTTTATTGCTCGACACACGTGTTGTGTTGGACACTGTGTATGGTTACTCCGAATTTTCTCTTCACTAATTAAAATTTCCAACTGAATTTAGGTAATAAGGATACAGAGCTAATTTATACTGTAAACAGGGATCATTCTTAATTAACCGTGTCATGCATGAAATTTGTACCTTCTCTCCAAATAAAACAAAAACGAGCAAAACGTTGATGGAATAGTCAAACATTTCAGCACGGGTTTCGGGAAGACCCGTCAGATGCCCGTAGTTGTTGCTAAGGGAGGGTTCCTGTGGAATAGTGCAAAGTGGTTTTGTTTTGAACTGTGCAAAACATTCTCGCACAAGTCCTTTATACCTTTGCCTAAATTGACTATTTTACGATTAATTTACAGTATTTCTGGACAGATCCGGTGAGCTTTTGTTTCTCACAGATAAAACTCACATATTGGGTTTAATTCTTTAACAGTATCAAAGGATCTTTGATTTATTGCAGACATTTACGAACATGCAAGGAAAGGAGTCTCCTCTACTGATGCCAAACTGTTTTTCTTTCTTTCCAGTTTAATTTACCTGAAATTGCTGAAAGTATTTTTTTTCTGTGAATTTAACATCAGAAATGGTATATGGAGATAATGTCCATGTTTTTAGGCATCTGAGAAGGTTGCACCAAGGGCATCAATAACAAACTCGTGTTGAGTGATCTTTTTGTTCAAGGCCAGGTACTGGCATTTCTCATTAGTGTCAGCCACCATATATTTGTGATGTTTTCATAACTTGCAATGTTCTGTTTTTGGATACTGTGACGCAGTTTTCTGACTTTTGAAAGGTCTGCTGGTGGGTGTCTATGTGTGTAGCAATTGAATAGATGTCACAGGAATTTTCCTCCAGTTGTGGTGCTTTGAAAGTTTGGCCGTTTTAATAAGGAGAAACATTGTTCAATTTCAGAATTGTCATATAGTTGCAGATAATTCTTGTCCAGTGAAACATAGTTTGCAATTTTATTTATTAACTTGTTACTATTTTGGCTAGATAGGTTATGTGAAGCAGTTCAGGTTAATTGCCTTCCTGAGAATTATATTAATAGCTTAATTTCTTGGGTATGTTTCTGTGTTCACATATGTAAATGTTCAGAGGAGGAAGGGGAGAAAAAATTACATATTTTCATAATTACCACCAACCTATTTTTTTATGTACCCGATAACATGACGATAAGTTATTCATGATAGTAACACATTCAGGTAATTCAATGCAGTTTGTTAGCTAACAGTAATTCCTTAAAATGTCTCCATTAACAACTTAGAGGCATAACCAATTCTCCCCTGGAAGAATCCTCTGCAGAATCATGCAATATAAATGATGCCATATGCATTGATGTGCTCCTAATTGATTAAGTATTACTCCATTACAGATGAATGACCAGGGCTGCTCATTTGAAATGCATATTAGGATGATTATGTGACCCTGTGATCTCATCAGGAAGTTTCTGCTGCATGTATTTTCTATAAAACAAGGGAAAAAAGGCGACTAAGGGGAAAGTAGTCGGGAACTGTTTCTGTACTTTTACTTCCCATAATTGTTCATGACTGTACTGTGGATTATTATCGAGCTATATGATTAGCACGGGCCTTCCTGAACGTCAGCAGCAGGAGCCAGATGTACCATTTGCATCCAGTTCCCCTTTGGTAATGACAGTCTACTCTTACTAGTAGGTAAATGGTCGCAGTAAGAGGAACCAAATCCAGGTTAAATTTTATTGCTCGGCTGATAATCACATCAATAGCCGCTGCATACCTCACCCCTCCATTACCCATTCATGCAGTTCAGAAGTCGCTGATTATCGAGCAAATTTGGGATGTTATTAATTATGCCAAGAGACTGTAGAACCTGCAAGTATCCGTTGCAGATCCTGGTCCAAAATATTGTCAGATGGGATTTTCAGTTAAATTTGTGATTTAATTGTTTGAAAGGGTATACTTACCTGAGACGTTAAACCGAATAGATTTATAGTAGAGAGAAGGGTTGCAATTTATTTTTAATATGTGCTCCTTAGGACTTGAACTAATGACCCTTGTGTTGTTAGTGCAATGCGCTACCAGTTGAGCACAACACTAAGGGTAAGTATTCATCTTTCGGGTCACTGGTGTTTTTCATGTATCCCAGTGTCGTTCGTCGGAGCAATGTCTGTTTTTAGAGCCAGTTAGTCAGGCTCTCCCTCTTTAGTAGTGACTGTTATTGATGGTAAAACTGTAACTGACTGAGTATCACAATGAAAAGTCAGGGGGCCTTTCTTTGCTGAGCTACGGGGTGGACAGCAATCGATAGGCCGATAACAGCATTTCCAAGTAAACTGTCACAGGATGACGTGAAAATGTCAAGCAGCTAGCTTAATATTTCAGAGCTAAGCTCTGTCTTTTTGTTGGCTATTTTAAATTACACGCTTGTTTATTGTATGTCCAGTCAGTGCTCTGTTATTTTTACCTAAGATTTGTACTGTGAAGAATACAAGTGTTTTCAACAGACATTAGATGTTCCCTAGGGGAAGGTCTGGTAAGTGTTCTGGTTGATGAAATGCATAGCTATTCCTGTACATCTGAGTGTGTATGTTCAGCTCTCTCCTTTTCACCTTTCAGAGCTCCTTCTGTAAACACTGTTTCCGTACAGGCTGTGGGATCGAAGATTCGGTGGAGGTGAAAATGTGCTTTAAACGTTCAGCCTTTTTAAACTTGGTGTAAATCAAGCCCAGTGACCTTTGCTAGCTCCCTCGCCTGTGGTTGACTTGTGGAGAAGATTTGCTTGGCTGATGTTTAACTTGCTGTCATTTCTCAAATGTGTCGATGAGGTCTGGTAATCGTCTTTGCATTTTATGGCTCGCGAAATGGTAAACGATGGCAGTTGTTTGAAACCTTTGCCATAAAAAGTCTTCTGCTAGTTCCACTGGCCTGTGTGTACAAGGCTGTTTCATCATTGATTTCTGAGTGGCCTCTTTCTGCGACAACAAGACCCTTCGTAGCGTACAATACACTCCCTGTACCCTGGCAGGCTAACGTCTCGTCTTTCTGTAGAACGTGTTGGGTTACTTTGTTTCTTGTGCGCTCTAAGATGGCAGAGCCATTCACGGGCGAGGCTAGCTGATGTCCGTTGGAAGCCAGCCTACATGCTAGATTACCCGCCTTTTTGTTTGCAAAGAGCTTCTTTTGAGTGTCGGTAAGAATATGTCTGCCTTTCCAGTAGTGACCTCTCCTCGCCTCGGCTGAGACTTTTGGCAGAGTAGCAAGGACATATCCGGCTTCCCTTGTGCCGCCATAGTAACCAAGATCTCTAAATGGACTTGTTAACCAGCAGCTTAGAGCTCCTTGTACCTTCCTTTCATGACTTTTTGTGAAGACATCTTTAAAGAAGTTAGCTACTTCCCCACCGTTGGTAACGGTTTCCCGCCATTTTTTGTATCTGAAATATCGGTGCTGCTGTGTGGTGATTGAAGAATGCTGTTCTAACTCCGCCCCAGATTAAGCTGCATTAAACACAGAATTAAGTCTCTCTGGCAACAGTAAATTGCTCTGAAAATATCACAGAGATATGTCTGAGGCCCTTACATTTAATTTTCTTTTCATTTTTATGATATGGGATAAATTTAATTTTTTCATTGCTGCAGCTCTTTATAACTTCTTTATCTGCCTGTGCAGGTTTTACTTTTCAGCTAAAATAACATGTTCAGCTGACCTGATTCTGGGCGTTAAAGTGTGAATGTAGGCAGATAGCCAATAATAATATAATAATTTAAAAGTGTGGGTGTAAAAAGAGAATTTAATTGCTATTGAACATTTTGCTAAAGAAAAATAATCCTATATCTATGGCAAACGTCACCTCAAACACAGTATTTTTTTGTTTTTGGTAGCTGTTGATGTTTTCTCCAACTACAGAGCAAATCTTCCTTCTTAAGCTAGTTACTAAAGCATGCAGCCTTCTGCACCGTGACCCGTGTTAGCTGTAACTGAATGTCTTTCTTCATGGTGTAGATGCTGTTGCCAAGCATTTAGGGCCTTTTGGAACATTTCTATTCATCTGCATCCTTAGAACATCCTTCCTGAAGCGTTAAAGCCTGGTTTTCCCAAAAATGCTTCAGTGATAGTAATTCTTATTCTAATTTATTTTGAGCTCAAACTTTTGTTTACAACATGTCTGGTCAGCACCTTGTGTCTTAAATGCTTTGGCATTATTATAGAAGTAAAATCTGAGAATTTGTTTGCCATAATCTAACCGGCATTCACTGCTTTCATAATGCAGTTATTTTGCAGGTTTCTGTTTAGTGGGCAAATAAGATTTTGGCATATGTCATATTTAAGTTTAGGTGTCAGTTAATTGATGTCTTCTGCAGAATAACTGACTGCTGGTTCTACATTTCTGTGCTTGGTAAAGGAATTATTCAGGAAAACACCCCCCTCTGTGTAAACGCAGTACAGGCTGACCAGCTGTCTTTGTCATGTGACTCCAGTGTGTAATAATGAAGTTTTCGTAAGAGGTCACCTCTGACAGGTAGCTGTCCTGACATTGCTAAGACGTCTCCTTTCATCTCAGTTCAGTCTCAGTCCAGTTATTACCTTGAACTATGCTTATGACACAGACGTGCCCCCAGGCTACTGTTTGAGGATATAATTCACTGACACGTGGATTTAAAGTGTACAAATATACCTTTATTGTACACCAAGGATTTGCCTGTCATTGAATTGTGACAGGCTGCTTTGATTGACTTCATCGCCCCCTTCCTGTAAAAGGATCCCCTTCACCTTCCCATCACACCTTCAGTGCTAAAATTAGCTGACATCAGTGTCACCTGTAAATGAGAGTCTGGAAGCTGCGGACGCCATAGCAGATTGAGCAGCGTCTGGTTGGTGTTTCGAGCTGTCTGAGGTCTTAATGATGAAGCCCCCCAAACGCATCTCCCGTGGGTCGGCTCGGGTGGGGAAGGACACGGAAATGTAGACAAACAGTTTGGGAAGTGCTGCTGAAAACCAATTTCTCCATGTTGCTGAGACAGAAATTGGTGGTGCATGATGTCTCCATCATTTGCATATATATGTATATGTATATGTATATGTATGTGTGTGTGTGTGTATATCGGTGCTGCTGTGTGGTGATTGAAGAATGCTGTTCTAACTCCGCCCCAGATTAAGCTGCATTAAACACAGAATTAAGTCTCTCTGGCAACAGTGAATTGCTCTGAAAATATCACAGAGATATGTCTGAGGCCCTTTACATTTTATATATATATATATATATATATATATATATATATATATATATAAAAAATATTATATAATCAATCCATCCATCTTCTGACCTCTGTTCCTGGTCAGTGTTTTGCGGCCTTAATGTGTATATTTAAAGTAATAATAACTGGTGTTTGTAAGGGACAGTATCAAACAAAATTTACTATTCCTTTCATGGTTGTTGTGTTTTTCATAGGGTAAAATGGGTAATCTGTTTTTACAGACCTAAGGTTCTAATTGTCCTCATGAAGTTCAGGTTAGCTTTTGGATGAAGTCTGGCACGGCTGTTTGGTAGAGCTCCCGATGTCATCATGTACTTTGCACCCAGGAGGACCTGAACTTTTTCGCTCATGGTTATATTTCATATTTGATATTTGAAAATTTGTTCCCCCAGCTGGTTCTTTTGGAAAACCTTTTTCAAAAAAAGGACAAAAAAATTGTCCTGTCCGGATGCAATCAGCCACTGGTCAGATTGAGTCCACCTGGAGCTGGCCAATATCTCCAGTGAGATGGTTTTGGGAGGGGTGGATGTGCAGCCAATCTGTCCAAGACGGAGCCCCCCCCAAAGGCTAATACAATATCCTTCCCCCCCACTCCCACAGACAGACCAAGGCTAATGCTTTCATTTTCCAGTGGAAGACAGTGGCTGCGGAGCAAGTTTGCATTGCCGAATAACATGATCACCAGACTCATTTGCATTCTCTGATGTTTCAGATGTCTGTAAACCCTTATCTGCATATCCCCATGCAGTCTATGAATATGACAGTTGGCAAACGCTTGAAATGCTAAAAAAAGCATGTTGAATTTTACACTATAATCCAAAACTGACTGCATGTGTGTTCATTACATACTCAAACTGGGTGACCAAACAGTATCTCTACCAGCCAAGTGCCCTCAGAGCTGTAGCGGTGGTGATAATATTTTGACGTGTGTACATCTATCATGTACATATATACACTGATGAATATTGATGTGGCACCTCTAACTCTCCTGCATGAAATCCGCCAGCCTATATTGCTGTCACCCTTGTCAAGGTGAACATTTAATATTGGTGACTCCCCTACAGTCTTGGCCGTATTGGACACACAGCAATAGTAGACACGTTCTGCGTTTCATGCGTCGACCTTCCGCGGCTTCATTATATTTGGCTTCCTCGGTTGTCATGGTAACCCCTCTGTTAGCTGTGGGCAGTGGCGATGATGCCCGCTTTGTGTTTTCTCCTGACTGTGATGTGAGTCAGTGGTGCCTCTGGTGTCCTTGAAGAATCTAGCCCTTATTGTCTTTCCTCTATGTGTTCTGAGGTCATTAAATTCCTTCAGAATTTACAAGGGATATTTTAAAAATATTTTTCATTGCTGAGCCTTTGTTGTTTTTGACCATTGCCTAAAACATGTAAAGACGTCTAAAGACTGTAGGAAAGGGGGTTTAAAACCAAGATACATGCACATTTGAACTTGCAGCTGAAAGGAACCAAAGTTAGCGAATACCTTCCAAGATGTCCTTATCATGTATATCAGCCCAGCATTAGAATACATAAACAGTGTTTTTGTGCTCAAGCATGCAAAATGGCTCAGAGAGTAAAAGGGGAGTGGAGGGTGGGGTGAGGCCTCCATCTCCCTCTAGAGTGTCAGATGACAGTGATTATGGGCTGGAATATGGCTCACCTGCCCCTCGCTCTCTGGGTAGCTCTGTGTGACGTGTTCTGTTTCGTTTTGCCCCCAGTGAACTCAATGATACACTTGACAGTCCCGATGACCGTGACGTTGTTATTTTGGTTTCTCATGTTCCCAACCTACACAGCACGACTTTCGTTTTTGCCTACGTCACATGTAGAACCAGTTCTGCAGTGGTGCACGATGTTGAGTAGTGTTAGTCTTCTCCTGGTCCCCATTTAGACCCCTTAAGTGATCCAGTTTACCCAAATAAATTATTTCTACCCGCTGAAAGGTCCTCATCCTACATGATTGTAGTGATTGTGCTTTTCTTCCCCACCAAAGGCTCGGTCCAGTTTCTGAAGCTGCGATTCAGTGTTCGGCAGATGAACTTAAAATGTATGAAGCACAGTGCTCAGGAATGTGGAGGGAGACCTGGGCTTCTCAGTATTTTAAAAATTTTTTTTATTGTCTTCAGAAGGAAAAAGAAATGTCCGTATTAATGCCTTTACTTGCTATGGCTATTTTTAGTAAGAATACCAACTGCCCGTGGGAGGAAAATGCAGAACAATGGCACAATCCCGGCAAACAGGGACACTTCGGAATGTCGGAATGCCATGTCCCAGCGCCGCATCATGATGTGTGATGTAGTGAACTACAAAGGAAAGCTAAATTTAAATGCATTATGGGGGGTTTTATTTTAAAGCAACTTAATGATTCAGGTTTCAACTTTCATGCCTTGTTTTCTTATTTGTTGCTGTAGCAGTTGTGTTATTAAGGACTTGCATTTTAATCGGCAATCATGTCTTAATCATAATGGCCTAACCTAGGGCTGTCCTATGCGGATGTTTCTGGCATCCTGAGTTGTAGGGCAGATGTTTGCACAGCTGATAGTTCTTTCCATAGCAGCTCCTTTGTTTCCTTCTGCATTGACCAAACAGCACAATATCTACCTGGATAGATAAACTTATAACTTAAACTTAACTCCATCTTCACTTCAGATCTATCTGAAGGGGGCTCCCCTTGCTACGTATACTAGTAGCCTTTAGATCAGGGGTCTCAAACTTAAATTACCTGGGGGAGGGTCCTTGGCTAGGAGCTCTTCTCCCAAGGGGGGCATTTAAGCTATTGAGCCAAAAGAGAAATGAGAGGGAATAAGAAACTATGTCTATAATCCACAGAATGATCTCTGTGGAAAAGAAATGGTCGAACTGCGGGCCAGATTTAATAATGAATTAAAAACGTGTAGCTGGTCGTATAAAACTGTCTTGTGGGCCATATCTGGCCCCTGGCCTAGTAGTTTGACACCTCTGCTTTAGAATTTAAATATGCAGGCGAACCAGGGTGTGAATGTCATACAGGCGTCAAAAAATCTGTCATTTTAGTTAAAAAAATAATAAATCCTGTGTTTATTTAGCAGACACTTTGCCCAAAATGATGTACATGTGAGGATCAGAGTGCACCGTCAGGCAGTCACAGTCGGGGCTGAGGGCCTTGCTCGATGTGCTTGGCCTGCAAGTTTATCTAACAAAAGGTATATATATTTTTTTTTAAAGTAAAGGCACAAATGCACGTTTGTCTCTAAGTATTGTGTAGGTGTCATGTGTCATAGTTGGGCGAAATACAGTTTTTCCACACTTTTTACATGATTCCTGAAGTTTCGTTCCATTTGTCTTCTCCTTGGGTGTGTTATTACTTTCTCCAAAAGAATAGCTGTGGTTACTGCAGCCGAGCTGAGTGATGCGATGCCTCGTTCAAAAGATGGGAGGATGGAGATGTTTTTAACAAAGTGGTCTTTGCTTACTAATATTGACTAGGTATGGTGGTCGATACTAACATAAAATGAGACATTTTCTGAGATTTAACTTCTTTAAAACCACAGACACTGAAAACTCAGGAGTGAATACATTTACATTTTTAGCACACATACAGTTGAGAAAGGAGGGCCAGCCAGTTCCTAAAGTGACTGGTGGTTAGGGACCTTGCTCGAGGGCCCAACACCAACCACGGGATTTGAACCGGTGACTTTCCAATCATAGACACTGTCATAACCCACTGAGCCACACACTGCACGCCCAATATTACTTGCTCATCATTTTTTGCAACCTAATTTTAGTCATTGCATTACGTTTTTTTTTGACATTTCACAGGATGTTCCAATGTAATTGCGTCATTCAGAGACAAGGTGTACTATCAAAATAATAGACATTTGAAAAGTGTGTCATGATACTTTGTGTAAATTTGATATCTAATCCGTGGGTCACTCTTAGAACATGCAGGTTCTCTTTACTAGCATTACCTCCGTCTCTTACCTAGGCCATCTACATTTTATTTCTTTAATGTGTAGTTAGTTTATCATGCTTAAAGATGGCTTTTGTGAAAAACACAGAATTAGGTCGTAGATTATCGCTAAGTATAGTAACATGGCGTTAGCTTTCTTCGCCGGTGCAGATAGGTCCCCCTTTTGTGAGCAGACTTTCTTGGTCCGTTGCCAGGCATTCTCGCATCCATATATTTAGCACATTGTGGAGGCCGAGCTGCCACTCTGCATCACTTTCCTGCTCTGTGCTAATGCCAAATGCTCTAGTTCCTTCTAAGAAGTGCTCAGGGCACAGCAAGCAGACCACAGCATCCCTTGTGAAGCTTCTCACTGGACCTCCTCCTTTAAATTCTGCAGATGTTTCTGCTACTGGTATTTTTCTTGGTACAGAACAATGTTTCCCTATTCTTCTTTTGGAGTAATGATCCGTATCATTAGAGTAATGGTACCCAATACAGCATTGTGTCGACTTCTGTACGCATTTCGGACCAGGGCCACCGGAAGTCAATTTGGGCATATCTCGATATTGTAGCTGTCCACGACGTTTACATTACTGTATACATACTGTTTTACAAGTTAGATATGGACAGTGGGTCATTATACGGCTGGCAGCGCTGCCCATTCTCCTGAAACTGTCACATAAGCGATCCACCTGCCAATGTCCTACTATGTCCGCTTTCAGGCGTCTCTGGATCAGTGCAGATTATTTACTATGGACTTCGGACGTAAATGCGATCGGACGTGACTCGATCAGGTGTAATTTGACGCAAGACTGTACACCAGTACATCATCTTTGGTCTATTGAAGCCTTCTGTATTGTCTTTTATAGTCAGGTTAAAAAAATATATATTTGCCTGTTTACACTGTGCCAAGTTAACACTATTTGTTTTCATGCTGTTTTTGCACTTTTTTTAATACTAGGATTAATTTTTTTTGTAGTAATAACAATTTAGTGATTTTATTTATTTTATTTTTTTTATTGACACATAAATTAACTTGCCTTTTACGAAACGGAGGAGCTGAATCTTAACTGCCTTCCTGTAGGATGCGCAGTTGCAGGACCCCTGCTTAGATATGCGCTGGCAGTGTGCAGTGGGCAGTCATGACCTTGACAACCAAACTTCTGACCTTCATGTTACTTAATCCCTAAACATGAACAGTTCTTGTGCTGTGAAGAACGCCAGTTCTTGTGCTGTGAAGTGCTTCAGCTGAAATCAAACTCTGGCAGCAATCCAATCGTAGGAACAAAATTCAACTTGACGTGCAATTCTAAGCAACCGGCTCTGCATCTCTGTCAAGTGCTGAATGTAAACACCGGAATTGCTTTTTAAAACGACTTTGAAGGAATCATCTCGTTTGAAAAGCAGAGGTTTGTCTCTGTGTATCCGGTTCGTTCCCCCCATTAGATGTTCATCTCTAGTTTTAATTAAAGCCAGTGTTTGTGCTCTGGCCCTGTATTTATTTTATTTTGTGAATAAGGTCACTCTAATGCATTAGCCAGGCAGCCTTCCTTTTTAACACGATTTATTTGTAAACAGCGTAAGTCCAGATTATCTCCATCTGATGGCCCGTTTTATTGCCCCTGGCAAATCAGCATCCGTGCAGAATCCTGAGGCTGGCTGAAGGTCATAGGCAGGCGTAAGCTGCAGTGTAAACAAAGGTGAGTCTGTTTACTGTAGCTGTATGCAAATATGCAGTCGTTTTCTGTGCTTGGACATAATATTTGAGATAATAGGATTATTTATGTCAGATAAAAAAATCTGGCATTTTCTCGGTTTCCTTGTGAAGTAAAAATATCCTCAAAATATTAAAAGGTGTGTTTCTCTTTATCGCCTTCTGGCTGCTGACTTGTCAATAAAGCTTAATTTACTATTCTTCCTACACATAAGTACTGCAGCCTGGGAACATTGGAAGGAATATTATTGTTGTTAGACACACCTGCTAAACATGATTGGTGCCTGTGGTTTGCTAAGAAGATGCCACCCTGGACAATTGCCCATATTACGCTTGCCAGGGTCTTCTACTGATATGAATATAAGTATGAATAATCTGCCACTAATATGAATATAAATATTAATAATAGTCATATTTTAGTGCAGGTTCTACATTTATCATTTTATGTAACATTCTGCCTTTTTTTCCCCTCTAGCAGTTTTGAGTGCATTTCAGTCAGGATCTATGCAACAGACTGTTGGGAAAGTGTAAAAAATATATACTTAGGAATAGCTAGCTACAGCCACTAAAACGGACATGGTAACATCAGAGTGCAGGGAATGGTGTACGTTTCCTATGCATTTGTCAGACAGGGCTTTGTCCCCACACCACACTCTTCCGGCCCTGGTTCGGCACTGGAAATCCCTCTCTTTGTGCTGTTACAGCTTCCGTTCGCTCTCTCTGTCCCCCCCCAAACATACTGGAGGCCTGGCCTGTGAGCAAACAGGAGTGTGTGAGATGTAAAACGGCTTGCCCTCCCTGCAGGCTGGTATCTGTCTAAGGAAATTTGCTGTTTTACAAAGAATATTTCATTTCTGGAAAAAAAAAAATGAGTCAAGCTGCCATACACATTCTTCCTCTTAATTGCATTCCTGTAACAGTATCGTTGACACAAATGCTCAGCACCGCTTAATTTGGTCTTACACCGGCTAGTGCAACAAATAGAAAATACCACTTTAATAGGTTTGTAGCCTGTGATAATTACTTGTCTTTCAGCTTACACCAATTTGCTCTTAGAGAGAGAGCTTTGTTTCTGTAATTTTTCTGTGCGTAGGGTGTAGCAGGGATGGGTTCAGGTTATGTTGGGCTGATGCTTGGTGATTGACTGTTCAGCCATTATGGGTGGCAGCCATTTGTTATTTTAAGCTACTAGCTGTTTTAATCAGTAGTGTTAATCATGCTTTTATTTGTGTAGTGGATCTGTGTACCTTTGACCACTGGTTTTCATTCATACTTTCTTTTTTACTCTTCAGTCTTTTTTTAGGTTTTAAAAAAAAAAAAAGTGTAAGAATTGTATTGTGATGTTGTAGCTGTTACATTTAGCCTCATTTTCTTACATTTACTTGTTAATGGGGTGTTGAAGTGCAAGAATGTGTCTTTGGAATCGGTTGCCTTCCTGAAGTCATATTTTCACGTCTTCAAATGTGAAGTGCTTTCTTTATGGAAATGTACGATCAGGAAAAATCACACAGCAAAACTAACATGCCGGTATGACTTTTTCAACATCCATCCCACAACTTGGTGCTATATTATTGGAATATGGTAATTCTGAGTTTTTCTTGAAAAATATGTTAACTCTTAGTTTTGGGAATTCCGCGTGAGCAGCTGAAGCCCCCCCCCCCTTTTTGTTTTTGAGAGGGCCCAGTTCAGATGATAGATTAGCGTTACTGCGATTATTCTCATGCCGGTAACTCGATGCTTTTCCCATGTCTATCTGTGTAGTGGCTATAAAATTGACTCTACCCTGGAATCACTGTGACCAGGTTGTGGGAAGTTTTTCTGGAGAGACTCTATGGTTAGAGTTTTGTGTGGTTAATGTTTAGGCTGACCTTTAAGGGGCACTTTGCCTCTGCGGCTTGTTTGTGGAGCCCCCACCATCCCGGCCCACTACACTGGAATATTGTGCTTTCCACGGCTGGGCGGCGCCCCAGCTGCAAGCCGATAAGGTATATAGACAATGTATCACCCACTGTTAACGCCCTGACCAAACAATAGAGGCAGTGTGCGGCAGCCGGGGTGGGGGGTGGTGTTGCATAAGCGAGACGTATCGACCTGTCATGACATGAGAGGAAACACGGGGGCATTGTTGGCCGCCAAGCGATAATGCACAGGCGCTAGTGAGCATGCGTTAGCGACTGCACGTTAGCAGCCGTGCGTTAGCAGCCGTGCGTTAGCGGGGCTTTGGTTCAGCTACCTCCCTGGGAAACCTTAAATGTTAAAAATAACATAAACCCCCTGCTACTTTACCTGCACCTGCTGATCATACTCTAACAGTTTTGTCGTTTTGCAGACTTTTATCAGAATCATCCCGTATTATAAGTGACGGGTAGCTACCCAAGTTAGCAGCCTTTGCTTTGGCAGCCGTAGATCTGGGTTCAGATACCTTCCTGGGAAACTGTTGAAAGAAGCTGTTAAATTAAACACAAACTCCTTGGCTGCTGTACCTGCACCTGCCGATTGTACTCCAATTTTGTGTCATTTTGCAGTCTTTTATCTTAATAGTAATTCAGATGAATAAAGGAGCTGTTCATGATTTATAATCTTACTGGATATTTTGGGTCTTTTTCTTGGATAAGTTCATTAAATTTTCAGCTGATCAAGGTGTGATTTCTCTTTTCGTTTGCTGCTTTTCAGCCGTATATTTGTGGTGCCAATATATTATTGAGAAAGTTAATGTCATGCAGAGAAGTATAAATCATGTGATTCCTCCGTATCTGTTCTTTCCACCAAATGAGGCTTGCTTGTGTTTATAATCAAAGTTCAGCCCCCGTGCTGAAACTCTGAAGGACCCATCGGACGCATGCTCTTTTCCGTGATGTCGGCCGAATGTTTTTAACACAGTGGGGACAAAAACTTGTTCTCAAGTGGAAGAGTTTCAGCCTTGCTCTCAAGTGTTATCAGACATGTTATAGAATTTAGAATTTCTGTCTTTTGTCATTTAGGATTCACTTTTAATCTCAAGATGGTGCACTTTCTTAATTGGCAAGCATGATTTTGGTATATCACTAGGATAAATAGTATCTATGATTTTTATTTAATGAGGAGAGAGAATCTGTGGTTGATAAGAATTCTCTGATTCTTTCTGAAATTGTTTCTGAAAGAATAACCTTAGAAAGAGTTTAAAAAATGTAAATTACCCCGAATAACGTTAATTTACTTAGTGATTGTTTTAGCTGTACATTTTGGTCGTGTTTTTTCTTTTTTGTGTGTGTGTGTGTGTGACCTCCGTCTCCGTTTGTTGCTTGTCATAGCAGCAATAAAAGAAAGCACAAACCAGATTTATAGTATAACATGAAGTCTGCAGAGTGCAAAATTTCATTTGCTGAGGTTTTTCCACATAATACTCCTGCCGGGTGCATGACTCGCAGGCTCTTAGGTTAGCACTGCACCCTTATGTCTCCAGGGGGTTGTGGGGTTGATTCCTAAGACATGCCAATTAGCTGAATTGTTATCTCTAAATTGGTTGGGGTGTGTGTGTGTGTGTGTGTGTGTGTGTGTGTGTGTGTGTGTGCACACTTCTGAGACATACTCCAGATGCATTGGATGGATGGATAGCTTTTTCTTCAGTTTCAGTTGAAAGTGTGTGTTCTTCAAGCCTCCAGCCCATATACTATCTAAATGAACACTCCCAAAATGCATTTAATAAATTAGTAAGTTTGACTTAGGAAAAACAAAAAAATGTCCTACATTATGTCCTGATGATTATACGGATGTGCCTTTTAATTCCGATTCTTGTTGCCCCATTAATCCTTGGCACTGTGGTAAGGTAAACGGAAGCCTGTTGTTTGCAGGGTCCCTTTATGGAATTAAAGCTTCAGCTTCTTACACAAATCGACTCAAAAAGCTGTTTCCCACCACAGTAAATTGAGGAAAACAATATGAATCATTCGCTGTCTGTTCACCCATCCGTTTTCCAGTGCTTAGCAGGGTACACGGCAGAGGGCATGGGAAGCCACAGATAGCATGGCAGCCTTATTCTCTTTTGTTACTGTTTATTTTCTTTGCCAAAAATTATTCATAACTTTACAGGCTTAGTCGTTTAATAATTATGCCCAGCAGCCCAGTTTCACTAAAGTTTTTTAATTTCTACAACTTGAAAAGTTTATTGGCACAATTTCTCTGCATACAGGAGTGATTCTCTGACTTTTTTAAGGTGGGAAACATAAAAGAGGCAATCTGAGTCACAGGAGGGGGGCCTCTGTATACCCTAATATAGATCCCCATCCATATTAAACCTACATGACTTTGGCCACAAAACACAACTTGATTTTAATATAAAAATTATAGCGCAGCTGGATGTTGAGAGAAAGTGCATAGCGCA
>JAAGVU020000032.1:16832626-16845777 GCA_011763525.2 Mormyrus iriodes
TAGATTCTATAGAATTTATCCTCATTTTGAAAATGGACTGGGGTAACTTCAACCCCAAAAATAACACAGGGGTTAACCCCAACTGCTCCAGGGACGCAAGCTGACCCTCCTCACCCTGACCGCAAGCTTTCCTCGCTCATTCATCGCTTTGGATAAAAGCTCACTAGCTAAACATAGAACATGCATTTTATATCTGCCATATGTATTATGCGTGGTATGTAATATGTTACTGCGTGAAACGTGCAAACCAGTCGACCCGCAGTGCAAATTGTTTTTTTTTTTTCTGTTTCTGAAATGTCCTAACTGGAAATTAGGATACTTGCTCTTAAGGTGTCTGATTGAAATGATTACTGTACTTTCGAAGAGACTGAATCTGTTTTTTCATCTGCAGTGATTGGAAGTTGTCCCTCATAAAAAGCACAAGCTGAAAAGATTCGCAAGGTGGTGTCGCATGAAAGGTTGTAGGTCAGGACCCACTCAGAGTGCTTTTATCAATCAGAACCTCCTGTTATATGTTCTTCAGTGACTTTATCATGCTCTCATGTCATTGTGTAATTTTTTTTTTTCTTCTATCTATCGGTCGTCCTGTTAATCAGATTTTCGCTTCTTTTTCAGTATGAGTTCAAAGTGAAGAACATCAGGAAGAAGAAGGTCAACATCATTGTGTCGGTAGACGGCGTCAAGGTGGTCCTGAGAAAAAAGAAGAAGGTAGATGGCCACTTTCATGCCTTCTTCTGGATCATTGTTTGGTTATGGTTAGGGTACGTGGGCCATTGTCACTGCTGGATCACTGATTGATTAGGCCACCCCCACCACACTTATGTACCAGGTGATAGGGCCCTGTTTGCTTTGGAATCCTTCATTTTCAGGATCCAGCCAGAAGATGCCTGGCACCATTTAGGATTATTACAACTGGCAGTCTGATCGCCTAGGGGAAAAAAGCTTCACTCTGTATTAAGGCAGACTGAGTGTTTGTTTGCCGGACGGAGGGGTAGCATCTTAAATTACTAGCGGAAAGCACAGAGTGACAGCATGTTTTCCTTGAATTCTAAGCTATTGCAATGCCTACAAATTGGTCCATGATGTCTGTAATAATACCAAATAATCACTGGGATGTAAGTCGCCGTGATACTTTTAAGGTTATATAAAATACCACAGAAAAGTTTAGTATATAGTAAATACTTAGTAACTCAGTTACTACTCAAGTACAAATCATGAACAAATATAGTAACTGCATAAAATACAAGGACCATTATGATTGATTATTGATGAACGAACTTGGGATCAGTATGTAACCAATACTTAGTTTCTGGTTAATTACTACATTAAGTTAGAGTGTACTACTGCATTATTTGCATCCCTCAAGTAAAGTGTTACCAAGTTTATCAACAGGAAAATATAAGTTGCATCAGCTACTGACTGTGGACCAGAAGTCTGAGCGCTAACATTGGGCACTGAAATACCGCTCCTCCTTGGGTCATAGTGTCCATTGGGTTCATTAGGAGTCCAAGCACCAGTGGTGCTGGATCCCTGTTTTTGTCTTTGCTGCTGATAGTGAGGCATGTAGCACTGATATTTTTTTTACTATTAAAATCTGGAAATGCTTCAATGATCATAGAAGACGACTGACACCAGACTTGGCCAGAAAGCAGTCTGCAGTTAGCTACTGTAAAGTCACTGAACAAAAGCCGAACAGGAGTTTATTGTAGCTTACAAAGTGCCTCAGACATTTTAGCTGTATTGTTTCCACAGTGTGTGTTAATTCTCTTTATTATATGCATCCTTTTCCTTCTCAGTCCTGTGGCACTCTTGGACTTCATTAGACTTATGTCATAATTTCTACATAAGTCAGCTTGGATTTATTGAGGCTGTTCCTTGGAGGTTTGTGTTTTTATAAAGACCAGAAGAAATTGTCATTTGTCTATAAAGGGCATTTTTTCATCTTTTTCCTGAAAGTTGACAATACCTGCATTAGCAAATTAAACATAACAAAGGCATTTTATTAGCTTTGTCTCTCTCGCCTGTTTGTTTCCTCTGTCAGTGGTGAAATGTGAAACGTTTAAGCCAGAAAAGTTGAAAGAGTCCCTGAATCAATAGGGCAGATAATGCGAAATGTGAAATGCTTATGCTGTCAGCTGCTGAAACGCAGGAACACTGAATGCGTTCTGACACGGTAACAATCCAGATGAATTTTAGACTCTTAACTGTATTATTTGCAAATGCTGATCTGGTTATTTAATTGGAATAATCTGACTTTTTCATGGAAATGGTAGTGTAGTCCCCTCAAGGGCGTAACATTTGGGTTGAGCATTTGGGGGGGGGTTGAGGTTTCCACTTATTTAAGGGGGTCCAGGGGGTTGCATTGGCTGGTTTTGATTATTTGGGGGGGGTTACAACCCCCCTGTCCACCCCATAATTTGCGCCCATGAGTCCCCATATAGGACATTCACTTAGCTCAGTGCCTCATTCCACGTTACTGATTGGCTCCTCTTGCTGCCGTGGGTGTGGTCTGAGAAGAGGGCAGATTGTGTCCTGTAATTTAGTCATGTCAACTTTAATCATGTGCTTGTATGAAGAATGGATTCAGCCCTAATGGTGTGATGGGAACAGGAATGAGATGCTGTTTACAGTCTCTTCCGCTCTACATTTGGTTCTGAGGGGGAACTAGAAAGTCATATCAATAGCAGTGGCTACAGCAGAGGTGATAATGCGTGCAGTGCGTAGCGTTGCTTTCTCATGCCTCTGTGGGTTATGGTTATTAATCCCGGCGCCTGTGTCTGGGTCTTTGTATAAACTTTGTCTGAGTTCCCTGTATTTCTTCTCTGTACTCTGGCTCCCTCCTGCAGTACTGAAATATGCAGCTAGCTGAAAGAATGTCTCTAAATCACCCCTTGTGAGTGTGTGCAGTGGAGTGGCATCCATTCTCGGTGTGCCTCCTGAGAGAGGCTCCAGGCGTGACCCTGACCCATATACTCAATAAGCAGTAATGGAAGACGGCTGATTTTACACAATCCTGTTACACATAAAAAAAAATAAAATAAATGAAAATAATATCCCAGTAAAACAACATAAATGAGTTCAGTAAGACTGTACTTAAAGTAGTCATAATAATGCATTATAGATACCTTCATGTGTATTATGCATTATGAATGCTTTATGACGTTCTCAGCTATATTGCACTATAAATACCCTCATAATGCAGCACAAAGCATTTTTCATTCTTATACTGGCCATTATAATGTATTATGAAGGTATTTATAGTGCGTTATAGATGAGAGCATTATAGAGCATTCATAATGCATAATAAACATGGCTATAATGTGTTATGCCTTTTTATAAATATTTATAGCTGCATTTATGATGCATTATGAATGCATTATAATGCAATCTATAATGATTATGATGACCACTTTAAGTACAATGTTACCATGATTTTATTTAATTTTTTTATGGCAGTCAATAAGAGTTCTGATTTGGATTACTTGTATATTGTCATCAAAGTAGAAACAGTTTGCTTCAGTGGGCCTTGAATTTGCATGCTTTTATGTTTGCCGTTGTCCAGCATGCATAATGCCTGAATAACATGTAAGTATTCCTTGCACGTACAGAAAAAAGAGTGGACCTGGGACGAGAGCAAGATGATGGTGATGCAGGATCCAATTTACAGGTAGGTGTCTCTACTTCACGCATAACTGTGGAATTTAATCGATCAGAGTTGTGGCTGTGCCTAGTCTTTCACTCCGCTGTCTTTTTAAGAGGAAAACCACACTGATTATTCCTGGACGACAGTTTCCATAAGAGCTTTTCGGCAAGAGGTACAATGTCAATGGGATTAATATGCTTTTTGGCATCTTCATGGGAAGGTATTAAATCAATGGTTAAACAGAATATAATGTGCGTCATTTAGATACTGCTGTGGGCTTTGATTTGGCCGCGACCATTCGTCAAGTGTAAGTATAGATCATGTTAGCCATCAGTTAAAATATCATCTTTTTTCAGTAATGGAGAATTAATGTGCAATGATCATCGAGAATGTTCTTACGCAAAGTGCCCATGATGTGCCCTGTGTATTTATGTGGTGTAGCTTGGGGAGAAGATGCAGCAAATCTGTATGTACTGCACTTTCTTTATACCACGTTATATTTTATTGAAGCGACTTCGGTTAAGGACCTTTCTCTGTGATTTACCAGTGACTTCTGCCTTACATAACTGTAACATTCCCCTTGGGATTCACAGAACTCTGTAAGACAATTTTTTAATTTCACACTTTTGTGAAATTAGGAATATCCTTTTACTTACTAAGCTTCTGGACCCACTAGCTAATCAGTTCAGTTTATCATACTTTTTTTCATTTCTTTGAAAATTATTGCTGAAACACTCGCATTTAGGAGCGAGATGTCTCCTCTGAACAGGGAAAAGAAGAACTTCAGTGCTTCACAGTCATTGTCATGTGCTGTTATTATTGATAAATACCCTTGAGCGTAACAATTTAACATTTTTCTGTCTCTGTTCTCCCAAAGGACTTTTAAGATTAACAGTAAACGTGCTCTTTGTAATTATAACAATGAGGTGCATGTATATAATACTCTTACCCAGGGGTCAGCACCCTGATGAATTCTGATGGATGTTTTCATCAAAATACAATTTTTGCTATGTACTGGATAGTTAAATACATAGCCCAAATACTTTTTTTTCCCCCTCAATCAAAACATTTTGCCATGGACTGAAATCTTTCCGCAGACATGTTTGTCCATGTATGTATAGGTTGAGAATCCCTGGTCTTTTGTGTGTGTGCTCACGAGTGGCCATAGGAATATATGGAATTCCTGAAGATGGCCTGACTTTGACAGCTTGATTAAAATTCCTTTCTGCTTCTCTTGTACCATTTCTGTAAGCGGTTCCACTCTGCATTCCTTCTACAATGAAATGGATGTGTTGTCATTTGCCGTACACCTGCCAGATTGTACTTTTTGGGCACAGCGTGTGGCTCAGTGGGCTAAACCTTTGTGCTGTGATCGGGAAGTCACCGGTGCAAGTCCAGCCTCGGTACATCTGCGGTACATCTCTCACCTATAGAGAGTAAGTTGGGGGAGGCATAAAGAGAATTTCCCCATGTGGATCAATAAAGTATCTCTCTAAAAGTGTCCCCCAGAGACACCCCTTGAATTTCAAATTTAATTCTCTTTGTGTCATTTCTAGGAAAAAAAGAGGTAAAATAATAGTGCCTTACTATACTAATGAGTGGCGGCTTTTAATACATTTTGCTCTTAACTTGAATACCACCTTCTCTATGTTCACTCCATGTACTGCTACCAAATTCAGTACATTTACCTTTTTTCATTTGCACAGTAAACAGCAGAGGTTACCTTTTATGTGTAGCTTCATAAGTATGATTAAGGACAGGGAGGGTATAGGGAACCCCTTTGATCGATTTTTATTTATTTTATTTTTTTATATTATTCATTTATTAATTAATTACTTTATTTATTCACCCACCCCCCGCTCCGTAAATGCTTATCCAAACAAGGAAATGTAACCAGGGTGACATGTAGGGGGCGCTCTGAGTAGTATACAGGATGACCCGCACAGACAGAGGAAGAACATGTGGACTCTGTACACCTATCCCTTGTGTATTTTACTTCTTCCGTTCTAAATTCTAGATTCTATAGAATTTCACCTCATTTTCAAAATGGACTGGGGGTAACTTCGACCTCAAAAATAACACAGGGGCTATAGATAGGACAGTGCTCAAAACCCATGTCTCGGGATGTTTGACATGTGACCGTGCTGCTTGCAGTGCCATGTTTCTGTCATAGTGGGAATGATAATGGCCTCCACCTTGACTCAACTGTACAGGCGGACAGAGAAAGCAGCCGGGGGGGGTCTGATATGGAGACGGTTGCCAGGCAGCAGTGTCTTCTAGCCCATTCCACAATTAAGCGGCACAATGGAGGATTTGTTGCTGAGGAAAGACCGGATTATATTTTTACTTGTATTAACCTTCACTGCAGGTATCGTATATGAAAAACTCATGTTCCATGGATATGTATATCATACATGCTATCAGATGTTTAGACCTAGATATTTCAAATGTATAGTTATCCTCAGACAAAGTGACGATAGTCAGCTGGACCGTGATGTAGAAATATACAAAAAAAAAATACATTTGGCAAGATTTAAAGTATTGTTTTCTTGGCCCTTTTGTAGTTTATTCTGTGTTCGGAATATGTTTGCTATCATGCCGATATTTCCTGGTACATGCATGAGAAATGCTGCATGGCAATCAGCCTAAATCGAAGGTCCTTTTACCAAATACATGCAGTTACTTGTTTATCATTTAGCCCCACATAACTCCATTTTCCATTCATTTAACAGAGATATTTGGGTCTTCTCCTGGGAATTTGGGGTCGAAACCTTTCCGATCGGCTCCGATCCTGTGAGGCTGTGAGAGTAGATTGCTTTTCCAAGCGCAGTCCATCAGATGCAGCTGATTCATCTAGCGGGAACGTCAGAATACTGGAGCTCTCCTTTGTGTGCAGCCATCCATACTCACAATCCCGTATATACACTAATCTTCAAATGAATGCTGTGGCCTTGTTCAGCATGTCGCTGTAAATAAAGATAATGGCCCTTTATTACGAGCTTTTGCACTAATCTCGGGGGTGTAAATTACAGGTGTTAAACTGCACTTACAGCCGTCTCTTCTTCTTGGTTTTTTTCGTTCATGATGGCTAAATGTATACATACATGCATAATCAGGTAGCCTGTATTGCTCCTTTTACATTCTGCCTGTGCTGGATTGTGAAACCCTCGTGCAATGTAGGCATTTATTGTAACATTTAACAGATGCTTTTATCCCGAGTGAGGTACATTTTGAGAACGCATGGTCAGCCAGTCCTTGGAGCACTGAGGGATTAAGGGCCTTGCTGAAGGGCCTAGAGATGTCTTCACTCTGTCAACCCTGGGATTTGAACCAGCAATCGTCTGATTACAGGCATCGTATCGTAACCCACTGTGCTATACATCTGCCCTTGCGTGTAACACTGAAGCTGTATTCTGTCTTCATATAACAGAAAGCAGATGAGTTCCCTGCTAGTGCCATTAAATACCTGTAACATACGCTGTTTTTCAGCTCCAACCTACTGACTAATCAAAAACTTCATTTTTTGTATAACCCACTGAGTTGCCTCTACTGTACTAAACTCCATGTCAGAGCAACTATGTATGTCAGGGACCATTCAGAGGGTTAGAGGGTCGTGTGTGTTTTGTGAGTGTGCCTTCTTGTAACTGCGAAAATGCTGATGGAAGAACTGAAGATGGGCTCACCTGAACTTCGAGCAGTTGTCCCAGGCTTCTGCGTGCTTCTATTCAGGTTGAGCTTTCTGTTTTTTTTGGGCTGTGCTAAGGGGGGTTTACGGACATCGCTGCCTCTCGGCTGTAGCTGTTTCTGCGGATTTTGGATGTTTTATTGGTCCGGGTTTGACCAATAGTTTTTGGAGGAACAAGTTTCAGGAGCAACCACGTTACTTTAAGGCCTTCTGGGGTGAAATAGCACATGGCACTTTTACTAGCTAAGTTTTTCTGTTTTTTCTAAATGAACAGCTATGCACAAGCTAATAGGAAAGCCATCGCTTGATTTTTAAAAATTGAAAATGAACATTCTTAGACTGACTGATAGACAATCTTATCTTTAAATTTTCATCGATCATCCATGCTACTAATCCAGTTTAGGATCTCAGGCTAGCCTTCGGCCTGTCCTATGAAGTGTAGGGTCTGACCCAGGATAAATCCTTGCAGGGATTTAAGTTACTTACTTCAGTTAATTAATTTACAAAGATGCCTTTGTGAGAATGTCTCTGGTGGGGATGTTGAGCAAGCCCAAGTGACAGTGAGGCTAGGGATTGAAGTTTATTAGAGCGTGGGGTTTCCCTTTGATGAGGTACCGACCACAAAAAAAAAAAAAAAAAAAAGTCCCTTTCAGTGGGTGAGAAATCAGAAAATCACAATCATGGGCCTGGGAGTCGAGAAGTCACACTGGATCACATGAGCATCGGATTGGGTTAGAAGCCTTAGTCAAGGTTACTGAAAACGAAAAGGAACCTGCAGTGCATGTATCTCACAGGAAGGAGGAACACGCAGAACTAATTACAATACAAAGGCCTGGTCGCCTGACCTTTTCTCACAAGATGGCTGTGCCCTGTACTCATGATTTTGTAATTAATGCTGTAGGAAAAATTAGCTCAAGTAATTTTGATCTCCACCAATATGTAGGGAAATTAATTAATATTTTATTATTAGTTATTATTATTATTTATTATTATGCATGAACAGTTTGTTTCTGCACCAAACAATGTTATGGAAGTCCCAATTAGTCAGCTACTGGAAGAATGGAATGGGATTTATTAATTACAGTAATCGCTCATTAAGCTGGGCCAGAATGATAGTCCACCGAATACACTTCACCAGGCTCTGTTGCCAGTACGTACGAAGCTCTTCTCACGGCCATTGAGAGAGAGTCTTGTGGGATTTCAAGGCAAGCTTGGGGCTCAAAGCTTAGGAGTGGGTTTGCACAGAGGCAGGGACTATTGTGAGCACTCAATGACACGGAGATTGAAGTTGTATAAAAAGCATGCATTTATTTCTAACACTAACATGTGACAGACATTACACATAACATCAAACAAACACAAATAACAGGATAAAATAAATACACAGGATGGATTATGGAAATGCAGTGACCAGATTTTTAGAAGGGGAAAGATGTTCTGCAAAGCAAGCACAGGATTTTAAGAATGTGACCCAAAGTTATAAAACGGATCAAATAGAACAGATTAGATTGTTAAATGAACGGAAGTTGGTTTACTTTGCTGCAGAGGTGACGGAGTCTTTGGTAGCGGGTTGCAGAGGTGATGAGCTGAGGAAGCGATGGCACCCAAGGAGGACAATGTCTGGAGCGGTTCTTTGTGTGGAACCCCTTTGATTTTCTATCTTCGGCGAAGCTTTAAAGTGGTAAGGCTCTCTCGATGTCGGAGGTTCCTTCTGGGTGGCAGGTTTCACAAGCAAGCTTCACGGGGCTCCACTAAGGGCTGTTAGAGTTGGCAGCCCTGTAATACTGGCACAAACACACTCAACACAATCTTATAGCTCAGAAGTGCAGAAATAAGCGACTGAACATTGCACTCATGCATTGTTTCTTTTTAGAGACTGTGGTGCTAACATCCTGCCAGGAGTTATCAAAGATTAACTGTTTTTGAAAGTGGCAGAGACCCCCTTCATCAGAGCATCTGCACTCGCTCCTTTGAGTTTTTCCTCTTTTTTTTTTTTTCCCCCTTGTTCCTTTTTCTCTGCGAGATGATGAAGACATTAGATGACCTTGGTGTTCCTCAAAAACACTCGGCGAGCATTTCATCAGCCGAATTGCCCGACAGAGCCGGACGAGGCTTCTGCTGACAATGGCTGATTGAAATTGTTTTAAAAGTACCAGATGGGTCAACAGGTTCAACTGCATTAAAAACGCCACCACTTCCTTTATGCACATTACTAGGAATAAAGAATTTTACCTGATTTTCACAGGCTTGATGTGATAAATTTTCTAAGTGCTGGTTTGGAAAGCTATTCCTCTCCTTTTTCTGATCTAATCCTCTCTACCATTTGCAGATATACTCTATAATGAGCATTTAAAGGTCATATACATGCTCTTATAAGATATCAAAGCCCTGCTCTTGGACTGTGAAATGCAAAAGTATAAATCATTCCTTGTAAAAGGTGTTATGTATTTATACGTCGTACATGAGTATCCTTTGTGTTTGTATAAATATTAGTGCCAGCTTTAAAGATGCATTTACCCTTATCCACAATGAACTGGTATTCCATCCAGTGTACAATGACCAGTACAAACAAATTCACACCTACACGCTATTCCTATGATGACTGATCTATGGGGTTGTATGATATAAGGGTACTTCTGGCTTATTTTTCAACATCCACATATTTATCATACATATAGCATATGGTTATGCTTAGTAACTGGATATTTCTAGAATGCCTTTAGGCAAGGTACACCTTAGACAGATCACCAAGATGATGGACCGAATTCATATTCACGGAATCATGCTGTTGCACACGACGCACGTTTTTCGATTAGAAGAGGATTTTCACAGTCGCTGCTCGATGTTTGAAATGCTTGTAGGATTGTTGAATAGCTGATAACAGGGAGTTGGTGTGGCAATGGCACCCTCACAGTAAAATCCTGCTTAAGACCTCCTGTATTACTACTGTGTTCCTTGTGGTAGGGGTCGGAACCTTTATCTGCGGGCTGGTTTATGTCGTACAAAGGTTTCACGGAGCTGAAGAACAGAGCGGTCGGGTGGGTGCGTCTGTGTGTCGGGGGTGGGGGGGGGTGATGACGGATCCAGAAAAACCTGGTCATGTCAAATACCCCTACCTCATGGAATGGTTTGCCCTAAGCCATACTGACATAACTGTCACTGCTTGACTGTGTAGAGTTGCATCTGTGTCATGTGAACAGGTGTTTAACAAATCCAGGCCACACACCAAGAGCTAAGAAACCAAGGTCCTCTCTAATACCAAGGAATGCCTGCACTCCTTCTCCTGGCCGAGAACATGTACCTTTCTCATCCTGGGCCTCATTGTGGAATTGTGGATGCGTAGTCTACGTGAGCAGACTGCCAGGCTTTGTGGGGCTGAAACCAGCTGCTGTCAAGAGCTGTCAAGTAGCATACATTTGCCTGCTTGCTGTGCACGGGTGTGTGTGTGTGTGCGGATGTTTGTGTGCGCATTATAGTTCTGTTCCTGCTGGTCGAAACAAGTCATGCGGGGATCCAGGTAAAATTCCCCTACCGCTATCATCCCGTCCCAATGAAATGAAACATTAGTTCAAAATAATTATTTTCATAAAACAGTTTCATTTGGTGTGTCAGTGTTCCAGATAAGGTTAAATGAAATTAATCAGCACTGCACATGAGATATACAGAACTTCTTAAATGATATACATTGAATTTGTGGAATAAACATGAAGTCCGGGTCAATGTTTGAAAACAACATGTAGAGTTTTAACTGGGGAGAGGCAGTGTGCAGTGACTCTATTAATCGCTCACTGCCAGCAGTTTCTGCTTGTGAGGGGAAGGTAGTGTGCTCATGCTCATATTGTGGCCACTTCAAACTCTTGTCTCTGTTCAGAAGGTTGCTGGTTCAAATCCCAGGGTCAGCAGAGTGATTTCACCATTGGGCCCTTGAGCAAGGCCCCCCCAGTTATTCCTGGGACTGGCTGACCCTATCATCTAACAAATAAATGTATTGTAGTGCTTTACAATGGGAACAGGACCAAAGACAATACCTGGTGCCATCCGGACCACTAAAGAAAAGTGCATTCAACCAGACCACCGAAACATTCCCCCATACAGGAACCCAAAGGCGACCACAGCGCTGCTCCTATCTGGTCCCTGTGACGCAACATTTGAGCTCAGCTAGAGGGTAATGAAGCAGCCTTCAAAAGACTGAATGGCTTTCAGCTGGAAGATCTTGTCTGGCATTGCAAATGGATTACACACAGGGAGAAAGAGCAGTTTTAGCCCAAAGTAATGTCAGTTTTTAGCCAAAAAGAAACTCCACTGAAGTGAAAGAGTTGTCTCGCTTATGCATCGCCTGCACCGACCCTCGACTACAAACCCTGAAAATGTGCTATTGATTGGTTAATCCTTCCAGTCCATGGGCGTTTTCTGCAAACGGACCAGAGAATACAACTTTCCCCCACAGGAATCTCGTCTCGACATTTGACAGCAAGAGGCATATTAAAATGATCAGGTTAGGTGGAGTGTATCTCTAGGGAGACGCCTAAAGTCCCATCTGACACATCCTGAACATTGTACTGTTCCTTGTGCCTCTGATGAAGATGTTTTACATTGCGTCGTCCTCAGTCACTCCTGATGTAACCATAACACACATGTCAATACATGCAGGTCCGAGTGATATATCTGGAGAGGATCCAAACCTGAGTCTGAATCTGTCATCTCTTGCCGTCACCCGAAATACCTCAGGTGCCACATTATGCCCAGGGGCAGGGGTGAATTTATATGCATTGATCCATTTTTCCGTCATGTCTGAGCGCTAATGAGAGAACAGGGGACTATTTATCACTGTGGCAAACGAAGAGCATCTCCCAGTGCCCACACTAATTAAGATTAAATTTATCTCTGCTATCCTTTACATGCTAAATTTTAAACTAATCCTCGATTGGAATTGTATTACTTTCTTTATAATTAACTTTTGCCTTTATTTTGAACAGCTCCCTCACCCTGCCCCGCACAGTATTATGTATGAATATAGTAGATATTATATAGAAATATATAATTTTTTATATATAATATAATGTGTGTGTGTGTATATGTATGTATGATACAAATACACACAATAATGTAATTCTATATTATATTATTATATTATATAGTTATATATCCACTATATGGAAAAAAAGTGTTGAGAGGCCTGACCATTACACCTATTGTAACTTTTATGACCTCTCATATACGTATGCGTCTCTGTGTTTACACATACTGTATATACACTCGGTAGGTGCTAGTGGGCATGACGGCCCACTTTTGCCTCCAGAACTTCTTTGTGGATTTGACTTGTTTCTGAACACCACTGTTGCACGAAGCTGCTTTTCCCGCACTTTTGGCTTCCTGTTAGCTTTAACGAGCTGACCCCTCTCATTAACAAGGTGTTTATCGCCCCATCCTCTGTAAAGTCTAGATGCCGTAGCGTGTGGAAATCCCAGGACGGTGCCTGTTTCTGAGATGCTGCGAACACCCTTCTGGCAGCAGCAATCGCAACACGTTTAACGATTCTTAGATCTAAAATCACTTGCATCTTTGCTTAGCCGAATTGGTACTGAACCTCTTGACCCAGTCTATGTGCTGTGTGTAAAGAATTTGCTGTTTGTAGGTGTACATAACTAACTGGCCACTTATAGTGTGTATATACACTATATTGCCAAAAGTATTGGGAAACCCCTCCAAATCATTGAACTCGGGTGTTCCAGTCACTTCCATGGCCAATCAAGCACCTAGGCATGTAGACTGCTTCTACAAACATTTGTGAAAGAATGGGTCACTCTCAGGAGCTCAGTGAAT
>JAAGVU020000032.1:16845877-16856572 GCA_011763525.2 Mormyrus iriodes
AGCCTTACATCACCAAGTGCAATGCAAAGCGTCGGATGCAGTGATGTAAAGCACACCGCCACTGGACTCTAGAGCAGCGGAGACGTGTTCTCTGGAGTGACAAATCACGCTTCTCTGTCTGGCAACCCGATGGATTAGTCTGGGTTTCGCGGTTGCCAGGAGAACGGTACTTTCCTGGCCGCATTGTGCCAAGTATAAAGTTTGGTGGAGGGGGGATATGGTGTGGGCTTGTTTTTCAGGGGTTGGGTTTGGCCCCTTAGTTCCAGTGAAAGGAACTCTTAATGCCTCAGCATACAAAGCCATTTCTGACACTTTCATGCTCCCAAATTTGTGGGAACAGTTTGGGGATACCCCCTTCCTGTTCCAACATGACTGTGCACCAGTGCACAAAGCAAGGTCTGTAAAGTCATGGATGAGTGAGTTTGGTGTGGAGGAACTTGTCTGGCCTGCACAGAACCCTGACCATCCTGACAGAACACCTTTGGGATGAATTAGAGCGGAGACTACAAGCCAGGCCTTCTTGTCCAACATCAGTGCCTGACCTCACAAATGCTCTCCGGGAAGAATGGTCAAAAATTCCCATAAACACGTTCCTAAACCTCGTGGAAAGCCTTCCCAGAAGAGTTGAAGCTGTTATACCTGTAGCTCCAAAGGGTGTGCCAACTCCATATTAAAGCCTGTTAAGAATGGGATGACATTAAAGTTCATGTGCATATAAAGGCAGGCGTTCCAATACTTTTGGAAATATAGCGTATGTATGTTTGTATAATATACATAATATAGACAATATAAATGGTATAAGGCCAACAGAGATGTGAGGGACAGAAAAGATAAATCGATGGGGAACATCACTGTAGCACTTTACACTACGTTCATTAAAATAATTCCATGCAATAAGACTAAATGACGTTACGTTTCTGCGTCAACTGAAAAGCATGAAAATGTCAAACGTGCAATGCTGGTATTTTCACAATGTTTGTATGATTCTTGAATAACACTGATTATCTCCGGTGTGTCTTTAGCTTCTTCTGATGACAGTTTGCTGTGATACCTGGCATTGTTATCCCCGTGTTACTGTTGAATCAGTCACTCATAAAATGCATAAAAGACATAGTTTTATAGCTTACTATTTCACTCTGCTGAAATGACATCCTGAAAGGATAGCTAGCTATGGAGTCACAGACCTTTGTGATACCAGAGAGTGCTTATACAGTGCCGTTTCTGTGTGAAAACATATCATGATGACTCCCGTTAAGACTGGGCTGCATTCTGTGTTTGTCCTGCATGGTTAGGTTGTGCACAGTAATGTTGACGGTTAATTAGTCCATTCCGAGCAGAGTCCGTAGGTGCTGTGATGTGGCCTTTTTAAATTAAGCCAAAGGTGGTGGTGGTGGTTGTTTTTTGTTTGTTTGAGGAAAAACCTTCAGATATTTCCCTTGCAGGTTCATTTTTTTCATTAGAAAAAGTTGTTTGTTTTTTAGGAGCAGTTGGGTTCGGTCTATTTAATAAGTTTGTGGATAGAGCAGCTTTTCTCCCTAGAGTACACGCTCAGAAATGTGTTTTTGTTGGGTTAATTGGTCTTTGCCACCATTTTGGCAAATGAGAACACTGCATATTTTTGCATTTATTTTTAATCCCTGTTATTCAGAGATATATTCTTATGAAAACAAGTGATTATATACTGCTTAGCATTGTTAACTGACAGTTGCCATAATCATTTGATTGATGGCATATGCAGAATGTTTGTGTTATTGTGGAACAAGGATGTTGTGTTCATACATTATCCCCTTTACAGCTAAATGACTGCCTGCTTAATTCATCCTGTGCATTGTGGTCTCACAGAGGAGCTGTTTCAAACGTGGTTATGTGCTGGCAGTTAAATGTTAATGGTGTGAATCTGTCGTTCCCACAGGCGTGTGCTAATACACTACTGCAGAGTTTCTGTCCCCCTATTTCTATCAACATAGGGAACTAATTGCAGACAGCTCTCAATTTTACATAAAACTGACTTAAGGGACAGAGATGCATAGAATTTACAAGAGTGCTAACTCAAAAAGGCAACATATGCCTGTAAGTAAATTTACACTTTATCTTTCAAGTTGTTTAATATGTGTTGTTTTGGAACTTACATATTTCTAGTAAACTTTTGGCTAATGTGTTTTTTGCCGTAAGATATCTTGAATGGTATAGGAAGGTAAATCCGATTTATGCAAAATTTGACAGGCCCTACCGACCTGCTTCGCCGTCCTCTAAACCGTACAACCTGAAGTCATTGAAATTCACGAGGGCTCCCCCCCACACCACATTTAACGTCATTGTGTGTGGAACAGATTTCAGACTTATGTCAGTCAAGAACTGCCTGTATATTAAAAATATTAACTATGATGTTATACAGCTTCAATACAGCTTTGGGAAACGTGCACTATGAGATTTTCAGGGGGTATATATGTATGCAATTCTTTTTTCCTCAGGTTATGTGACTTTTAATTGCTTTTAATTCCGCCTTTGTTGACTTTTAGACGTGATTGTGCATTAAGAGTCACCTGCTGCTTTAATAGCATTTGGAGATTAACTGGGATTAAGCAGACTACCAGCAAGTTCTGAATCATTCAGGTACTGTGAACAGTGTGCAGCATTATTGTGCTACCAGCAGCGTGAGAGCCGTGCTTTTGAGCAGGATGAGAGTCAGAAGCTTTTCAAAATGCTGGGGAAATGTCTGCCTGAAAACACCTGCTTCGTTTTCTCCGAGGTTTTGTTGGATTCGCGTTGTGGTTGTATTCCACAGCTGCTCTCTGCATCGTGCCATTTAAGCTCAGCCTTTGTGTCATGATGAAACAGACCTGGGGTTCTCTGGACTATATCTGTCCACATTAGAGAATTAATACCCCCCCCATCCCACTGTTTCCAAGATCATCTATCCATCCATCCATCCATCCATCTTCTACATCAGGTGTGGGCAATCTTACCCGCATAGGGCCAGTGTGTATGCAGGTTTTTAGGATAACCTTTTGGTTGGCTGTTCAAACTCAGGAGTGAGGACTCTTCAGCCAATCAGTCCTCTAATTATTAATCTAATTAGGGAGTTGCAGTAAAAACCTGCATCCCCTGCAGCCCTTTCTGGGTAAGATTGCCCACCCCTGCTCTTCCATCCCTACATGCTTATCCTGGTCACAGTTATGGAGGTGTGTGGGGCTTTATTATCATCGTTCTCATTTTATTATTATGATTGTTGTTTGCTTGTCTGTTTTTTTCATTTGTCTGTTCGATGATTGGTTTGTTTTATTCCTGTCCTGTAAATCAGAGTGTTCTCCCAATGTGCTGTGAACCATAGCAACCCTGCTTGTCTGTCACACAGGAACCAGCTGTGATTTTGGTGTCGCTGGCTGTGAGGAATGGTCCTAGTCCCAGTCCTAAATGAATCTCTGTCTCTCTCTCTCCCTCTCTCTCTGGCCTTGATCTAAACCACTGCGGAAATGTTGACATCTGTGTTAAAATTGCTTCACTCTTGATATGTCTTATCTTGGGCTTAAATGACTTTTGTTATACATTTGATCCGTCTATCTCACATGCTGAGGCTGTAAATCCCTTTCAGTCATTTATATTCCACATATAATTCTATTATCTACATTCACTGTAATTCTTTATCCTCTCAGACGTGACTGTGGTTAATGTCTCCTTATTCTGCATGTTGTCAACTTCTTAGGAACTGTGTGTTTTCTTCTAAAAATCTATCCATCCATTTATTTTCCAACCACTTATCCAGATGCAGATTTTAAATGGATTGGAGAATGTTCACGGTGGCATAGGGCACAAGGCTGGGGAACACACTGGACGGGATAATAGTCCTCATAGGGCATACAGTCATACACAAGGGAAAATATAGAGATACCTCCAATACTTTGGAGTGTGGTAGAAAACCAATGCAACATGCAAACTCAACACATACATAGTGGGGATGTTATTCAAACCCCTGACCCTAGGGGGCGAGAGGGTACAGCGCTATCCACATTTCCGCCCTTGTTATATTTTGTGATGTCATGATGAAGGAGAAAATGTTTTACTGCTTGCAGTTAAGTTTGTGTTGATAAATCACCAATGGGGGAAAACTTGAGTCATATATCAACCCTACAAGCGTTCTGCACTATGTCAGAGAATGGCTGAGTCAGTAGGGCTGGACCAAATGGAGAAAAGAGACAGGGGTCCATTTTTACATAGTCACACCCTGGTCTGTTGTACACTTGACCATAAATGCCCACTGTTTTTAAACGTGCCTAAAGATTTGTGTTATGTTATTTAAATATGTAAGATGATAGTAAACTTGGGATTTAGGAATCATCAATGTTTATCACGAGGGGGTTAATTTATCTGAGGCCTATATGCTGACTTTAGAATGGACACTCAGGTATTGCCCATTAACTGTTTCATTTTTCAAGGGGTGAGGCCCTGATGTTTGTTGGGACCTCAGGCTATAGCCGAGGTTAACTAATGCATTAATCTGCTTCTGATGTTCATGGACTGAACCACTTGACTCCCCCACCCCTGCCCACATCATCAAACGTTTCTTCCTTCAGTAGAATTCGCAACTTTACTGATTAATTTTTGTCTGCCAGTAGTAGCTCTGAGTCCTGTGGGGAGCTTGCCAGGCTGGTGAAGCTGTCATTTATACCATACCCTAAACTCTACTTGTTACTAAATACTGAGGGAATAAATACTTCCTATTGGGGGAGCTTTCATCACCCATGCAGTAGCATATGGATTGGCAGTGAGATTTTATGTGTACAGCAGTACAAGTTGATTCCCTCTGCAGTGTTCCTCGCTGCCCTTTTTCTGAGGCATTGCTGCTGTTTTTGGCCGTCATGCTTTTGTAAATCATCCTTAAGCACCCGCTGCGAATTTAAGCACAGGTGTTACTTTCAGGAATTGTAATTAATTTTTATCTTTGTAAGTAATTCAGTAAGTGACGTATTTCAGGAGGAAAGCCTTCCTTTTTTTTGGGCAGGTCGAATTTTTTGCCAGGGGAATTGATTGGTCAAAAAATAAATTCTGTGTTTGTTGTTTTTGTAATAATAATCTTCCTTCTTTATTTGGTTGATGGAAATTCTTTCATTGAAGGTGTCTGGCTGTGACTTTGTATCATTTACACATAATGTATTTGGTTTCTGGTTACTCTTTAGTAAAAGTGTTTTTAATATGGATATAGCAGCATTAATCCCATTGACAAGCATGTCATTGTCTATATCATAATTTAAGTAAAGATATCTTGCAATCTCAAGTCATTCACTCCTGGTGACCTTAAAGATTGACTTTGTTTCCAGAATGTTCTGTGTACTGTTTGGGTCTTCAGCCTTCCCAGTGCCACACTTATTGTTGTGATGTGAAAAAACGTAACAAGCTCTTTTTGTTTGCAGGATTTTCTATGTCTCTCATGACTCGCAGGACTTGAAAATCTTCAGTTACATCGCTAGAGACGGACAGAGCAATGTGTTCCGCTGTAACGTGTTCAAGTCGAAGAAAAAGGTAACGTTTAACGTTAAGCATTCGCACTGTACATTTCTAGCTGAAGTTGCAACAAATATAATATGGCTGCATTACAAACTTTAGCATTTCGTTTACAGAATGTGAGCTGTACAGAAACATCCTGCTGTGTTGTGTCCTCGTTACAAGAAAGAAAGAAATTATCTGAATATTGCTGTACTATGTGGGCTATTAATCAAAGTGGCAATAGCTGATTTTTTTCAGTCTGGTTACTACGCAAATTACTAGTCTTATTCACAGCATATTCCATGATATACAATAAAACATTTTTGAATTTTGATTGGAAAACGGAATCGGAAGTATTTCTGTGGTAAAATGACATTTAAAATCTGCTACCATTCGGCTAAGTTCTTTAACTCTTCTAAAACCTACTAAAATTCCATAGCGGTATTGAGTTTGCTTCTGTGGAAAAAAAATTGAATTAATTCAGATTTCCCTATCTGCTTCTTAAATGAGCGTGACCCCTGGGAATCGATAATGACGTTAAAGGTGGTGTGGGGGGGAGCCCTCGTGAATTTCAATGACTTCGGGTTGTCTGGTTTAGAGGACGGGGAAGCAGGTCGGTAGGGCCTGTCAAATTCAGGGTTTCAGCCTCCTTAAACCTCCCCAGCATACCCACTCTGAGTTACGCGGTGCGGTGTGTCTCTCAGCGGGTTAGGGTGCCGTGGCTGTAATCAGAAGGTCGTCGGTTCAAATTCCCACAGAGTGATGTCAGAGTTGGCCCCTTGAGCAAAACCCTTTAACCCCAGTTGCTCCAGGGATGCTGTCTGACTCTCTGCATTCTCGAAAATATGCATCACTTTGCATAAAAACATTTCCTAAACACACAAAATGTTAATGTGTTGCTGGAGGTTTCATATGGCCCTGGGTCAGGCAGAGCTGTTTTCCCTGTCCCGTCTCGTTCCGATATTACCCCGGATTTTATCTTGCCATAATTTCCTCGGCAAGCTGCCCCTTGCAGGACTGTTGGCCAGATTAATAAAAGGCAAATGGCAATTATTTCCACTGATGGCCAGTTATTGCTTTATTGTATTGGTCTACATGGACGCAAATTAATATGGGAATGAGGATGCTCAAATTGGCTTGATGATTGCTTTGTGGATTGTCAGATTGCAGATCTATTTTCATAAATGCTTTACTATTACACTTAAGATTGAATTGTCTATATATATTGTTTGTCCAAATATGCTTAAATGCATGACCAGTTTTCTCGATTATACCTCTCCTCTTGGTGAATGACTTATTCATTTTAATTTATTTAAATATCCTTTCAGTCTAAAATGAATTGCAGAGCACTTCTGACCGTTATTTCTGTCACTGATTTAGTCTATTCTTGGGTAGGCCTGGAGCTGTAACTGGGGTTGTTGTTTTTGGAGCTCCACTCCACAGAAAGTAGTGAATGCTTGTGGCCAGCAGGGGGCCAGATCTCCGGGGAGTCATGCAAATGCATGGTTTGAATGATGGTGAACACTGCGGCTACCTATAGCCTCACACCTTTAGCCTCTGGCCTCAGTTACTGTCCCTGGCTGTGTGTGTGGTTCAGTGGGTGGGCCATGTATATACTATAGAACTGTGGAACTCAGACGTCGAACAAGCCTGTTGAATGTTTTTCGACTTGTACCTCGACCGTTCCTGATAAAAGTCATATGGGTCGAGGCGCATTCAACTCGAATGGGTCGGTCGAGAAAAATCTAACCACAACTTGACTGAAAACTCAGAACACGACAGAACAAAACAGACCTGTGTGTGTGTGTGTGTGTCTGTGTGCGTGTGTGTGCATGTGCGTGTGTGCGCGTGTGTGTGTGCGTGTGTGCGCTTGTGTGTGTGTGTGTGTGTGTGTGTGTGTGTGTGTGTGTGTGTGTGTGTGTGTTCTCTGTGTCATTTGGGTGTCTTCTCAGTTCTCCGGTTCCCTTTTACAGAGGTCTCTCTTAATTGCCCATAATGTGTGTCCTTGTCTGTGAATGTCTGTCCTGGAATGACCTGGCATCCTGTTCAGGTTGTTCCCTGCTTTGTACCCTGTTTTCTGAGATAGGCTTCAGTAAGGCTTGGCAATATACACTGAAAACTCTCAAGTAAAAATCTCAGTATATTTATGAAGAAATAAAGCTTTATGACTAATACTTTTAATATACAGGGTATTCTCAACTGATATAAGTAATCTGTTCTACAATCTTTTGCCACTATTTATGTCAGTGCTCTCAAAACAGAAGGTGAACATTTAGGGACAAAAAACTAAAATCTAAATCTAAAACCTATTTGGTGATTTTGGTGAATAAACAGAAGACTGACAACTATTGAGAGTGAACTCAAGAGTTATTACTCTTCAATAAAATAAAACAAATATTGCAAATTACGATTAGCCTAACCTGTGAGCCATCTGGCACTTTTTTTAAACACAATGAACCAAGTAATAATGATTCCTCACATTTCCCTTCCATCGCCTGCCCCACAAGACCCCAGTAACTGAATGGTGTGATTTTAGCTACAGATTCTCAGATTCATTGCAACATCATCACTGAAGCACTCGAGTTGTTTACGACCAGGAAGGAATAAAACAGGCTGCTATTAAAAAATGTTGTTCGTACAATTTTAAGGCATAACAAAAATATATCGAATGAACGGTATAGTCTCATCCTCTAGCTAGTTTTAAGATGAATATATCGATATATCACCCAGCCCTAGGCTCCAGCCTCACTGTGTTCCTCTGCCAGAGAAGCAGTCTTGGAAGATGGATGAATGTTTTGTGCATGGGTTTTAATTATAGAACAGAATTCAAATTCATTTCTGTATTTTATTATTAACCTGGACATATGCCCAGCAAGCAGTGATGAATCGATATGCCGATTAACTGCGCAGTTTTGGTTTCTGCCTTTTGACTTTTAGCTCTTATTTCCATTGTGACACATCGACTGGCCGCTTAAGGCTGGTCTGCTTCTTTTCTAGTTCCAGAACCTCTTTGTTGTCGTTTGTGTTCGTGTTCTGGCAGCTTAATGGCCATTTATAAGCCTTCTAGTAGATTCTGAGCAGGTGAATTGAGAGACAGAGTGGAGATCCCCATGTCACATCGAGGTCTGAAACAGCAGAGTAGAGCACAAGACAGCGCGTGGGCAAACATAGCAACACCATATAAACATAGTATAATAGCCACAGTGGGTCTTATTCATTCCTTTCAGGACAAAATGGTAGATTTCATCACCGTGTTTTGATTGTGTCACCAAGATTGATCTATTTGGGTGGAAATTTGTTTTTAACAGAGGTTCAATGTAGGTGGCTGCTCTTTGGAAATACTGCGTCCTTGGCGAATATGATGTCCATTCGGGCCGGTGTTTTGAGGACCTCTCAGAGGAAATTACTGATCACCTTGGAGAATAATGGTACCGCAGGGCCCCTGATAAAGCAGCATTGACAGGTTTCTTTTGGTTTTATTTTACCTGCTCGCTTGATTTATGCTATTAAATGTAATATTCTTTAAAGGAGAATGCATGGGGAAAAATGGTGATGCTTTTATAAAATAAAGTAGCACTGGGGTGTTTTACCTGCTGCCTCATGTCCACAGTGTTACATTCGTGGTACGATTTTACCGCATAGAAGCATTGATTTTGTTCTTCAAGCCCTCGCACTCTCTTCCTGCTCTCTCTCATTCTCCCTCCCCCTCTGCCTCTCCCTCTCTCTCTCGCTCTCTCGCCCTCCCTCCATCTCTCTCCGTGCTACAATTTCTTGACACAGATCTCCTCACATAAGATACACGTGGCTAAACGCTGGATCGGAGGAATGCCATTGGCATGCCAGAGAGCCGACCTCTCTCGGCTTTATTTTATTCGGGCTCCCGTGTCCTTCCCCAGAACATACCAGAAATACCCGCAATAATAAAGCAGAAGTTAGCACAGTAAAGTGGAAGCCATAAAAAAGCAGTTTTAAAGATGGTTCATGTGTACTTGAGTGGATTAACTTATCTGGGGGCCCTAGGCTATGACATAAGCATTGACAGTCAGGTGTTGCCGATTTAACTAACCATTCTGTTTTCTCCCGGGGCGGGGCCCAGATGTTGCCAGGGCCTAAGGCTATAGCCTAGGATAACCTATGTATTATTCTGATGCCTAACTTCTTACATTATTTGTGGAATTAAGCATAATAAAATGTGGACAGTATATTAAGCCTAAAAGAAGGTGACTCTTTCTGAAATTAAGTGACACAGGGACATCAGAGTACTTGCAAGTAAATGGCACTGAGGCACATCTGTGGCAGCATGTCTCTCTTGTGGGACTTGGTCCCTTCTCAGAGGGACACTCACCCCGATGTGAAGTGCTCTGACCCATCTGGCCGGCAGCGTGAATGCGTTAAATGAGACATACAGCCGTGCCAGGTCCCGTTAACATGCCACTCTGTCCTGCCCCCCCAGAGCCAGGCCATGCGCATCGTCCGGACGGTGGGCCAGGCCTTCGAGGTGTGCCACAAGCTCAGCCTGCAGCATGCACAGCAGAGCGCCGACGGTCAGGAGGATGGCGACAGCGAGAAGGCCAGCAGCGACTCGGGCGTTCCAGGTAGCTGTACCATCTGTGCATCTGAATGCCGGTACAGGTCCGTTTTTGTGTTTTGTTTGTTCTTCCGCCCCATGTCAACATCACTGTTTCAGCACAACAGGAATTAGTTCCCGTGACAGCTTGCTGCCATTTCCAGCCTGTCAATCATTGGGAGTTTGCTAATCTGCATTGTGTATTTTTATCTCCCATCGAAACAGTGCAGAACCAAAATCCCATGCTATGCAGATTCTTTCTGAAGTTTTGTAGACCATTAAGTCACTGTTACCGGGCAGCAGGTGAATCCATCATCTCTCATTTGAGAGCTTGCAAATTCTGTCTATGACATTTACGCTAAAGTGTAAATGGTGGTGGGATTGCTGTCCCTGGTGTCCCACTTGAAAAGTCACTTCGGGCCCCCCCGCCATCTGCGTTTGTAAAACTTTCTGCCCGCTCATGAGGCATTTCATTGTTTATGGTGAAGAAACTGGCAAGAAACTAGTCAGCTTAGGCAAATTTTCTTTTTGTGGCATCGCTGAGATACGATCAATTCATGGCTGCATACAGTATAACGTTAACGTTAGTTAGCGAGTAGAGTCAGAAGATCATATTTAGCTAGCTGGTTAACAGTATGGGTTAATTT
>JAAGVU020000032.1:16867136-16928389 GCA_011763525.2 Mormyrus iriodes
ACGACTAGGCAGCTAGGCTGAGCTTCCTGTGACTGACCAGGTACATGTGTAAGCAGTATTGGAGCAGGAGCTACACAAAATCATCCAAATGAAGTAAGTGCCTAATAAGACTACTATTCAGTCAGCAGATAGTGTACCATTCCGAGCATTAAGCCAGTACGCAGTGGTGTAGGATATTAGAGGTGCCCCAGCAAAAGATGGCTCTTGATGTGTTTCTTGAAGGTGGAGAAGGGAGTCTGATGGCCGGATGTGGTTAGCATTCATACAGCTTCATTTGGAATAGATTGTCATGATATAAACTAACCTTCACGTAATACCCATGCAGTGTTTCTGTGAAGTCAGTATCCCGCTGGTGACATTTCCACATTTTCAGCTCAGCTTTGGAAGATAAAGAATCCGGCCACAGTACAGCGTCTCAGCCATTTATCTCTGCCAGAAAGACCACTCGTCAGACTGTTAAACGTCTGCTGCATAACCCTAGTGGCCATTAGGCAGTGGTAATTAATGAGTCTCGATTAGCCTCCACTGTCTTTGACTCTATTTTTAGGTCAAAGCTGCAATATTCATCTTTCAGATTTAATTTCCAAGTGCTGGACACTACACCACATCTGAGTGTTTTGTTATGCTGTATGTACCAGCTATAAAATTAGGGACAACTGGGAATTCCCACAACAGGGTCTAGAACATATAGCTTTGGGTCTGATGTGACCTGAAAAGCATGCTGCCACTGTAAGCCTTACCAGCAGAAGTGGTTTATAGATGGATGCATGGATGGATGGATGGATGGAGGCTGAGGGAGGCTGCCGTCTTTGCCTGAACGAATGAAAGTGGCCGCACTTTTATGTTCCAAATTCTAAGTGCTCTATTCTCAATAACTGACAATCAGGCAAAATCTCCCTGTGCCCCCCACCCCCCAACTGATCATGAAACCTTACTCAGGTGTCAAAAATTACCAGTCAGCCACACTCTCCTGTTTGAGTACCTGCCCTTCGAAACATTGATGTATATCTCTGGACGGATGGATGGATAGAGGAATGCTTGGTTGAACAGTAATGCGCTCAATTACATAACATAACATCCAATTTTTCAAACTCATACTATACTTTCAGATGTTTAATTGTGATTTTGTTGGCCTTTGACTGGCGTTTCACTCACGCTCTCCATGGCTTCCTCAGGTTCTGGAGGATGTCAGCATCCTGCTGTCCACCCCCAAGATGCTGCTGCCATCGTCGGGACCGGTGCCCGCTGGCGCCCCACTCTCCCAGCACCACCAGCTCCAGCTGCTCCAGCAGCAGCTCCAGCAGCAGCAGCAGCAGACACAGGTGGCTGTGGCCCAGGTGAGCCAGGAGCCCAGTTAGTGGAGCCCGGTGCGGGCCGGTTATGTTGGCAATGACTCTGCTGGTACCGTGCGGAAAGCCTTTGGTATGTATATTGGCTCACTGAGCAGCACTGTTGCTTCACACCTCCAGAACTGGGGTGTTTGAATCCCGCCTCCGCTCTGGGTTCTCCGGTTTCCACCCGCGGTCCAAAGATATGTGGTTTGGTGAGTTAGTGTCTAAATAGCTCATAGCGTGTTTGTGTGCCCTGTGATTGACTGGCATCTCATCCAGGGTGTCCACTTACCCTCTGTTATCTGGGATACGCTCCAGGCCTCCCCATGATCTTGTCCAAGATAAGCAGTTGGACGGTGGATAGACGGACTGATGGAACGTCTTTTGGAACGTTCAGGCGACGGATCTCGGATTATGCAAGACATAACATTTGGTGGAAGCCTCAGTTTGACAGATCGCTTGTCACGCCTTGCTCAGGACTAATAGAAAGTGCCGATGATTGATAGTCGGACACGCGTCTGGCCGCTTTCTGCTCGCCAGCCGCTCTTGTGTTGCAGGCGGAGGTGCCAGGGCCACGTGGGCTACTTTCCAAAAGCCACTACGGCAGGGGAACAGCAGTGGCTGCATGCCCCAGTCCCTGCCTACCCCGGCCGCTGCCTGGCTGTCTGCCCGTGTCAGCTTTCCTTGCCATCGCCTGCTGCTGCTGCAAAGCTGAACAGTGCTTATAGGCATCTTATGAATATGGAAAACCCTTTCCCATTCTTTCCTTAATCGCTTTCCCAATATCCTCGGGCAGACAGCAGACGTTCCGGAATTTCCCAGCGATCCATTCCATTGTGAAGCATCGTTTCTCCTCCTAACATTCTTCAGTGCGTGTTCATTTCTCTATCAGAGCTGGCCCAAAGGTAATCCAGTGTACTCTGTTTGATTTGTGGTGACACTGTAGATAGAGGGTAGGGGAGCACTTACAAGGAAACTGCAGATAGAGACATCTTTGTCAAAAAGCCAGGCTCGCCACTGCGCTGTAGGCTCGAGGCAGCTGACAGCGGTCACTCTGGGCTCAATTGTGTTTAGGTGTGCAGTGTGGGATGCTGGGAGGTTCTTGAAGGAAAACTGAGCTTTTGAAGTACAATATCAAAGCTCAGTACAGCATCTTTGTTATTCTTTTATCAGTATCACCTTGAGATAGACAAAATAACAAAACAAATCAAAATTATAAAGACCATAGGTATGTGACTGCAAACATCCATATTATAATGTCAGCATGTGATCAAATGATACTATGGAGAACTAAGGTACTATGAATTTAAAATGTTTTGCTTTTGCTGATTAAAGGCATTGTTGATCGAGCTAGTGTTACAATATATAACAATTATATTCTGTATGTTGCATGATTAGAACCTGTTTATTACTGAGCTTTGAAGACAATCTTTCTGTTCCCTGCCTGGGGTTACTGATGAAAATGTGGTAAGTTAAAAGGGTTCAAATGGTTGCTGGGGATTTAAAAGGCCAAAAACTCCTGGTTTTCCAAAATTCTCAGCAAATGTGTTTCATAGATGGAATGAAGGTGACTTCTGTCTGATTTCTCTCAATGGCTGCAATATTGACACAGGCCAGTAGTAAGTGTGCTACTGAAAGGTGCAGTACAGCTTTTTGTCACACGAGTGACTGTGTGTGTGTGTGTGTGTGTGTGTGTGTGTGTGTTAGAGAGAGTGATCACAAAGGGTCAGACACATCGTGGCCAGACAGGACAGCTGGTTAATTCCCTGGTGCAGCACGTTTAAAATGTCAGCGCTGTTTGGATGCAAAATGCTGATAAATTGTGATTTGTAGAGTCTGGCTGCCTGTAATGTTCTCTTTCCGGGATTTTTGTGCTAATGAATTCAAAATGCTTTGCAGTCCTCCTGGAGAATAAAGAATGACCTTTCCAGTATAATTAATTTAATGCATGCTTTACCGGCAGGTGGAGAATGTATGAGTGTTTTTTTCTCCTAAAAACGAACAGTTGGAAAATGGAAACGTATTTTAAGATTTATACCAGAAGATGAACTATGAATGAACCGTCTACTCAAACTGCAATCAAAATGTCTCATGTTTGTTTATTTACATTAGTCATGTCTGAGTGTTGGTGGGCGGTGTGCGGGTTATGACTTCATAAGGCTAAATCCCCCAAAAAATTCTCTAGGGGCCCTGGATGGACAGCTGACCCTATGCTTAGACAAGGGGTGTCAAACTCTAGTCCTGGAGGGCCAGAGCCCGGCACATTTTTGGGTTTCCCCTCATTTAACACACCTGATTCAACTTCTTGTGCTAATTAACACGCAGCTCTTGAGCTGAGTCATTTGTGGTGGAACAGGGAAAGGACTAAGCTCCTCAGGGCAGGACTGGGGTTTGACAGCCCTGGCTTAGACCCAAAGCTTCACACTCACCTCTGTATTTGTGCATGTCTTAGAAAAGGAGAGCAAGATGGGACATGCAAAAAAAAATCCATTCCAATGTACCTGAACAAATGGAAAATAAAGGCTCTTTGCCGTTTTCATTTTGTGGTCAGTAGTGTTTCTCCAGAACCAGAAAGGAACACCAGAATTCACTGTAAAATGAAGGAAAAAGATGAAAGTTCTGCTGCAATGAATCCTGAATGTAAACACTGAAAATAGACATAGCCGTCTTTTCATGTCTGCGATTCTCAGACCTCATCTCGATGCAGCCGACCCTTTCGAGCTGTCCGCCGGGCTAAGACTCTGTGTTACTGATTCCTGTGGTTTGTCTCCTTGCATCATCGTAGGCCCAACTCCATTTTATTACATTGTGTTGAGTTCTGCTGCTGTGGTTCTGAACGTTTTTATTTAAACTGATCTGATATGCCCAAGCGATTATTTTGCCGCTCCTTAGCAGATCTGCTTTGCCCTTTGATGCTCTGTTACCGTCTGGCAAACTTGGCAAACTTGTACATCACGCGCTTTGATCACTGAGTTGTCACTTATTTCCCAACTAGCCTTGTTGCCCTCCCCCCAGTGTTCACTGACTATGTGCAAAGAAATTTTATTCTCAGTCTGGAAAACTCAAGAGCCAATAGGTGCTCAGAATTTCTGTTTATCTTGAGCCAGAAGCTATATGCTTATGTTTATATTTTACCTGAAGAAACAATTTTACATCTGCATAGTTTAACTTTGATTTATCTCAGAGTAAGTGGGCTCATTTTTGCAACTTTTAGGGTTTAATGCACTAGGCATTTTGGTTTAAGTGGCCTTTTGCATAAAGGGGCCAGTTTGCTAAAAGCTCGTTAATGTTTAGTTACTGTCTTTTTGCTGGTCTTGGCATAGCTTTAAGAAATTTTATGCACAGTTATGTTGTGCAAGCATAGCTGATGTCATTTATAAGAGTGATTTAGAAGAACTCATAGCAGAATACATCTTGTGTTACCTTGTTAAATGTAATGCTGTGGATGAATCCTGGTTTTCTTTAAAAACTTGAATTTTGAATTAAAAACTATGAATGTTCATTGATACGTTTACATGTGTTTTTGCATATGTGTGTTTTGAACAGGTTCACCTCCTGAAGGACCAGCTGTCTGCAGAGGCAGCGGCCCGAATCGAGGCCCAAGCTCGCGTCCACCAGCTGCTGCTGCAGAACAAGGACCTGCTGCAGCACATCTCGCTGCTCGTGAAGCAGATTCAGGAGCTGGAGATCAAGCTCTCCGGGCACAACTCCGGTAAGGGGCCGCTTTGCTGTGTTTTTGGGTGCCATTTTATTCCTGATGGACACAGCTCTCGAGGCAAGGAAATGTGCAGGTGTCAGGGGCGTGGGTGGAGGCAAGGGTGGATGCAAGGGTGGATGCATGCGTATAGGTGGATACATGATGGAGGCATGTGGAGGTGTGGGTGGCGGCATTGGTTAGATGCATGGGTGGAGGTGTGGGGCCATGTATGGATGGTAGCATTGGTGATGTATGGTTGGAGGCATGGATATTGGATGGATATTTCTATTCTGCTCATTCAACATGACAGACATGTTAATGCTTGAGTTTGACAAATTCTAAAGATGCAATAAACCAGGTCAAGGCAGCACAGAGAGGGGAGTTTTTGGCTGAAATCAGTCGACCTCTTAAGATCAGTTTGCTGGGAAGTCAGGGTGGATTTTATTGCTTTAGATATGTGTTTGTTTAAAGGATCCTGGTGATGGTTAAGGGTGTAGCCTGTCTTTCTGTGGGTTAATGTTGATGCTGTAAGCTATCGTAATAAATTCTGGAAGATTCATGGCCTCGTGTCTCCCCCCGATGCTCCTCAGTGGGCTCACAGGACAGCCTGCTGGAGATCACCTTCCGTGCCAACATTCCTCCGGTCCTGTGCGACCCGTCCACGCCCAAACCCGAGGAGGTGTCCCTGCCGCAGTTTAATGACGGGACTCACCTGGCCCTGCCCCTGCCCCTGGGAAGCCCCCTAGGTACGGACAGCTGCCTCGTAAAGTTCGAGTGTTTCCGCTTCCTTCCAGGCCCCCCCCAGCAGGACCGGGGGCTGGGCCAGTCCACCTCCACGGCCCCACGGGACGAGCTGCTCGGCAGCCTGGAGTTCCTGAAATTCCGCGAATCGGGCATCGCTTCAGAGTATGAGTCCAATACGGACGAGAGCGACGACCGGGACAGCTGGGGGCAGGATGACAACTCGCTGCGGCTGCTCAACGTGCTGGACAATCGGGCACCATCCGACTGCCTGGAGGACGAGATCGCCGTGTAGCGCCCCCACCCCCAACCACAGTACCACTTGTCATCCTGGCATCCAGTCAAAGTGCTTGCGAAGTCCTTGATATCTGCTGCTTCCCTTCCTGCCTGGCTCTCAGACCTGAAAGATTTCTTTTAAAAACATCGTGCCCACTGACAGATCCCTAAAAACCTTCACATAGGCCAACGTAGTGTCTCTAAACACTGCCCATCAATCACTTTCCTGCTCTGCAGCAGGAGTTTGCCGTTTCAGTTTTGGCAGTGCGTATGTGTGTGGTGTCCCTAGTCCTGCGTACGTTTGTTTTGATTTCTTGATCAAAGGTCATTTCGTTGTAATGGTAAATATATCTCGATGTTGCCAAACACACGTCAATGCCAATGACGTCTTAGTGGAGCTAAGTGATCGAACGCTGAAACTGAGAATGGCGGCCACGTTCACTGGACTCAGTGCAGTAAGGTCATATTCTCCACACGCTGCAGACATTATTCACCGTGTCTGTCCATCATTCAGTCTCAGTAGGCTTAGTGTAAAGGAGGGCATGAGAGGGGCACAATCTTTTTTGAAACTGAGAATCTTCGCTCATTTTCTTGCCCTAGTCTTATGCTAAACCTCCCCTTCGCCCCGATATTCCCATGACATTCTGTTGTTCCTGCTCACTGTTCCGCTTTTGACCGGTAACCTGTTCAGATCTTATGGAATTTCAACCAGGGTTTTGGTTGGAGTTCGGGGTAGACTAAGGAGATCGCCCGCTGTCGGCCCTCTTAGTGTAAAATGTGTTTGCTTCATTATTACTGCTGAAGCTGTGTGCCAGGATGCTGAAGCATGATCGGCAAAGCATGCTTGATATTTTTGATAATTCAGATCGACGACAATCACATGAATATTTTCCACCATTTTTTCAAGATGTGTTTTCAACATCTATGTGTCAAAATGGTTCTCAAACATCACCGTTAAAAATGTATCCAATAAAAATTGTATAGAAATTCTTTAAATACCATTTTTTTGTTTTTCCACAGCTAAATTATTGCAGATATACTCACTAGTTAAAAAATATCTTAATTATGGTGTTGTTGTGTGTGTCATTCACAGCTGGTGGTCAGACTACTGCTGGTCAGGCTCAGTTACCGATCTTCAAAAAGGCTTTGTGCAATTTATCCCTGAGTAAGGAGCATGCTGTGATTATATAGTGAGAAATGTGTGAAATTTTAGATGTCCACCAAGTGCAATGTAACAATTCCTGATAGTCATAGGCTGCTGTCCCCTTCAGGATTTGCATCTGATCATAATTTGAATCTTATGAATACTGATTCTTATATACTGGCTGCAGTCGCTGCCTGCCAGAGTTCTCTGCTAGGTGAATACTGATAGGTAGACCTGCGCCGAATTGCTAAATTAGCCCTTGAAAGCAGCCAGATCTTCTAAAGCTTTGTTTAAAAGTTACCCTTATCCTGTGCTATTTGATGCATGTAAATTGCCATTTATTTGAAGGTCAGACACCAATTAAATATCATGCCCCAGATTTAATCATTGCACTTAGCAAAAACAATTACCCATTATGTCAAGGCTCCTGACAGAAAATGCATAGTGTACATTGAATACAAAATGTAAGACTTGTTTCAAGCAGTTTGACCCCCTCCTATTGGCTTGTCACTTTTATCGATCTGTGTTTGTCAACAATTCCCTTGCCTTCAGGTGGGAATTATAAAGGGTCCTCTGTGGTCCTCTCTCTTTGACCTCTAAGGGACTGTGAATTTGAAGAAGGTCATATACGGAGTCTGTACGTGACGTTGTGAAAGGTGATCGCTCTAGTGAAAGCTCCACGTCCAAGTTTTCTGAATCGCGCAGGCTTTTTCCTCCAGGGAAAACAGGACCATATTGATCCCTTTAGCTGTGAAGCTGTCTCATTTAGGAGAAACTCGCTGATTTATGCGAAGGACTGCGCTGCTCTAGTCTTTGTGTCTGTTGCCATTCAGAGGCACAAGACTGGTTATTGCTTAGTGAAATAAGACCTGTGAAATAAGGAGAGTTTGGGTTCTTGTAAGATATCATCGATCCCTCTCCTCTTTATTATGTTGACTCACAGCAGCTTGGTATATCGCTGATGTCTCTCTCCAGTTACGCCAGGCGCTGGTGGAGAATGGGAGATTAGCTATAACATCCGGCAGTTGCCCCTCTGCTGTATTCATTATGTGTTTGCATTTATCTGAAGCACAACTGGTCTAGTACAATCTGAAAGTTGTTTCATCTACGAAACACCCGGGGGGGGGGACACAAAAAAGACCAGGCAGCCATTAAGTTTTTCGCCGGAATATTTGGGTAGTGATTATGAGGAAACTTAGAAGTATGATTTCTGAATCTTTCCCTTCCATTTCCTTCTGTGATGGCTTCGTTTTATGGCTTCTGGCCGTGGCTCCCCCAGTAATTACGTTCTTGAAAGTGCTATAGTATGTTCAAAGGGGATTGTTTTTGTGATATTTCACATTCCTCAGTGGTACACCACTTTTTCAGTGAACACTTTTATTCGAAAACAAAATGGAAAAAAGAAGAGAGAGAACAACAGCTGTTTTTAGTTGGAACATCTGAAATGAAAATGAAAATTAAATGAAATCTTATCTTAAGAAATGTCTTGTATAAAAGTTTTATGTAAGTGAATCAAATTTGGGATTCAGAGTCTAGATGGTCTTACCTTCAGAGATGATATTCGATGAGCGTAACAATTATCTGTCCTAGGGATGGTGTTGTGGTTCTAATACATGCCACATTCAGCACGTAGTACTGTATTAAGGTGGCTAGTGGTGAGATTGGCCTTTTGGAAATCTTTGGATAGAGATATGGTCCAGGCTGTACTTAAGCCAGTCAGAAGTAACATTCTAATATTGTTCCAGCAGGAAGGAAAATCTGTTGGAAGCTGCATCATTCACCCCCTGTTAATTATTCATGTACTATTTAAAATATTACCCCCATATCTGTTCTAGGTGCCAGCAAAGAGAAAATACCTGCAAGAGAGCAATGCTAATACTGGGGCATTTCTCCTGTATAGTAAAGGACAGCTTTCCTAAAGTATTACTTAAGACCTAGTTGGGTTTTCTTCAAGTAGACACTGCAGCACGTGCATCACTTTTTGAATACTTTAACACAAAGAGTTTAAAAATTTATGGGAATAACAGTTTTCAGTGAAATTATTTCAATAGACAGTCATGGTGCAGAAAACTTTATTCTGGAATGGCGTCCGATCAAAACAGAGGACAGATTTCATTTGTAAAGTTTAAGTGACACTTGCTTTTCTGTTCAGTTAGTTTCTTAAAAATTTAATTACCTTTACCATTAATTTCACCTCCCTTGTCTCAGGATTGGCAGGTTGGGCCTGCAATGTCATTTGTGGGTTCATATCTAGTTGCTTGACTGCCAGCAGCGAGCCGGTAGTACTGGGATCATTATTAAGAAAATAAATGGATGTTTGTTTTCATATTTTTATTTCCCAGTTTGTAAAGTTCTCCCCATTTCTCTGGATTACTAGGTAGATTCTTATTAATTAGCCGATTTAAACTAACCAATTGGTTAATTAACCACATAATGAGTAAAAATTCCATTATTATCCATGAAATGAGAATTTGCTGAATCTTTGATGGAGTGGCATTTATTTTTTAATTAAAAGCACTAAATTACCATACAGCTTGCCTGCAAGGGACCATTAAAGTTTTACACAAATTAATTTTTACAGCACAGTCCTGTGTCTATTTTACAGTTATACCTATGCAGTAATATAATATGCCTTTTTTCTTGTTAAATAGACCTTTTTTGAGGGGAAGATGCACTTTGAGATGAAGGACGTTGTCAATGGCAGGACACTCTGCCTCCAGAAGATCATTTATCAGATTGTCTCTCTGTGTTACTTTGCATTTCGTGAGTGATCTTATTACTCTGGCAAATACTATGACCATAATGGACACATTTACTTAGAAACACCATTTGCTTGGATCTAATGTCTTTTCCTTCAGTATATCACTGAAGTCATTTGGTTGCCTTTGAATTAAAAATGTTTTATTTCCCCTTAACCCTGACCAGGATAAGCAATCAGAGGTTGGAACAGATAGTAGAACAGATGGGTGGGTGGTTGGGGTGGATGGTTAGATATGTTATATTGATTTAAGTGGTTTGTGTTCATATAGTGTTATCAACAACCGACGGTAGTTATGAATTCACATCCTCAGATACAGGTGATATATTGATATAGTGGATGTAAACTTCCTCTGTGATGTGGAAGGCAGAATAACAAGATGCAAGTGTCTCAGTCTCACCACTGTATCGTAACCTCAGAAATGTTTACGTATTTTCACATTTTGCTGACGAAAACCTTGCATGAAAGTTTTCCATCGTTTACCGTAAATTGCTTTTTTTCTGAGAATTTTAGATTCCGTAAGGGCACTCTCGCTGCACTTTCACTAACATTGGTTTTGTCATAATTTTCTCGTACTGTTTTCAATTTTCTAGTTAATTTCTGTAACAAATCTGCTGTGAAAAGGCAAACCCCTTAAGGGAAGCAAAAATGCAGCAGCCAGCATAGTAGTTATACACTGACGGCACTGGAAAGGTTCCCGCTATGGTACATTTGAGCAAAATATAGAGTTTTAAACTTGTAAATCTGCTGGGATAAACGTGGATCGTGCTGTGTGGCGGCCATGAGATGCTGGAGCAGGGTTATGTGACTTTTCCCGTAAGCGAAGTCATTGCAGTGTATGGGAGTCGCTTTGGTCCTGGGCGCGCGGTTTGCGGATCCCCGCGCGGAGGCGCGCTTGTCCTGTGCGTACCCACGTGACCCCACCAAGAGCTGCTGACGCCCCAGTTTAATTACCGTGAAAAGGGCGCACGGTGATGCCCAGCGTTCTGCGTACCTGACGCACCGTTAATTATAAACACCTTATGACTCTCTAAAACATTAAAAAGTGTTTTAAAAGCAAGGTGCGTACCAAATATCTGGAAATCGTCCAACTGAGACACAGAAGGCGGTTTTCATTACCATAAGGTCCCAGGTCCAGTGATCGAAGTGTATCCGTCTGAAGACGCACCTGTCGCTGGTGCCTCCCACCCGATTTCTGAAATGTCACAGCAGACCTCTGTTATTTTCTGCCTACTAGAAATTGCTCTCATCTTGCTAAATAACGTTTCGAAGTAATGCACGATGCGTTTTGTGTCAGTGGTTTAACATTTAAAATTCCGTGCCGCCTTTTCGAAATCCACTTATTGTGTGTATATGTATGTATGTATCTATGTATAACGTATTTTTTACTTTAAAAATTTTATGGACTGATTTATAAAATCGGTTGGGGAAGTAGGTTGAGCAACTATCATTTTGCGCTTTGTGGGTGAAAATGAAGGAAAAACACAAGTATCTAAACATCTAAACATTAAATATTGCTTAAATAGTATTTTTTTTTTATCTGTAATTAAATGCAAATTATTTTTTTTACTATTAATTGAAAATCAAGTAACACATTTATATTGAATTTGTCGATCCCATAAGAAGCCCAAAGACTAATTAGCGCACTGGAGATCACCCCTTTGAAACTGTCCCCAAATGTCCTAATTAGGCAGGATATACTGAATCCATTTGAGTTAACGCTCTTATAAATATGAATCCAGTCATCTGTTTTTAAGTAATCTCATTTACGCTTAAAACTGTTTTTTGGTGTCTTATCTAAATGCTTGCCAAGAAACGCTTGTCTCCGTAAGGTAAGGCTTCTTACCGTTTGTGTCTAATTACAGGATCTGCTATTTGCTTGCCTTCCTCCACACTCTTGTTCCTGTGCAGCTTCTCATTTTGTTTAAGCTTCTGTCACATTGCCTGCTGCTGTTTTCAGTTGTAAAACATCATCCTGAGTGCTGTAAGCATTTAATTTGCATCATGGACAGTGGAACGCATCTGAACAAGGCGGGCCATAAAGAGGAGGAGCAGCCATAAAATCATGGACGCTTGTCTGTTTGCTTTTGAAAAGCTCAGATGTAGCACGATCTCGCTTTACCACGGCAGAATAACCAGAGCCAGCCCTGGATACTCCTAAAGTTCCACAGTCCATGATTTCCATGTGTGCAGTATTATCATGAGCTCATGAGTGTACCGTGTTTGTGTTGCACTGACCCCTTTCTGACTACGTCCAGGATGCAGCACCCTTACGCTTAAGTGTCTCTGACGTTTGCAGTCGACCAAAGCATGTTCGAGAATTCCAACACCGCCCGCCAGCCAGCATTCCCAAACTCCAAGTTGGCTACTTCCTTGAGCTGGCGCTCGGCACCTCCCGCATCCGGCGTGGGGGGACCCATCGACGTCTCTGGGTCGGTGCCGGCAAAGATAGGCAGTAGCCAACACCTGAAGAACGCTCTGAATCTGGGCAAGGCCGTGGGCGCCAAGGTGAATGACCTGCTCCGGCGGAAAGATGCCAGCAGCAGCATCGGGGACATCGGGGTGATGGAGGTCAACAGGAACATCGGCGCGGTGTGGTCCTCTGAGGACAGCGGCAGCGTGGGTAATGCAGCTAGCAGGTAATTCAGAATCACAAGACTTTATTCATACTCAAGAATGTAAAAGGCCTGTTTGTGAGGCACAGGCACAATTATTTCTGAATGATGCCATTAACACTTAGTTGAAAGGGCACTTTTAAAAACATTAGGTGAACACTTTACTGGAGCAATTTCTGAGGTAAAAGCCTTTTTTTCCCCAGTTGATCTAGAAAAAGGTACCTTGCCTCCAGAAACTAGCAATCTTCAAATTACAATGTGAGTAGATTTCTACTGAGGTAGTAATCATACTGCGAGGGTTTTGTGTTTTCTTAAGCCAGGTGAATTAATCAGTCAGTCTTAATTCTGAGGAAGAACATCGCATTATATTGAATGTTATGAATCATCGTTTATGAGGCATCTTATGTGCTTTCCTCTGCAGAAATGCAGTAGTGTTTATTGGGGCCTGATGTAAGGCCTCATGCAGCGTGAAAATGAAGACAGATGTCCTTTTTGTACCCATGCCTTGGTTGTTTTTTTATTTAATACATCGCATTCAAAACAACATCTGACAAGGGTCACCGGGGCACAAACAGCTCCTTCTGTCAGGCCAAAGTCTCTGTTGAAGCTCAGCAGTGCAGTGTTTTTGGGAGTTTTGTGACATCAGCATAAATAAGAATAAATTTCACACCAGTCCTTCATGCCTGTTATGTGTTACTGTTAATCTAGCAGATTCCTTAGTGTTGATAATACAGTTAACAATTAATACAGTTGACAATACTGCAAGTTTCTTGCTAATGTTTGCTAGGTTTATAAGTACAAATATTATTATTTTTTTAATTGTTGCAAATCTCATATAGAGCAAAATTCTTACAGAGTTTTGGCTTTAATTTCCTTTGTTTAGTGGTCATCTCAGTCAGGATTCCTTTCCACGCCTAGACCCCCCTCCTCCCAACATAAAGAAGCGTCTTCCTCGTGCTCTGAAGAGCACCCAGGACATGATGATCTCCTCTGACCCCGTGGTGACTGCCACAGAGGTCTGTGACTCCTCCTCCGTCTCCCCTCCGGAGGAAACACCTCTCATCCAGGAGGATGACAAGTCTGAGGAGCAACCAAAAGTGGAGGAGAGGGGACCAGATGAAGGCCTGGAGCAGTATGAATCTGTGGGATTTGAGGTCAGAGCTGAAGAAATGAGGCCTACAGGTTCTGTCGGCTCAGGCCTAGATGGACTGGCAGAGGACAAAACCAACGAGCCGTCCCATCTTCAGCTCTCCGTGCCTGATCTCATCCACAAGGACAACCTGGAACCCATGCAGAAGCCCGAAGGTCCGGAGAGCAGGATGGCATCCACCCCTTGCCCAGGAAAGCCAGGCTGCCACATCAGCCTGGGCGATGCCCTGGAGGACTGTTCGGTGGGTTCCAGCATGGCAAGGCTTAGATTCGCCAGCGTAGAGGGCGAAGAGCCCCACCCAGACCTGCTCTCATTTGAGTAACCAGCCAGCCCTGCTACGCTACGGTGTCTATTTGTGTATTCAGCCCAAAGGCGTCCACTGACTGACCAGGAAATGACTAATCACCGGGTGTGGTTACAGAAGAGATCATCACAGCTAACGCTAAGTGCAATGACACAGACCAAATCATTTAGCATTTTTACTACCCTATAACCCCGATATTTTAAAATGATATATAGCTTCTTTTTATGAAATAATGTTCTGGTCCGCTAAACAAAACCACTATGAGGTAACTTTCATCAGAGTGGTCTTTGGCTCTTTATTGCTGTTGTATGACGATGAGATTTAAAGGAGCTAAGCAGATTCTCAAACTTTGATTTCAAGATAGCTGTTCTGATGAAAAACATAGAAGCAGAGCTGCAGGCCAATCTGCAATTTTTCATGAACCTTTCTAGCGTTATATGCCTTTGTATAGTATAATGAGGTAAATGTCCATTCTGGTTTGTTTTACGCAATGTGTGAATTTCTGCAGATTCTGCTCACCTGATTGGACGATTTGGCGAGTCGTTCTCATTAGCTGCCGTTTTTGGCACAGGCCTAGGCGCACGGATGTCAGCTGGCCGGTAAATGGCGTCTGGCGATAACCGTGAACAAATGCTGCTGTTGAGGTGAGCTCCGGCCGAGCCCACCCTGAGGAATGTACCTGAAATCCTGCCTGCCAATAGGGAGCGATGCTAACCCCGTTTTGGAGGAGGCGTGACATCACTGCCATATGATCCGCTGACCATGGACATGGTGCAGAAGTCAGACTTTAAATTGACTCTGTCAGTAGGCCTCTCTGTCAGTGGGCGATTGCGTATTTGGAAATTATTGTTATGTAGTATTCTCATAGAATAGCAAAGCACAGGAAAAATACTAACCGGAAAAAAAGAATTTGCTATTATCCATCTTCTAATGTGTAATTTAGCTTAAGACTCATTAGACAATATAAGATGATGAAGTACCTTGTCTCCATTACAAAGTGTTGTTACGTACAGAGTGCATTAAAACAAACATGTACAGCGCTGGATTAATGATTTTGACTAACTGAGCGAATCGAAAGTGCTTATGCGAAGAAACGATCCGGTAAGAAGATGCAGCTATATATAAAATATATATACAATGTATGAGAGTTTTATGCAACTATATCTTATCGCTGTGCAGGCCATTAATGATAGAATGGATATATTTTAAGAATAACCTAAAATATGAGTATGGAAATGTGGCCACAAGCTTTTGTACATGTCATTGTATACCGTCAGAATTGCCTTCAACTGTACATTACAGAACATTTTGGTTCATAACTAGTTTTATATTGCCATGGTAAGATGGAAACCAAACAAAATGTATATACTATCATAATTTTAATAGATTTTAATGTAGATTTATGAAAAGGCTGTATAATGTTGTTTCAGATGTAATTTATGGGAAGCTGTCATGAATTTTCATGAAACTATTCCCTAAAATGAAGGAGAAAAGAAGTGATTTGTAATACCAGCATTAGGTTCATAAACTGCTCATTGCAACAATGAAACGTCTGATTCTGCGTTATTGTCTTCTGGGTCCACTCCCGCTGCCTTGGAGAAGAACCTCATGAAACTAGGTTTGGATAGCTGAAAAGTCACATCTTACACGTGGGTGGGAATGTGCTGGTGGGTGAGCGATCCTTGTGGTGCTACTCACGTCAAAACCTCAACAAGTCCCGCGTGTCTGATTGATCTTACGAGATACCTGATTCTTCAAAAAAAAAAACATAGCCTGGTTAGTAAATGAATATATAAATGCAGAGGTACAGTGTTGCTCTGACCAAGTCTTGTTTAGATCAGATTCAACAGCATTTATCTGAATACAGATGGGTGATCGTTGTTTTAGATTTGGTTGCCATAGTGTTGAGAGTAGTCATCATAATAAGATAGCAGATGACTGGGGAGAAACCAGATTTTCCTGGCAGAAATCCTACATTGGATTTCATTTTGTCTTTTTATTTAGATCATTCTTTCGCATTCGCCCTGTCTATAGCACATAGGTACAATACGATTTGTCACTAGCTGGATATATTGTTTCCTGCATGGACTTCAGTCTGAGGACCATGGGATGCACATAGGCACTTGGTGGGTGTTTGGCTGTTCCTTTGCGGACCATCTGAGGCGTGTAAAACACATTTTACTGCTAATGGTTTGGCCAGATAGGAGATGTTTTCCCATGAAGACTCAGGGTGGCCTTTCAGAAAGCACATCCTACCTTCACTCTGTTACTAAGCCATGTGCTTTGTTTTTACTTTTATTTTCCTTTTCATCAAACAAGAAGGGTGACCTCCTGATTTTCCAGATGAACCACAAATTTAGCTTTTCCCACACCCTTGAAAGTAGAGAAATGAAAGAAAAGGAGCATATAATTGTTTGTTCTAATCTATGCTACTACTAAATTCTCTCAGATTTGTTGTCATATGGTATTTATTGGTCAAAACGTAATATTTCCTGTTTTAATTTGTTAAAATTAAATTTACTAATTTAAATTGTCATTTTGTGATTAACGGAACATTGGAAGCACAGTCACGGTTAATGTGCTGTATAATGTATTATTTAAGCAAGCTACCATAATACCATAAGACTTGTAATCCTGTCGAATTGTATTAGGTTTGGGTGGTGATGGTTAGCCGTAATGTTACCTGCATTTCATGTCTGGATGTTTATATGTCTAGATATTTTGCATATCTTTCCTACATTTCTTCAGAAATAACTAGTGTGTAATGAGTATATAATGACCGAAACACATTTTCATATAGCGAAGTGCAGGGGCTTTAGGAAAGAAAAATAGGAAAACTTTGGTTGAATTCACTTGGATGAGCAGCATGGTAAGTGACTGGGATTATTCTGAGTGAATAGTGGAACATTACTCCATTGTAAAAATTACTGCCATTTTAAAGCTTAAGCGTTTAGGATTTCAAGAAAATTGGGTATTTTTTTCGCTATGATTTTTTTTTGCAAGTTTCTTCAAGTAATATTTGCCATTTGCCGTAAGAATGAAGAAATATTTCTGTTCATGCATCAAAAAAATTATTGATTATACATCTATGCATTGATAATATTTGTATGCTGTGTAGTACACCAGCTGAGGGTTATGTACGCTCAAGAACCAATGATACAATTACATCTAATGAAAAGCCAATGAAATTGGATTTCATAGAGTATGGCACCACCCAGTGGACGGTTTTTAGCACAGCATTTGTCTGACTCCCCCACCTGCACACCTCTGCGACTGTTTTCCGGAGGTGATTTAACCTCAGCAGCCCGGCTAGCATTGTAGTGTGTTTATGCCTTTGATCTGGTCTGAAGCCCATTCATAATTCACAGCTTTTTTTCTTGGCGGCAGACTGCAGTAATAGAGTTTTGCAAAGTGTGTGATAAACACTCTGGGCTGGACTCACAGATTTCCGATACTCCATCTTCCTCAGAGGAGTGAATAGTTTGTTTAAGGGATGCCAACCAAACAATGAGTAGCCACAGGTGTCCTGTCCCTGCTAGCCCTTGTCCATTGATCAGGGTTTTGTTAATGGCAGTGCAGTTAGGGTCCTACACAGAAAAGGAGAAGTTTGTCAGTGAAAAGATGCATTGGAAACCCTTAATAGAAAGTAGTTTAAAGTAACTCCTAAGATAGATGTCTTGTATTTTCCCATGCTGGATTATTAGGTGCGATTCAACTTCATCCTTCACAAGATTGTGCATCTTGATTACCCAGGAGGCTGTGCCCCCCCCCCACCCAATCCACCTGCTGCCAAGGTCATTTCTCTCCAAAAAAAAAAAATAGAATGTTCTGCAGCAACAGATGCATTGCATTTTGCTATCATCCTAGATCAGCAGGATTATATGAATAACCGGGTGTTTTTCTTTCCTGTGGTCCCTTGCTGCCAGGTGGGGTGAGGGCACAATTAATTAAAAAACACATTGAATTCCATCAGTCTTTTGTGGCGGCTCTCTCAGGGCTGGCGGAAGGGCGATTGCTCATCTCATGCAGTCCGGAGCTGTAGGAATTGGCCCTCTGATCACATTCAAGGCAGCGGACGCGAGATGCACCGTGAGCCCCATGGGATTCTGGAAGGTTCTCTCTTTATTCCTGTCATTGTTCCCATTACTGCAAACTCAATGAAAACAGCGTGGTTGAAGATCGGTGAAATGTCACTTCAGCAGAAAGCAGTATTTGAGTCTCATCAGCTAGTAACACAGGTTCGACCTGGGCATCTGCTGCCTTCCTTTCTGATAATTGTGTTGCCCCCCCCCCCCACCAAAGGGTTAAGTGCACTGTGCCTGAGATCTTTTCATTAAATCCTGTGTGAACTTGCACCCATCAGGAACCACTCTATTGCCCTGATGGTTTTTAGTTTCCTTGACTGAGGCGTAACTGGCAGAGGGTCAACGCCAGATAAGTTTTCGTTGCATTCTTAAAGCGTTTTTTCATTAACGTAGGACAGATGGCGTCCAGGCCGTTTATGTAGATGGATCACACTAGAATGAAGCTGTCATTCACCCTTAAAGTCAGTACAAATTCAGAGTGTGTAGGAGACCCTTCTGAGCACCAGCATCACTGCAGAGGAGGGGGGGAGTCTCACTGAGGAGCCCGTGCAGCTGAGGCATACTGGGCTGCATCACTGGTGTGAAAACAGGCCAGGCCCCATGTGAAAATATTCCAAAGCTGCAAGATGAGTGCCAACAAATATATTGATTACTGTAAACATGCAGGAAACCATTTGGTCCCTCTTCTCCCTGTTTTCAGCCCAACTAGATTACTTTTAACCTGTGTTAATTAGCCCAATTATGGCACAGCTGGGCATTATTTAGGAGCAGTATACTTAATGTAATTAGTAAGGTAATTCTAAACAATGTAAGTCATAGAAGAACAAAATCAAGATTCCTATGTAACCACTTGGTGTACAAGGGGTCATTCTGAATGAGTCTAATAAGGTGATAAGTTTGACAACAAAGATATCATGTTAATATTTTCATAACTGTTGTTTGAACAGGTGCATAATCATTGCCTGATTATGGCCTGGAGGACAGTATTGGTAATATTGGTAATAGGAATTCCCCCCACTCCCTATTTACACACTAGTTAGGTGGCACTGATGTGCAGGTAATTGGTATCCATGGTACCCTGGCACCAGATGGTTGTAAGGCAGCTAGATTGTCTTGGCTGGCTGGAGCGTGTAAGCACCGCATTTGGGATGCGTCAGATCTACACCCCCTGCATGAATGCATGGGGATTTTGTCCATCTCAACTAGGTAGCTTTATCAGAGGCAAAAGCTCTCCTCGGTGCATGCTTAAGGCCTTAATAGCCCCATGAATATAGTTTTAACATTCATAAAGGGCCGGATAAGGACACCAAACACTGAAAGGGCATCTCCATAAAGTGAAACAAAAGATACAACATTCTGGTTATAGTTAGAGAGACAAAACTTTTCCAAAACACAAACAGAACCCAGTTCCGTATAAACAGCTCTGTTCCTACTCCTTTGAAATGCTTTGAGTGACATCTGCTGGTCAGTGAAGCAACTGCAGTAAAGCATCACCAGAGCACCGGTCTGCATTTATGGGCAGGGTGTCACTGTGTCAGCTGTAGAAAACAGCCATCTTCTCAGCCCATTCAAAGCCATGTGTGATCATTTGTTCCACTTTAATACTCAAGATTTGTCAGGATTCATTTAACAATGCATTTCTGTGTATGATCATCTAATTTTTTTAAATTAATGCTTATTCCAGAACACCAGTCCACTAAAATTTTACCTAAATAATCATTTTAAAGACAAAAAATAAGAGTTAAATGTTTGTTGGTGGATGTTAAATTCTGTGCTATGGGGAAGGAGTGTGGGCAGGGGTGCATTTAATGTTTCTGGGGCCCCCACTCTCCCCTTAGTGTAGTGACTGTTTGTAGCAAACAGGGGCCCCCCAAACCTTGGGGGCTTCAGGAGAATGCATAGTTTAAGTGTTGGTAAAAGAGTGCCGAGAGGGGTGCTGTGTTAATATGAATGTGTTCTATAAGGAAACAAATTAAGAGTGACATTGACCAACATTCTTCAACAAGAACGTCAAGCACAGAAATCAGGTGCTGAAACCTTTATTGGAAGAAATGCAAATAACACTGTGCACAGTCCAATTACATTAAGATCAATAACTAACACATATAAAACTCTATTCGACGGAATTTTACGAAGCACAGGGTATGTGCTACTTTTAATCTTTATGTACTTGAACATCTCTTTGGGAATCTGTTACATTCAAGTTTGCACGTAAGAAGTGTGTGGGGGTTTTTTTTGTAGTATCTTGACGCTCCAGCCGACTGCAATCAAGACCACACGTTCAAAGGCTTCCTCCTCACACACCATCTTGAGGGAAAGCAGACAAGGCAGCACACCTTAACCAAACTCACAGCATCGTCATTAACATCTTTGATTCTACTGTGCTTACACAAAAATATTAAAACCAGGCACGCTTATAAAAACAAGATTGTCTTCATTTAGAGTAAAGAAATAACCATTTCCAAAAAGCATTAAAGCGTCCATTTAATGCGTTCGCCAAGGGACGTATCCCTTTAACTTCCTTCCCTTTAAGGAGTGTGCAAAATACTCCTCTAATCTCGTCAGTAGCATTTCCATGATTCTACACTGCAAAATCAAAGTTATTCAAACAGAATTCTATTTATGTAACTGTAGCAAACCAATGTTTTCACACTCAAAAAAGAAAATGGGTCACAGACTGGATTTTGCAAAAACTAATCTACTTCTGCCTGCAGTGCTTAGCCCATAAGATACTTGAGAGATTTGCTCTCTTCTTCCTAAGATAGTTTTATTTCCATAAAAGCTAGTTATTCAACCACTAGCCAAGTGTCATTCAAGTCCCCCAAAAGTGGGAACAGCAGTGAACGGCACACTGTCAGTCCTTAGTTTCAACCTGATCCTCACATATTTCAGGAAAACCCTAATGGCTCCTCCGACCCACACTAAGGCATCCATGTTCATTGAGCCATTAACCCTCAATGACAAGATCCATTTTATGTATGTATTGAGTCTGAAAGGCATTGGTTGTAAGATTTTGGGGTAGGGGTTAATGTGATGGTACACACTGAAGAACTGAGGTTTGTCAGAGAACCTGGTGGTCATTTTAGGTGGCCCTGGGTTCTGGAGTAGAAGCTGCTTGAGAAACGGCATGTTATTGATACGGTTTTGTCAGTAATGAAGCAAAGCGCCTAACCGCCATCTGTAAAACATCCTGGGTCGGAGTTTCCAGCTAGTTAACATAGTTTATGTTCAGGCAGCCAAGGCCATCTACAGTATTTGGAGAGATATCAGTGTTCTCAGAAATCAGGCACATACTACAACAAAAAAAAACATCATAAAAAGTCTCATCTAATCAAAGACTTCAAACCTTGCCCAAACTCTGTTTGCAGCTCTGCTTTTTGTCGACCTGTGGGTTCCTTTTACATATAAATACAGGCCAGGGCAATAACCCTCCACCTGTTTTTGGCACTTCTTTGCATTCCCCTCGTTTACCTCCCCAAACAACCCCCCTCCCCCCAAAGAATGGCTCAGTATCGATTTCGCACTACTTGGGACGCTCAAAGCCTTCTCAGCGCGTGCTCCCCGGCTGAGAAAGGTCAACTTTACTCAATGTGGTCATTTAAATGGGGATCACGGCACCTTCCTGCAAGGTTACAAACCACATCCAAGCTCCAGTACCAGTAATGTGCAAGAAAACTGCTGCTTAAATTTACAGCAATAGTTGTCGTATGGCAGCTCCAGCGTAAAATGTGGTAAAAGTTTTTTTTCTGCTGCAGAAGATTTTTTTTGCCCTTAATCACTGTAAAGCACTTTCACAACAAATAATCAATCAGTCATAAAATTGTTATATGTAAGTGTGGAGAACTATACAGTCGAGCCTAGCAACTGAATGAGGACTTCCAATTTATGGGTGATCACAAACAAGCACACAGATCTCAACAAGCATTATAATACATATGATAAAAAGTTTCACACCACGCCCTCCCCGCTCTTCACAACTTAGGAATCTCATGACACCGCCTCCCGATTCCACCCCTCCCATGTCAACACCCTATCTGTACACGGAACTTTCCGGACATCACTTCTAGGCTTTTAACAGAACATCTGGCCATATTTTTCTTCAAAACATAATACTGTACTGTACGAATGAGCCAAACACACAGCCTTCATAAAAATCTGCTCAGGGAGGCTTATAAAGTATAACCTTCATAAAATACTCTTTTCCACCAAACGTAGTGATAACTAAACAGATGTTACCAAACCTCCTCCCTACTGATGGCTAAATGAAGTTTCATTGAACCATTTGCTGTATTTTTTGACCCCACTAGATGGTGCTCTTGGTGTACTTTGGGCCATGTTTGAGCCCTTTATTGAGTCAGTAGGGTCAAGTACAGCAAATGGTTCCATGAAGCTTCATTTGGCTATCACTACTTCTTCCTCATTAAACTATCAACCACTGTACCAACAACAAACAAAAGGAACAGGACATCAGTGAAACACTATAGCTGTAGTCAATATGCTTTTCTATTTAAAAATTCTTAAATGAAAATTATTAAATAAGAAAACCAAACTTAGAATAAAGTTTTAAACCTTAAATCTATTAAATCAATAAAAAAAATACAATTAAAGCACAGCTGTGTATAACTTTAACTGATTGCTGGGCCACTCTATGCATACGGTCACCGACCACATGAAAGTTCCCCTCAAACTGTCATTGTGCCGCTCTTCCTTTAAGACACATCTCCATCTTTGCTCAAAGCTGATGTCACTGTTTAAGAAGCTGCAGGACAGATTTCTGCAGCCTCTTTCACCTGCTTCTCACATAATCTGTGGTACAGCCTGTTTTCATGCTAACAGGAAGAGCAGACAGCTTCACATAAACAGCCCTTATATCCCCTGGTAACTGGGAATCTATGCACCCAGACCTGGCCTTTTTTTCTTTCTTTCTTAAATCTTCATTTTATTATGACGACTTTTCAGTCTCTATTAATAGAGCATCTCCTGCCTAGCAACTTTCTCATACGGTTAGAAATGAACATTGGTTTAGAAATGCATTGTGGGGCATGTTTTGGCAGTGTTGTGTTTCCTGTTATTTTCAGACCACTGACAGCTTTGTGGTGGCTGAATGCTGTCACTTGTAAGTTTTGTAAGAAAACAGTTTTTACCCAAAGCAGTGCAAACATCATCCTACAACCAATATAATAATAATAATAATAATAATAATAATAATAATAATAATAATAATAATAATGTTGGAAAGATGACTATCTGAAGGTGATCAAAACAAAATTATATTAACTCTCACAAATGTTAAATTCCACAAAATCCTAAATGTGTAAACATTCCACACTAATATTCACACAGAACCATCCCTAATGATGCTTATGGTTAATAAACAGGCCCAGGGCTTCTGCAAATCATTGCACACAGTTAATAAATCATGTGAATCTTACACAAGAGTGATATCATCCAGTCACGTCCCCTGCATACTCTGGAGGCCATTGCTTTTAAAGTCTCTCGTTTGCCTGCCATGCTGGCTCAGATAGTCAGTGGTGCCTGAACCAAAACGGTGACCAGTACACTCAACCAAACATACTTAGCATCTTGATGGAATGTTTTCTTGTAAAGTTGACTATTTTCTTCTTGAATGCATAACAGAAACATTACTTTTTGCCATAAACTTCCATACACTACTCAATCATCTCAACTCAAATGTCTCCTTGCATAAAGTTTGTGCCAGAGGGGGGAAAAAAACCTGAATGATTTTTTTGCTTGTGATGGTATTTATTAAAATTAAATTGAGAAGGCTACCAAAGACGTGACCCATCTTTGAAATCGAAAATAGTCATTTTAAATTCACATCTGTCTTGTTTAAGTGGGACAGCTATCTTGATCAATCATTTCTATCTCTTCTCTTACAGTTGCGGAGATAGTCTTTTGAAGGCTCACAGAGTAAAGACAGGTGCACCCCCTACAGGTCAGTCATAAGGCATGCATTCACCAATTCACACACCCAGCACTTCACCCTAACTTTGGACTGAGGAGGCAAGAAATGGAAGTACCTAGAAAACTCAACCTGAACATGGGGAGAACACAGAGATTGAGACCCTCCCAGGTCTGGAAAGTTGAGGCACCAACTTCCTGAGTCACTGTGCACCCCAGAGCAATTCTGCTGTGTGATCGATATTTTAAACCAATATTAAGACTACGTGCTACATTTTCAATATAAAATATTCAAATTTCACACTGAGATGCAGATACATATAGCGTTCATGATAAATTCTAGCAATGTGGCATGATTATGATCATCAACGCACACACACACAGCAGTCTTGCTGCCAGGTTCCCCTAGATTGCAGGGATTGGCTGCTTTGTTCAGACCTCTTAAAAAATGAATAGTACACAGTAGTCACCTTTCACAATCATAGCCCTATAAGCAGGAAGTCATGTACCAATGAACAGGACCTAGGAAAAGTGCCAAAGTTCATGTTCAAATGTTTTGAGACTACTCAAACAATACATGTCCACACCTAAAGCTAAAGTTAAGAGTATTTTAAAATACTTAAATATTAATACATAACCTTACCTAAATCACAAGTCATTTGTGACAAGACTAACCTTATGACCTATCCACTTATTGAACCTATTATCTGTGCTTAGCTGGAAGGATTGAGTAATTTAATGAGGTCTACCAAGCCTTTAGTTTATATTAGTTAAGAGTAACTAGGTAAAGGTGTATTTGGAAAGCATAAAAGTTAGTCTGAGACAAAGACTTTTAGCCCAAAGTCCAATACAAAAGGTTTCAAAAACATAGTTCAGATATTTGTACTAGAACAGCAAATATGTTGGGGAATCTCTCCAGGCTCTTAAAGTATACGGTCTCAATAGCTATGTGATTAATAGATGTGCAATACTGACTCTCTCCACAGAAGGTCATCTTCAAACAGCTATAACAGTGATGTTGACATAGCCATATTGACTCTCCTGAACACACAATTCAGCACATACACTACAAATCCAGGGAAGAACATTTTTTTCACCCTAAGGATTTCATAATAAAATAGTTTCTGCTGTATTTGGTTCACGGAAATACACAAAAAAAACTGACTGATCACAGATTTATCAAAGTGTCTTAGGTGAACAGTTCAAGCAGCACGTGCATTTCGAACTGCTAGATTCAAGTTTTAATTTGCAAAGATTACTCCGTAGCATAATACTTTCAGAATGCACGGACCACAGGTGGTTACTATGCATTTCCACTGGAAATGCATCCTCTTCCGAAGATCTGACATCCATGTGATCCATGTACTGCTATGACTGTGCATTGTGCCACAGAATCGCTGTGCATTTGTGCTCGGTGAAAGGACAGGTTTTGGACACCCAGTCATACTGGTGGTAGAGTCTTATTTTAATGCGGCAGGTCTGGCTTGTATATCTACTGTATATCTACTGTATATCTACCACCATTTCTGAGGCAGAGCAATTAAACCCATGGAGATGTGAAACTCTGCCCCTTAAGCTGTTACTGTCCCAAAAACTAGCTATCGTGCCAAAAATATCACCGTGTCCACAATAAACCCCCCCCCCGCCGCATTTATGGAGCGTGGAAGAATTGCGATGTGTGGATTCACATTTAAGCCTTTGCTACAAACGGTACATGCTATACATGGTTTAATGTCATTTCTTCAGTACAATGGAAACTAAATGTCGTGCATGTTTATTGTCACAAGACGCTGTGCTGAAACAAGTCACTAAATGCAATGGACGAGACTGGACAGTGAGAGTCGAACAAGCAAACGCACTGCTGGGCAGTCATCGCGTTTGGGTCTAGTTTTGAACATCCGAGACTGGACCTCTCAGAATACAGCTTAAAGCACCAATTCATTAAATTAATTGTTTTCCAGAGCAGTAACATAAATATTAGTTATGGGCAAAATGATGCATCATGAAACATTTGCTGTATTTTTTGACTCCATTAGAGTTCTCTGTTCAAAAGAGGACACAGAGTATACCCCAAAGCAAACCAAGAGCACCATCTAGTGGGGTCAAAAAATACAGCAAATGTTTCATGAAGTGTCATTTTGCCCATCACTAATAAATATGCATTTCATTTTCAAAGTCTAAATGATTCGGGCATCACGTGGCATTAGTTAAACATCTGTAACTGCAGAAATCTAATGCCAGCTCCGAAGACCTGGGTTAAATGCGATGACACACGCAGCCCTGCGCCCACTTCGCTGACAGAGTGGCCTTGCATATATCAGAGGATCCCACAGTGCTCTGAGGACCCCTGGATGGTCACATATGCAGGCTTACTGCACGGTCTGATACAAGTAGCCCCTCTTGTAGGCACTCAGCGGGTAGAAAGTGGCCACAACGAACTTCCCATCAAAGGTACGTCCCGTCAGCAGTCTCTGGGCTTCTTTGGAGTCGCCAGCACTTGCATACTCAACGAAAACCTGCATTCAGTAAGAGACGATCGCATATTATAACAAACAGGTGAGATCAAATCTTTAATTTTTATTTTATGAATATATTTTAAATAAATAATTGCTATTATGCGATAGTGATAGGGTAAGGGGGGTGGATGGGTACAGAGTGGCTCCACCTAAGGCTTTGAACTTAATCTTGCCATGGAAATTAAAAATAAAGTAGTCCTCCGTAGACAGGTGGTGGTGAAGGGAATATAAATGAATGAATGAATGATTGCACGGTCTTGCCGAGTTGACAAACTAAATGCTTCTTGTGAGCGTGGCTTGAGTAGACAGCTAAAGAGACTGATATTTTTAGACCAACCATCCATCACCACCCAGTAGAGGGAAACCCCACGGTCACCTGGCCTTTTCCCGGATTCTCCTTGGGGATCAGCAGAGAGACCACAGCCCCGTACTTCTGGCACTCCGTTTTCATGTCCTCCACAATGTCTGAGGCAGACAGAGTGCTCGGTCAGCACCTCCCGGCGCCACCCGGTGGTGAGTGTGTACAGCGGTGTGGCACCTACCCTCGTACTCCTCCTCGTTGTGAAGGTGGCTGTCATCAATGACGTTCAGCAGGCGGAGCACTGGCGTAGGAAGCATCACCAGGTCTTCGATATGAGGAGCTAAGGAATAGCAGACAGTGAGTCAAACCCAGTGGGATAGAACTCTGTGCCCGTTATTGGAAGGTTGCCAGGTCAAATCCTGGTCAAATTTCAACCATTGTGTCCTTGATCAAGGCCCTTAATCCTAATTGCTCCTGGGATACTGTCTGACCCTCTTATCTGATCACTACTTGTATGCTACTTAGGACGAAGGCATCTGCGAAATAAATGTAATGTAATCGTCTCAAGCAAGGATCCAAAAAGCCTTTTACTCTGTAGCGGAGCATGGACATGCAATAGGATAGGATAGGGTTCTGAAAAAGAATAATCAGAATTTTTGGTTACACTTCGAAACATTCCATCAGGAATGTTATGGTTTAGTGATACTGTTTGCAAATGAAAACTGGATTTATAAATTTCCATGTATTTTTGCTATTTTGGACACAAAATAAAGTGTAACTGGGTAATAAATACAAGGAGGTTGGAGGAGCGAAGCTCAACAGAAGCATGCTGGATATGACACGGCCCAGAGAAATGGGACCCTGTGGAAGACAGCCGAAGACACATGACATCACGGAATCATACACGTGGGGGTCACCCCAATCTGCTACATACCAAAGGGAATGCTGAAGAAGGGGCTGCACAGGGCTGCCTTCGCTGTGCTTCTGCGGGCCGGGTCGTTGTGGAGGAGGCTGGGGGACCAATGAGAATGTCCCTTAAGCACAGCTCCGAATTTCAAATTAAAACCCAAACATCCAAAAGGTGAACACGGCCACTCACCTTTTGATAAGGTCTCGTAGGTGGTAAACCGGTATCGCTGGACCGACCACAATTTTACTGGCAAAAATGTGGTCTATTATCGCAGAACTTTTATCCTAGAGAAACAAAACAGACCAATAATCATGTGATTTACTTTAGGAATGAGGCACGCAGAGTAAATTTGTGAAAATTATCACCTTTAACAACCATACCAGCTAGAAAGTGATGTTCATTCTACCTGATATGGTGCTGATACTGTAATTAGATACATGACACAGAGGCGTCCCTCACCAGGCATTAAAAATGTCATACTGGGCTATCATGTGGGACTAACTCACTATGCATGAAACCTTTCTCTACACACAATCACTTGCCTTCCATTCCTGAGATCTAATGGTTTCCTTCAGTTTAATTCCCGAGTACATTTCCAATAAGATGATTCCAAGACTCCACAGGTCGATGGCCATGGTGCAACCATTGTCCCCCTCCATGCCAGCCTGGGCCAGCGAGTTCTGCAGCTCTGCTTCAGGAGCCCGGTAGCCATCTGTCTGGATGTACTTCACATCCTGCCGATTGGACGGCCAAGTGCATTCAAAAAAGACATTAAAAGCAGACTTAAATGAAACATTTATGTTCTCTTGAAGAGTGTCATATTATTACAAAACCCTTTAACAGTTACCTTGAATTAAAAAACTCCTCCAGTATTTAACAAATGTAGGTATAGATGACCATTATGAACAACAAATTTTATTCAAATGTTGTTTAATGTCATATTAAAGTGGTGCAGTACAAGTCTGCTAAAGCTGCGAGCATTATGCTAAATGCATTAGAGATAAATTATATATAAGATTCATGTAGTTGTTCACATCCTACAAAATGTTATGTACATTGGAAAGATTTCTTTAAAATGCACTGCTTTAAGTCAAACCCCATACACCTACTTCCGGAAAAAAACTCTTATGGTAAACAAACAGAGGATAATGCTGCTAATTTACAATTTTCTTTACAATCATCGTTACATCTTCTGTGACTGCTGAGCTAGTACAGGACTGCAGTGAGCCTGTAAGCTATCTCTAGGATGTACAGGAAACAAAGCAAGGGACACCATCGATGTGATGCCAATCCATTGCAAATCAGACACACAAACCCACTATGGGCAAATTAAAGACATCAGTTCCCCTGACGACCAATTTTTTGACAGCAGGAGGAAAACCCTAACAAATATGAGAAGATCAGCAATCAAAATGTCTATATGAAGATCTTACCTGATGTCCCTCTTTATAGCTGAGCCCAAAATCTATGAGCTTGAAGCACTCGTCATCAGCGCTCCAGAGGACATTGCGCGGTTTAAGGTCAGCGTGAACGTAGCCCGCTCGGTGCAGGAAGGAGAGGGCCTCCAGCACATCTCGGGCACAGTGCTGGATGACCCACATAGAATGGCCCTGATTACTGGCCCTCACCAGCAGCTCAGACACACTCACATCCAGAAGCTCTAGCAGCAAACAGCGAGTCGCCACGCCCACAGAGCTGTGGTTGGTGAAAACCCCATATAAAGTAACTGAGGAAAAAAGGAAAACAAACAAAACATCTTTTTAATGAGCTTGGCTCATTGGCTCTTTTAATCAAAGACCTTGGTTATGTGATCAGTGTTATCGCGACTATCAAAATCTGCAATATGAAAACATCTTACCAAAAGGTCCGTGGAAAATAATTCTAATAAATTACGTGCTTTCTGACGCGCAATACGACACGATCTACTTTTGACTAAAACTAATCACGTACAGTATTGCAAAAACATTCCCCGCAGTCCACCTTAATAAGACATTATAATGCCTTACCGATGTTTTTGTGTCCTTGAATATCTTCCAGCACTGATCTCTCTTTGTGATACCCGTAATCTCCGCCTTGTGCGTCCACCTGAAATTCCTTTACAGCGGCCAGGCTGGCTCTTCCAGAGCTGACGCGGTACACGGAGGCAGAGACGCCCTGGCCGAGCCGAGCCTGTACTTTCCACATTTCCCCAAAGATCTCGAAAAACACCGGTTTCATCGCCTGGTCTACACTACCGTGCGAGGCGACCGTCGCTACATTGCCGTGTGAGTTGACCTCGTCGCCGTTTGCTTCAGAATTGCGGCAAGCCATTGTGCGTGTAAAGCCTAATAACACCTAACTCGCCAGGTAACCGGCCTAGTTAGTTAGCTAACCCGACAGCAGTCAGTAGTACAGAGTGTTAACATCCCGACTTTTGAGTTTTGGGCGAGCCGCGAAATATCAGTAGTTCTACCATGTTCAGACACTTGTCCTTTGAATTTGTAAATGTGTGTAACATACTGAGCTGTCAGTTAGCTAGCGGCGGCAGCATCCTCACCACATCTTAATGCACCACTTAACCATAGTATTAGTCCGCCGCGACTCATCACATTAATCAAGCAGTTTATAATGAACAACGAGCTGCTTTCCTGTGATGTCTATTACTGCGTTTGGCTTTTCGACATTCCCTAAATCATTAAGGTAAAAAATAAGCTAAACGCCCCCGGGATTGTTTGGGCGGCCATTTTCCCGGAAATGAAAGTACCGGGGAGGATGCACGCGAGATCGATACAGGAAGTGACGAAAAGTTGGTCGTGATCTCTGGTACTGGTTTCCTACATCAATTTTCTACTTTTCATCAGCAGGATTTGACATAGTGGAAGTTAGCCTAGACATTCTATTTTCCCCCATAATACACCTATATGGATCAACAAATATATGCTATGTTGAGCTAAAATAATTGTATTTTAAGGTATATCTTAACTCTTTCTTTTGGTGGATGTCTGTAGTAATACTATTTATTACTATAGTTTTATTCCAAAATGTTTTCTCTGCCACCCCAAATTGTATTTATTTATTGGGATCAAGACCATACCTTCTCGGATGAAGATAAATCGGAAATATGAAGGGAATATTGGGAAGATGAAAGATGGTCAGTCAAACAGTATGGTGGCTCAGTGGGTATCACTTTTGCCTTAATCTTCCACGGCTGGTGGTTTGAATCCAGTGTCCCTTAGAGAGGAAGAAACTGTGGGAGGAAACAATAAATAATCTTAATTGCCACTGAACATAAAGTTGTGAAATATTGTTTAGCAGCACTCTAGTCAGCAATACAGTGCATATAATATGCACGCACGATAAATAGCCTATACAAAATCACAAGGATACATTAGAAATGCCCAATATACAAAAAAGCATGAAACCAGAAATATATGTATATAGTTTCTGTGTAACAGTGAACTATATCAAAGATATGCAAATAGCACAATGGAATTCTAAAAATAATTAAACTGTAAGGACAGCTCACAATATTAGTTTTTTAAGTAGGATGTGCTGCCACGTTGAATCAGCCCGTCAGCATGGAGCTGGGAGTTTCCCCCAAGCTCTGCCGTAACGTCAGACAGTTCAGTTGAGCAACCATGGCAATATGTGAGCATTGTTTGTTATAGTGTTGCAGTACTTTAACGAAATGCGTTAACATTTAGGTGGCTGCGCAGTGTTTGTAAGAGACGCGGATCGGCCCCTTCTTACGAATAGAGACGCAGGTCCCTCCCGCCGACTGTACGGGTCACCGATCGGCCACTTCGCTGTCGCCACGTCGGGGTGACGGTGACAAGAGGCGGATCTCCGGGACCGCGGGGGGCGGAGGCGGACGAGCCTCGGCAGCAAACCCACTGCAGTACTCACCGAAGGTGGCATAGGAAGCGAGGCGGCTGGCGTCCAGTGTGGGTAAGATCGCGAATTCTCCCTTTATGACTGCATGCATTGAACTGTGTATTTATATATTGCGATTTCCAGCTGAATTACCGGCGCTTTATTCGGTTTATACTATACCACCGCCAGGCCGGTGGCACATGAACATAAGCCATTGAGGATAGCTAGTAGTAGGGATGCGGATTAAAGTGTGCTGAAGAGTTACATTATTACGAGTTAGTTTATTCCTTTGGCTATGAATGGTTTTCTCTTGTTTCCTTTTTTAAATCGAGTTGAATGACGTGTATTAACTAGACTCGGGATGCCGGGGCACCCCTGTAAAGTCTGTAAGCTCGGTGCCTCGCACGCCTCCGGTGATCGGTGTCCGGCGGTGCGGGTTCAGACTGGGTCATCCTGAATCATGGATAAATACAGTCCTTCGCTGCAGTGAGTACCTGGACTCACATGTTACCACAACGGTCCGTTCAATGGACGTATACGCCGATCGCGACGTGTTAGGCTTTCTTGTTTTCGCTGAAAGTATTTACGTACGATATATTTATTTGTGTGATGTTCTTTGTACTGGGTGTGGCTGAAAGACTGCCCATTCCCTTGCACTTGTTGCACATGGCTGATAAAACATGAGTACTGGAAACTCAGCGTTTCCCGTCATTGCGAATACTAAATAAAGATGATGGGTCATTAGTAACAAACGGTGGCTTCGAGTACCACTTACCGCGATCGGACGGAGGTGGACGATCTAATGAAAAATCGTAGCTAATTATGGTTAAAGTTGTAACTTTTTTGTATATAGTCACTAATCTTACATCAGTGGCCCCTGGGATCGGGAATCTAGTCTCCGCCCTAGTTCCATGGTTTTGGAGTCTGCATGTTCTCCCCATCTTCTTGTGGGGTTCCCCCCACAGTCCAAAAACATGCTAAGTTGAGTTGGAGTTAACAAATTGTCCTTAGGTGTGAATGGTGTGTGTGCCTTGCTCCCATAGCCTCCAGGATAGACTCCAGACCCCCAAGACCCTTAATAGGACAAGTGGGTACAGAAAATGGGTGGATGCAACTTGCTAATCTAGCTGTCGTGATGAATGACCAGTATTCCAGATGTTAATTGATCTGAAATATAGGCCAGGAGCAGAAATCTGTGTCACTTTTGATTGTAATCCAGACTTATAATAAGAGAACAGAAATTTGAAAAATCCATTTCTTCTTTGCTGTTGTGGATTTTTAACAGATACAAGAACAAATTACGCAGTCATGGATATCAGCAGAATTGGCCAGAGACTGGAGGAAACGGGGCAGTCACACCTCCTCCAGTTCTGGGATGATCTGAGCCCAGAAGAGCAGGCTGACATGATGCAGGACTTGGAGAGCATGGACTTCATGGAGATCAACAACTTCTTTGCGACCGCCATGCTGTCTAGCCAGGCCAGCGGCGAGAAGGTGGATGGCCGGATGGAGCCCGTGCCCAGAGACGTGCTGGGCAGCGTGACTCGCGACCGAGACCAGCTGAAGGTGTGGGAGGAAGAAGGTGAGCCATCTCCTAAATCAGAATCTTTACTGGTACGTGACCAAAGCCTGTGGGAACTTCTGTCAGCGCAGCTTGCTACAGTTGGAGACACCATGACCATAGACAACTAGCAGTTAGAGCCCAACCTGCCTATAGCTAAACCAGTTGAACATTGTGTCAACACCGCAACGGTCATGGGTTCAAATCCCACATAAATTGTCACCCTTCCCTCTAGAGTAAGTTACTTCAGATAAAAGTATCAGATGGATGAATAAATGTAAAGGCAAGATATGCAGCTGATAGGAGTATGTTTATGTAATAAATACAGTATTTTGTGCATGTTCAACAATACAGACAATGTACATCTGTACATATAGTACATAACATATATGATAAGCAGTATGCAGTTATAATGTAAACATCTGTCCAGTGGCAGGATATTGTTTGAGAAAATGCTTTTGTTTAAGCTAAGCTGTACCAATGAAAGGTTCAGCGTTCTGACTGTATGTCCTGTGACGTAAGACAGGTCTGCTTCTATTAATGCTAGGATTATTTAATATAAATTATTACATTATGACAGTAGATTGCCACTAGTAGCAGTGTCTATGACAACATACTTGGAAAGAATAGCTGAGATATAGTTTAATTCAGCTGTAAGTATTCCATACTGACAAAATGTTTTTTTTGAGATTAGCCCGAGCTTCAAATTCACATATATGAACCATATGGTTACTAGAGCTGTATTTAGAATTAATCTCTTTAGGAATAATTTGTGCGATAATATGCATATGGAGGTGGCTTAACGTTTTTAAAAGGTGCCATACCCAGGACTATTTATATGTATTTATATAGCAGAAACTTTTGTCCAAAGTGACATACAAGTGAGGATCAGAGAGCAGGGTCCTCCAGTCCCTGAAGCAGTCGGGGTTAAAGGCCTTGCTCAAGGGACATCAGTGAAATGACTTTGCCAGCCATATGATTTGAACCGGCGACTTATTGATCATGGGTTGTAGCTCACAGAGCCACACACCACCCAAAATAACCACCCTTGCCATCTTAACAATGCATAAAGGCATCCTGTTTCAAATTGACCCAAAAAAGAAAATGGAACAAATAAACAAATAAAAATTTCAGTACTTGGTATTTTCTTGTTCTCTAAAAATGTTGTGGTTTTTACAGTGCAATCTCATTAAAACACCATGCTGTAACCATGCATGGGGAATTTATTAACGTGCAGATTTGAAAGGGCGTGAAGCTGTGTTTGCTATGGCAATAGGCTTTTTCTATCACACAAACATTTTAAATAATGTAGACAGTAGTCAAATAATTTATGGTTTACAATTTAGGTAACTATAATCTGCAATATAGCATTAAAAAAGTTTTTGCTACAACCTAAAGTTCAGTGCATACAGGAGGCTTTATTGAGGCATACAGGAAGCTTTATTGTATTCTGATAGCTTTATTCAAGAGGTAAGGATGTTAACATTTAAGTGGACTGGACTTGAGAATAAGACGAATTATTAAGAAGCCGTTTCATGGACAGAACTGACTTTTTGTTTTTGATTTAGAAAACTGGGCAACAAGAAATGAATGGATTGTTAGGAAATGACTGAGGGGGCGTCAAGTTACTGTTTTCCATGTTGAGGGCGGTGCTGTTACATTAGCTTCCCGGTGGGAGCAAGAGTGGGGGCCAGCACGCATCTGTTTGTGCTTAGGCATGACGTAAATGGGCTTCTCCGTGATTCATACAAGCGTTGGCATGTTGTCGAACCCAGATTCAGCAGAAACAAAAACAATCTTACTGATATATAAAATGACATCCTGGGTATTTGCTTGACCTTGAGAACAGTGACTACTTAACTGTTTAACACAAGCAGAAAGCATTGTCTGCGTGTTAGTGCTCAGCTTTGATAAGAAGGAAAGAGGTGTGGACTTATGGGCCGTGGTGATCTTTGCTGTCATCTGCTTTTATCTGTACACTGATGAATATACAGTATGGTCTCAAGTACTGTGTTTATGGGATGCAATGAAAATATACACCAGTAACATCTAGAAGTGCCCAAGAACAGCCCAATTTAAGTAAAATTAAAACTTCATAATTGTGCTTTACTTAGATATCGTGATGCTTGAAAGATGCAAAATTTTAAGTAACTTGTTTGTACTTCATACAATTGAATTTTTGTTTTTTTTTTCTTTCGTTTTCAGATTTAGTTTTTAATTTTCCATGAAATCAAATTTCCATGAGTGTTAAACTGCTTTCGGGCTTCCTGTCTGTATCACACATCTGTAGCATGAATCATTCGGCTCTCCTGACCTCGTTTAACTTGCTACACCTTTCGATGTCGCCCCCCCCAGGACTCCTTCATATTTCCCAGAACAAAGTGGCCGTTCTTCTGCTGGCTGGTGGTCAGGGGACCAGACTGGGGGTCCCGTATCCCAAGGGAATGTATGACGTTGGCCTGCCATCCCACAAAACACTTTTCCAGATCCAGGCGGAGCGGATTCTCAGACTGCAACAGCTTGCAGAGCAGAAACACAAATGCAAGTGCTGTTTACCGTGGTAAGTGTCAGAGGGGCAGATCAGCAAACCCTCTTTGTATAATAATAGGGTAAGTGGAATTAGTATTGCTTTCTGTGGATGATAGTTACATCAACCTCACCAAGAGCTTCAAAGGGACCCTTTTAAGCATTCTATTACAGAGGTACATAGTTCAGGTCCAGAAAGTAAAAGTCCAAGCCAAGATTTTGTTTCAACCAACTAGTTAAGTATAATGAGTCATAGAGTACTCAACTGAACTGGATGGTTGAAACAAAATCTTAGTTTGTTTATTTCTATAATGTGCAAAAAACTATAATACAGACTTCAAAACCATTATAAAAGGTATTAAAATTTTAAACTACTATAAATATTTACCTTCCATATCTGTAATATTTTGGCTGCTTATACGTGTCAGTCATTTTAGTCAATATCATAGACTGGAGAAGTGTTTTAGGATCAGTATCGGTTGTGAAGAGCCAAGGAAAACTTAAAAAAGGGTGATGAGTGAGAGAGGGAGCCGAGTTTCTAAAGGAGGTGTGGAAGACTGATGATGTGGCTGGACTTGGGTGTCAGAAATGTAGTTTTTCCTGAACATTTTTGCAGGGTGACGTATCCAATTTCTTAAGGTTTTCCATTAGTTCCATTTGGATTATGAGATCCATGAAAGCCAGTATTGATGTACACGTAGGAAATGCATCACCAGTGATGGCTTATCCCTGGTTCCATGGTAGATATGGTGGTCTGTATATCAAGAACATATGGCACTATTTGCCTCACAGCTCCTACCCACAAATGTTCTCCATGGAGATAAGAAATCACAGAAAAACTCGAGTAATTTTGGATCTTTTGTAGGTCAACAGGAAACTTTTTTGTTTTGACATTTCCACTGAGAAACAAGAGGCCAGTCTTTTTTGAGTTTATGTGGAGATTTCATCTGCATGGGGAATTTTTAAATTTATTTTACACAGTGAGCCAGCAATCAGATGGACAGCCATGGGGTTTGGCTATTTAGAAGACTTGCATGAAGACTGCGTTGAGATTATTAAAACCATGTTTGTGTGGGTTGATAGGTGTTGGCATGTTGATGGTTAGGGCCATCACGTTAAATATGGATATTGAAATGAAATTCGAATTTGCCTACCAAAACATGTTTCAGAAACGATAGCTAAGATAAAATATGCTTTTAAAATTTGTTTCTTTTTTTATTTGAAATAAATAGATCATGACCAAAAAACGAAAGAATGCTGAAAATGTGGTAAGAATTATAAAAGTTCAAATCAGCCAGTTTAGATCAGGAATCAGAAATAAAATCTAAAATCTAGGACTGCTTAGTGACGTTATATGAATTGGAAGTTACCGACAATGACAAGGAACCTGATCGTCCTGTAAGAGAGATTAAAACCCTAGATCAGGGGTCACCAACCTTTTTGAAACTGAGAGCTACTTCACAGGTACTGAGCCATACGAAGGGCTACCAGTCTGATACACTCTTCTTAAATAACAAATTTGCTCAGTTTACCTTTAGTTATATATTATTATTAATGATTAATGATCTATGTGAAGACATTGATCATGTTTATGATTTTATCATATCAACAGGATAAAATTAAATTTTAGATGCTGCTCACTGGTGAGTTGTGCTATTTTTAGAACAGGTCTGAGGGCGACTCATGTGGTCCTTGGGGGCATCCTGGTGCCCGCGGGGACCATGTTGGTGACCCCTGCTCTAGCTGATGTGAAACAGAAATGTGACATTTACAATATTTACCATCACAGTACCTCACTGCTTAGGAATGACACTCCAGAAGAGTTCTCAAATATTTTCTCATTACTGAAGATATCTCACTTACTCTTCCAGATAGTCTTTCATAGCAGTTAACTAATACGTAATTGTTGATACAGATATCCATTGCGACTTCACGGTAAATGTACGTAGCTGAAAAAATCAGTTTGTTCTCATTCACATCAGAAGCTCAACAAAAATATACAACTATCGCATTGCTTCCTTGCATTTGGTGAAACAAACCAGTCGTGTCTTTCGTTGGTTTGTGGTAATTAAGATATCCTCACTGAATCGCTCCTACACGTGTGTCATGACCCGGATATTTGAGAAATCTGCTAGTGTTGGCGGTGATATTTTGAATGAGAACGAGATAAGCACGTGCACGTTTTGACCCAACGTCACTGCCAGAGACTAAAGTTCCCAGTGCCTGACGATAGTACGATTTGTTACTGCTTCATCTCTGTTCAGGAAAACATGGTGTTCTGCACGACAGACTGTACAGCTTGTGTTTGTTGTTGAAGCTATTCCAGGTCTCAATATAGTTCACACCTATTACACATGCTCTCGTTCGCTTTACTGGCGTGGAACAATAGTATCCTTCGACACTGACACATTTACACAACGCAACCATTTTTACTATCTAACACTGCTTGATGTTGCAGCAATGCAGATTCATTTATCTATAATCTAATATTTTCACACGGCGCAGGCGGGCATTTTATCAACGACGATGGTGCAATCTACTGTTACACAGAGTTAATGGAACAATCACTAAGCCGAAATCTTTACCACAAAGCCAGCCTTTCACTAAATAGCTCCGATTTAGAAGAATTTCTCTGAACTAAAACTGCACGTACGGCATCTTATGTAAAACGGGCTGTGTCACGATTTTTAAAGAGTATATTAACGAACAATGTCGTTAAGTGTAATGATACCGATGATATGCTATAACATGCATTAAAAATGTCATGCATTACTTTTGCAAGAGTCAACATTAACTCAACCTACAACAAAGCATGTAAGAGCCGAATGCACATTCCAATGCGGGAGACGTATACATATCATATTCCCCGCCTACATATAGCAGCCACTGGTGAATTCAACCGTCAATCAGTGAGAACTAAAATTCCATTTGCTATTGCATTCTCACGTATTCCACTGGATTGTTTTGGGGATTGTCTGTATTCAAGAGTCCTCCAGTTGCAGTACTCGCCTAAATCGGTAGGCTCTGATGAATTGTTTGTATATGATTTCTTCCTTTTCTTTCTGACTAATTTGAATGATATCCCCCAAGTTTATTTATTAAATATATACATATTTAGTCTAATCTAGCACAATGGAACCAGAAGATAAAGACTCCACAAAATATGGTAAGGAGATATAAAATATTTGTATTTTGCTGTGTTTTCTTTCTTTTTCCACTGGAACGTGGGATAGCGGAGCTATGGAAACAATGAGTGTGAGATGGGTGGGGGCGACGAGTCGCATGGCTAAAGATTATGAATGCCATGCAACATATAGTCTATGTTTTCACGTTTTATAAAACTAGTACTTATTATTATTTCTCCACTCGAAAAATACGAAACTCGACGTCATTATATTTAGGCGAAATATCTGAAACAAACATTCCTCATCATAATACATGAGTTGTTTCAATGTGATTTATATGCACTTCTTAATCGCCTGCCATTATAAAGATGGGAGAAAATTTTTCATAATGCGTTGTGAGTTTCTTTGTGTTTTTGTGCAAGTTTGTTTTGCACAGCGCCCAGGCTGGAGGGATTGGTAAGAAAGGCGATGTCCTCGCCTCTTGCACGTCAGCCCCATGTATCCATCTGTCATGGATGTCGTCCTTAAAAGGACAAAAAAGACCAATTAGAGCGTTCATATTTCCCCTATCAGCACGGATAAATAACGTATCGTTTCGGCATATATCGTGATAAAGAAATCCCGTGTCAGATGTGGGTTTAATTAGTTAGTTTGAGTAAATGTGGCATATTGAGGGAATTTGAAGGGCGAAATTTTTGTTTAAATACCGGTATAGTAGTTTTTAAATAATAGACATGGGTAGTCGGCGCGTGTGTTTTATGTTTTTTGTTTAATTTTTGCGGATTTCATTTTGCTCAATTGATTTTTTTTCTTCACAGGCGTAATATTTTAATTTAATTAGAATCGGATCAGCTTTATTTCTTGTAAAACAGACAAATTCTTAATTCTACTAAGTTTTGTTTTTACACTGAAACTATTTCTTTTATGCTGTAACAGAAGATGGGCCCCAACCCATTTGGATGTTTGTTGACATGGATTTGAAAGATAGAGACATGTAATTGCTTGAGTCGTGTAATCACTTTCCATTACTATTTTGCAACGATTATATTCCTTCAGTGAATGAGTCATTTTCCTCTGATTGAACCTCATACTCTGTGGTGGCGACTCCAGAGGGAGGTACATGGGGGGGGGTGTATCCAAAGAGGAAACATGTAGACTATCACTGACTTCTTTGTACTACATACACAAAAGTAAAGAACACCATATTTTGTGGTTTGTATATAGTAATGCAATTATGGGAAGCACTGAAATGATAGGTGTGTCACTTACAAAAAACTGCATTCTATGACTGAGATCCCTCAGGACCAATGAAGTGGTGGTGGGGGCGTGGGGGGCACCTGTGGTTGTGCGGGTGGGGGGCGGTCTGATTTCAGAGGGGCTCTGCCACCTCAGCCCCTTCATTAAATCTGCCACTGCCATCTGTTCCTCACATGAGGAACCCTTAATTAACAAGTTTTGATTGTCAAGATGACAGTGTAGCCACAGTCATAAACAAGAACTATGACATGAAATAAAAATGTAACAGTTAAGATTGAAAACTTCTATTACTTTGTTATGATATTTACATGTAGTAACTTTCTTCTTGAAGCAATGGTCAGATCCATTGTGGAACCTTCCATGTCCAAATACTTTTGATGGCTTTTTCTATTTGCTTTTCTTTGCAGATAAAGCATCCATATTCAAAAATATGTGGCATTTTATATAGAACTCCATACCCTATAATGACATATCAAAGAGAAACAGAAACCACCGTGTAACAGAATGAATAGCTGTTGAACCAGTACGGTTATTGTGTTTTCTTAGTGTCCAGTCAGTATATTTGGCTTATCAGCAGAGGTGGCTGGTCCACTGAGATAGAAGAGGTTATAACTCCTCTCTTTTTGTGATTAAGTTATGAAATGAATAACTTTGAAATAACTCATTGCCAAAATTTTGTCATTTATAAACAGTTTATCGCAATACTGTAAAATGTACTGTATTCTTGCCTTCTTAGTTTCATTATCCACCAGCCGTCACTGGTTATCAGTTACCTCTTTTCTGAAAGTGATGATGGTGTTGACATCAGCTTCCTGTCAACTGTTGCGTGGTCCCTCATGCTACCAGTCATGCCATGTGGGAATAACATTTGTTCAGACCAGCTACTGGCAGCTTCACCGGCATCTGTATCACATCTGGGCAGGCTGTGCCCAAGCAGGCCGATGTGGCCCGCGTAGGCCCCAGAGCACAGAAGGCCCCAGTCAGCATCTGAGTGCTGATGGAGCCCACAAAGGCGTCCTCATACAAGGCCTTTGTTTCTCGTCTGGCTGTCTGGCCTGCTCTTGGATATGTCTGTCGGGAAGAAAAATGCAGAAAGAGGAGGGAGGAGCGAGGTGGGAGCTGAACGGTGCCTCATTGCTGACAAGCTGGGGCATGAGAGCAGAGCAGTAAGAAAATAAACTGCTTTGCTTTGGGGTGTTTCAGGATTGTGGGGGATGCTGTGTGTAGATCTGGCAGTGGTGTCTTTTGCGTAAGCTGTTGCCCCCCAGGCCAGTAGCTTTGTCCAGAGCCTTGCTGATGAGTTCCTTTAGGCAATCGTGTATCTTGGGCACCGACAGGATCACCCCAAAGATTTCTGTTATTTCTGCCTGTTGACACTGTTAACTGCCCATCAGTTCGACTGTGGTTTTTAGAGCTGCTTAGTCATATGTTCCAGTATGCATGGGACACGATGGGTGTGAGATTTAGTGTCAGTAAGCCGGGGGCTCCCAACTCCAGCTCGCTTTGGCAGTAATTGAACCAGTTGTACTGCGACCCAATGTCTATCAGTTTCCTCTTTTGTGACAGAGTAGCGGTGGTGTTGACATCGACTCCTGTCTGCTGTTGCGCATCTAACATATTTTAGATGGTGAGAGAGGTATGGACCCCAAACCCATTCTTTTTAGATGGTGAAAGAGGTACGGACCCCAAACGCATCCCATTTAGACGGTGAGAGAGATACGGACCCTAAACCCATCCCTTTTAGATGCCGAGAGAGATATGGACCCCAAACCCATCCCTTTTAGACAGTGAGAGAGATACCGACCCCAAACGCATCCCATTTAGACGGTGAGAGAGATACGGACCCTAAACCCATCCCTTTTAGATGCTAAGAGTGGTACGGACCCCAAATCCGTCCCTTTTAGACGGTGAGAGAGATACTGACCCCAAACTCATCCTTTTTAGATGGTGAGAGAGGTACGGACCCCAAGCCTATCCCTTTTAGATGATGAGAGAGGTGTGTACTGTCAGCCCATCCCTTTTAGACAGAGATAAACGTCCCTAAGTGTTGTTTGCGCTGACTGAATGTTAGAAATGGGAGGGGGAGACAGGCGGGTGCTGGCAGAAACAGCCAATGCTCCTCCTAGAATAAGCACATAAGCTCACGTCTTTGGGTGCCCACCCTGCACTTACTGTTTAGACACTTCGGAAAAGACCTACAGCTACTTCCTTCCACGGCCTTTGTTTGGTTTCCCCAAAAGCAACTCCCAGTCTCACATCCAGCCCCTGGTGGTTCTGTTTATAACCAGCTTAGGACCATTAAGAGTATAATTCCTGTGTTGAAGTTGGGATGTATGTTAAATTACAATTAAAAGTGAAAACAATGATTTGTAAATTCTCTTTGATCTGTATTGTATTGAAAACAATACAGCAGCACATTGCTTGATGTTTCACCTCAGGAATTTAATTTTTTCAAAATAAACACATTTAAATTTTGAGTTTTGCAATGTATTTAAAGGAAAAAAAAGTTGGGACAGTAAAGCATTTACCACTTAATAATGTGGCAATAATGTTGCCATTCCTTTTCACAACACCAAAAAGATGTTTAGGACTGACGACACCAAGTAATGATGCGTTTTAGGTGTAATTTTGTCCGATTCTTCCCACAGACAAGTCTTAAGGTGTGCAACAGTACAGGGTCATTTCAAAATATGCTGCATTCTGTATTAGGGACAGGTCAGGACTGCAGGCCGGCCAGCCCAGCACCCATACCCTCTTCTTCTGCTGCAATGCCTTTGTAATGCATGCAGAATGTGGTTTTGCCTTGTCTTGTTGAAAAATGCATGAATGTTCCTGGAAAAGATTGTCTTGAAGGCAGCATATGCTTCTCCAAAATCTCGATGTACTTGTTGATGGTAACAGTCTGGATGGTCCTTTTCTTTGGTCAAGAGTGCATGGTGTCCATTTCGTCCAAAAAAAGACTAGGAAATATTGATTAATTTGACCACAATATACGTTTCCACTGTGCAATGGTCCATCCAAGATGCCTCAGAGCCCCAAAAAATTGATGACATTTCTGAACACTATTAACAGAAGGCTTCATTTTGGTACAGTAAAGTTATAACTGGCATTTGTGGATGTAACTATGTATTGTACAGCTTCGCAAAGGTTTGCCTAAGTATGCCTTGCCCATGCAGTCATATTGATTATAGATAAATGACAATTCTTGATGCAGTGGTGTCTGAGGGATCAGCAATCACTGTTATTCAACTTAAGCTTGTGCCGCTGCCCTTTACACACTTCCTCCATATTGGTGCAATCTCCAAATCTCTTGCCATCTTTCTTTGAGGAACATTGCTTTTAAACATTTCAATTATTTTTCTCAAATTTGTCGGCAAAGTGGCAATCCTCTGTCCTTTTTTGCTTGTAAATGAGTAGGTCTTTTCTGGATGATGCTTTTGTACCAAACTGGTTTCAAGCCCCTGCTGACGTCACCTGTTTCAAATCATGTCTAGCCTTAAATTTACCGTCCCAACTACTTCTTGGAATGTGTTGTAGGCCTGAATGGCAGGAATGAATATAGATTTACAAATCAAATAAAGCTGACCAGACAAAACATGAGAAATCGTGTGTTCATTCTGTCTGTGAAATTTTGACATCACTGCTTTCTTTTAAAATTTGCATTCTGTATACCGTCCAAACTTTTTCAGATTTGGGTTTGTATTCGTAGAGTACACCCTTAAACATTTTTTTGTGCCTGATAAAGCGTCATTATTAATTCCTGAAGTACAATGGAATGATTTTTTAGAGAACTTTAGGAAGTTTTTTTACAAGTTTAAGTTATAAACTTATTAGTTATAAACTAAAGGTAATGATACACAGGGCGACTTTTTGAGCAATGCTGCCGGGCAAATAGCAACCAGGTAAGGCAAAGGGCAGTTCATCTGGATCTGGATGATTGCAAAAAGTTGCCCATTGCCGATCAAAAATTTTCAAATAGAAATTTGTTGCCTAATATGAATGGTACAATGCCCAAGCAATACTGGTCAGCAGAATTGCCCAGCAACTCGTCACGAAAAGGCCTCCTATTCACTACACCAGTTTTTAAATATCATTTTGTTAGTGATATTTAAGTTGGCATTTCACTGTTTCTATTTCTTGTCAGGTGGATTATTCACATGGGTAGTCAAGCAAGGTCCCTAAAGGATGTTATTTGGTAATTCACATGCTTGTGGTCACTCGTTGTTTGGCAGATTAACATCTGAGATGTAGTTGGAGGGCAGGTGGAGCCCTGTCCATGCAGCCCTGTGTAGCCCTGAAAAAGCTCTGAATGCTGTGTTAATAAAGCTGTCTATATATTAAACCAAACTAAGGGGAACAAAGGCATAGTTATAAGTTATAAGTTTCATATGGACAGTAGCTGTGAGAGGTCTGCAGTTTATAAACAGGAATCTGGAAACTCTGGATTCCCATGGAAGAAAAAATGGAAAGTAAGGGGCAGGCCAAGAGCTACGGCCCAATTAGGAAGTTTAGAGAAGGTAGTTACTGAAAAGCCTGAGTTGATTACATTTCACGCTGTTGGACTATTTTGGGCGAGGTTAAAACGGGGCGCTCCACACGTCCGCATTTTGGCAAATCGTGCTCCTTTCAATATACAATACAGCAGCTGAGAGAGCGAACATGCAGATGTGAGAGCTGAAGCGCCAAGCAGTGTCAACCCTTGTTAACACGCAAAATTCACCATGACCACTAAGACTCTCCCTCCTACCGTTTCTCGTTAGTGGCAAAAATTAAACAAAGCTTCAGCGTTCTTAGTGTCATTGTTATGTCCTTTTCTTTCAAGCTGCACTTCAGGACAGAACAATTGGTTCTGTTCTTGTACTTAAACCCGGCTAGACTGTAGATTTTTAGAACATCTCACAAAGCGCTGTGAGAGCAAGGCAGTCATGCTCTCATTTTACCATGGCAGTTGTTGACCATGATTTTCTTGGTTTTTATTAGCTGTGCGGTGATCTGTAAAGTTGCTTGGGATGTGAATGAATAAATATTAATAACCACTTATCCTGTACAGGGTTGTTGTGAGTCTGGAGCTTACTCCAGGAGGATGTCATTTCATTGCAGGGAATGCACTCATGGACTCAACCACAAGATAAAGGCAATTAGAGAGACCTATTCACTTAATTCGGAGGGAGATCACCTGCAGGAAACATGAGGAGAACATGCAAACTGCCCACACAGAACCAGGGGTCAGAATCAAGCAGGCGATCCTAGACGTGTGGTATCAGTCACTCGTCACTGATCCCCCACCCACCATAAACTGCTGTTAAATTTACACCAAATGAATGTGAATGTGATACCGGGAGGTATAAACCAATTTCAGTGTCAATAATCCAGGAAACAATGTTCTTATCCATCTACATTGTTCAGAGGCAAGGAAAACACAAGCCAAATTGCCTTATAGGTGTTTGCTAGCCTCCGGCAGCTGTTGGAGCTAGGGACTCAAACCGCATTCAAGTATAAGAAGGTTTAAAAAAGGTCAGAAGCAGAAAGGATCGTCTAGAGAATGAATAGAGAGAATGCATGTATGCAACGTAACACCACAATAAAGGCAGAGTTGGGTGCAAGTCTAGGAACTCGTGTTTTCACTTTATAGAGGAACCAGGAAGTGAGGAGGTTCCGGCAAAGCAAGCGGCGTACACTAGACAGGGAACCGAGCAGATATAAAACTTACGTCCTATTAAAGAGAGTAAGATTTAAAAAAAAAACAACGTCAAAATGACTGTGACTGGGGACAGAAGTAATTTCGGTAGGCTGACCTTTTAATTTTCCCCCTTGTACCTGACCTGTTTATGTGCGGTGTATAGTTTAGAAAAAATACATAATCAATTTTTTGTGCGTCTCTGTTGGGGAGGAAATGGCGTAAACCCGAAGGAGTGATAAGAGTAGCACATAGATAACTCGCAAAACTCATAAGTGAGTGACTTAAAAATGGTTTCCTTTATCGCATTGAAATCACACAAACTTCACATGCAAAGTAGAATCTATCCTTTGCTGTTATATAACTGCTGAATGAATTTACTGAAGGGAGAGATATAGTCATTTATATGGGTGAGATGTGAGTGATGTATGATACAGCAAAAAGCTGTAGTTATATTTCAAAAGCTGTAGTTGCTGCTAGCAACTAGAAATTCTGGGGCCCCTGACAAAATGTCATCTTGTCCCCTCCCCCCAAAATTTTACATATTTTTTTTATATTCCAGGGTCCCTGTCAAATGTTGGGCCGCCTGAATTGGCCAGGGTATCTGTGCCCCTCCGACACTCCTGGTTGCTGCTAACATATGCAGTAATGCTTTTATGAAATTGTGCCAACGAGTTATTCCACAGCTAACTGGCCAATGAAACCTTGACATTCAGCTGTTAGATTTTCATTGCACTTTATCATATTTGCTGAGGTGACTGTTAAAAGACACATTTTTTAGAATGTTGATGTTTGAAGAAATGGGTCTTTGCCTTTGTTATGTATTACTGTCGGGTTAGTTTTGACAGTGACCCTTGTTCTAATGAGTTTTCTGTAAAATAATTGTTGTCATAGTTAAGTATTTAAGTTTACATGCGTGTTTAATGATAAATGTTAAAATAATGCAATTACCACTGATGATGCAATTATTATTATCATGCTTTCATCGTGGTCAATAAATTATTGGCTTTTTTTATGTCTGTTTACGGCACTTTAATTTAACCAAATTCACTTATTTTGTTGTCCAGTTGACACTAAGAGGATTTCTGTATCAAGCTGGGCAAAGGAGGTTGCCAGTTGTGGAACTAAAAAGAGCAGTTAAAGTCATTGCTATCTGTTAGTAATGGTCAGGTGTGTCAATACATTGTCCGTTATTATAGAAAGGTGATTCATCTGAAGCATAGAACTGACTGCAACAGATAAGTGATACTTGGTTTGGGCTCCACCGTATAGTGTTTTTCTAACTTTAATGACCAGTACTGTTTGTAATTTTGTATTGAATAAATAGTGGCAGCACGGTAGCTCAGCAGCTAGCGATGTGGTACTTTCACCTCCAGGGTTGGGGGTTCGAGTCCTGTGTATGTGTGTGTGTGTGAGTGAAGCTGGCATGTACTGGAGTTTGTGTGTGTTTGCTCTGGGTGCTCCAGCTTCTGCCGCTCTCCTGAGACATGTGGTTCGGTTAGTCTGTCTCTGAAATGTCTGTAACTGTATTCGATTCATTGTGTATCTTGAGATAGACTACCATCATATCCAGGGTGTCCCTTGCCCTGTGTCCTCCTCTTCCTGCAAAAGAGTCAGGGTCTGCTGTCACCGTGTACTGGCTGAGCGGTTATGCAAGATGAAGAATAATATTAAATTACATCTGATCTAAGTATTATTAGCAAAACTATTGACTCTGCACACATCAGCAGTTTTGTCTGTGTGTTTTGTGCTGTTTGTGTGCTGTTTTGGTCACAGAAGGGTAGTGCAGGTTTCCATCAAACCGTTAAGCCGCACATGGTGCCCTGCTACCTCCATCTGTTTCCTGTGGCTTCTGGGAATGTATATAGAGTGTACTGCGCCGGTGGTGTGGCAGGGGAGCGCACAGACATGCCAGCCCTGGTGGAGTGCCCCTAGCATGGGCATGCGAGTGCTGTTAGCCTGTGGGTGTGGCATTCACACGGCCCAGCTGGCAGAGTGTTGCATGCCTGCACTTTCCTGTTATGCCCTCATTTGTTAGCACACTCACACGGCAGTGGTGCAGCTGCATGGCGGTGGCCCTGGGTTCCTACCTTCAGATTCTGGATTAACGTTTATAACTTGTGGTTTTCACACTCTCAAGGTTGCCTGCTGTTGGCCATGTTGTACCGACATCGCTGCCACTGACAGTGTTAGGCAGTGCTGAGCTTCAACAAGGACGCTCAGCTTCACAACCTTGTGTGGCTCTGTGAGTCCCATCCAGGGGCACTTAAATGCACAGGTGTGTCCGGTCCAAAGCCCAGGGGCCTCTGCTAAAAAGGGGCCTCAGCTAACCTTGGTTAATGAAATTTTAAACCTAAAATTGCCATCATATTTTACAGGATGCTTTTTGAAGCAATCCGGGACACAATTGCAACTGGAATTCAGTTTTTATTGTTGGAGACCCCCCCAACCCCTCCAGCCGACACCCTCCCAACTACACCATCATAGAAAATCGTAGGGGGGCCCCTATAAGCTCAAATATCCCAGGGGCCTCTGACCATGTTAATGTGCCTCTGGACATACCTTTCTGTTTTCTGTCGCCGCAGGAGAGCCTCGGAAGTTTGACCCAACATTTAAAGGCCCTGTTTATAACAGGTAAGATTTTGTGCAACTATTTTCATTTGTTGCCTTATGGATGCCAGCCTACACCTTCTGGAAAGCTAATCGGCTAATAGGCTAATGTTTCCCACAAAACATGCCAGGTTAATGAATATCTCGACAAAAGACCAATAGTTTTTGTCAGAACCTTTTCAGGTCTTTTCAAAGCTCTTTTTTTCTACTCAGTGGCACTGTGGATAGTACTGTTGCTTCATACCATTGGAGACCAGCCCCTGTTCTACGTGTGTGGAGTTTGTATGTTCTCTCCATGTCATCACTGGGTTTCGTTTTTGGTATTCTGGTTTCTCCCCCACTGTGCAAAAACATGCTGAAGTGAACTGGAGTTGCCAAGTTGTCTGTAGGTGTGAATGGTGTGTGAGTTTATAATGCAATGGGTTAGCGTCCATAGTTTCCAGGATAGGCTCCTGACCTCCGCGACCCTTCAGAGGACAAGTGGATGTGGAAAATGGATCGATAATCTCTATTTACACCAATTGAAGCTGAACACTTGCTTTTGTGGTCATATCTTACCCTTTTGAAAAGAACAGTCCCAAAGCATGACATTTTCTTCACATAACTGTTGTTTACATTAATACATTACACATGTGACTCACAAGTTCCTGAGTGTCAGCCAGGAAGTTAGCATCTGTGTTTAGCACTAAAGTGGCACTGAGCTCTCATAGTATAGTTTTTTTTTTCAGTTGTCTTATTTTTATTTTTTTGCATTTTCTTAATGTGTTGTGTTTTGCACTTCTGGGCCACCATAGTAACCTCATTATTCTGCCCATTATACGGAGCTAAATGAAGCAACAAGTAAAGCGAGGGAGCATGAAATCAAACTGTGCAAAGTGTGAGTCAAGATATGGGGTTTCTCTGTAGCAGGACGGGGCTGGAATTGGTTTGTGAAGTGTGTGAATTATCTTGGAAAGACCACGAAAGATGTGTGTCCTGCCATTTTCTGATTGGCAGGGGCTGCACTGATGTCATCTGCTGCATCCTTTTCATCTTGGCCCTGTTGGGGTACTTTGTGGTGGGGATATTGGGTAAGCACCTTAACAGGCTATGGGGGATAATTGAAAATTTCTTGTGTGAAGACCTTGGTAGTGACTTAATAAATGTGTATCTGCTATAAACTTTATTACAAAAAATACTAATTAACTCATATGTCAAAGAGCCACTTGTTTATGAAAGTCCATAACAGGAAGGTAACAGGCACGGAAAAATAATCATAGGCTTAAAGGATTGTGGAGGCCATTCTAAATTTGTATTTTAGTGGAATGTAACTTGTCCCTCTCCTATCAGCCTGGTCTCAGGGCGACCCCCGGAAAGTGATCTACCCCACGGACAGTAGCGGTCAGTTCTGTGGTCAAGTGGGGACCAAGCTGGAGTGAGTGGAAAGCCAAGCAGTGTTCCATCATCTCATAGTAGTGTGGCCTGAAAACTGACAATTAAAATCTCTCTTGACTCCTCAATTTTAATTTAATTATACCCAACATAGTTGCATATACATAGCACCAGATGTGGATAGTTCAGTTTTAGAAAGTAAAAATCCAGACCAAGATTTTACTTCAGTCAACCAGTTGAGTACTCTGTGAATGTGACTCTTTATGCTCAACTGTTTGGTTGAAACAAAATCTCAGTCTGGATTTTTATTTTATGGACCCGAACTATCCACCTCTGCATAGCACACTATGGCAGCCCACCCCTTCTGGGTTGTGCTAACTGTCATATTCCTCATGCTGCAGGAAAAAGCCCTTCTTGTTTTACTTCAACATCATGAAGTGCGCCAGCCCCCTGGTTCTCCTAGAGTTCCAGTGTCCAACCACACAGGTGAGACACTTACTTTCCCAGTGTGTTTTCCTGTCTCTCCTTGACCCTCCACATCATATGTTCTGCGACTGTACGACTGTGGTCACGTAGTGTCACAGATGTGAAAGGAAGGCAGCCTTGGTGGTGAGACCTACAGTACTGTGCAAAGTTTTTAGGCAGTGTAAATAACTGATGTTCAAATGGTCTTCATGCTGGTGTAAAATTATGATACTATGTGTGTCAAAGTCTGTCAGCTTAGCCATTTCAAAACCTCTCCTGAAGTCACCCTAGGATTTGCATCAACTATGCAATACACCCATGAATTTTTTGACTCAACCATTACCCCACCTTGTATGGCTAATCAATACCTCATTGACCTTTAAAACAAATGTACTTAATTAATTCATTGAGCTGGATGTGAAATTTAACAAATACATGGAATGGCTGAGGTGCCCCTGAAGAGAGGTTTGGGAACTGAATCAGTGTTCTCCTAGCCATTCAACAAGAAATCAGTAAATTTTTGGAGAACAGAGGAAATTCTTGTTAGTTTTTGTTGTGTTACTCTTAATTTCCGTATGTTCTAATGTTAAATTGTGTTTTTTTGTTCTGAGCAAATATACCCTTACTACTCAAATAAGTAGCTTTACACATTTCTTTTGACTGCTAAGACTTTTGCACAGTACTGTAGTTTCCCAGTACTCCTGCAGTTTGTATCTTACTTGCTTGTGTCCCTGGTTAGATCTGTGTGGAAAAATGTCCGGTTCGCTTCATGACCCTAAAGAAAGCCTACAGGACTGACCTAGATAAAAAGTACTACAGCACGTACTGCAAGGAAGGGGCCAACCTCTCCAGACTGGTGAGGAAGGGGCGACAAAGCATGATCTTAATGGAAGAACACTTCAGCTGAGCTGTGGGTTTTTGGATGACCCTCTTTATTCTGCCATTCTGTGAACCCACCCCCCCCCAACTGTCCGTATGTTCCAGACTATGGTTGAGATGCTGAAAGACCGCCTGTGTCCCGCCATGCTCATTCCCAGCAGGCCCTGTGAGTCATTTCTCTCTTTCCCTCCCAGTGCCCCTCCTCCACCGTCCGCTCACTGTCTGCCTTCTGCAAAACCTGCTCCAGTCCCCATTCTCTTCAGAGACAGTGTTGCCGGGGTGGCACTTTTGGACATTGTCTATTCAGAAAAACATACTGCTTCATTATATCTGTCCACACAGCTTTGGTTGAATTTGCCTTGATGTGCACCCCACTCCTGTTCCCCTCCCCAGTTTCGCACAGGTGTTTCCCGGCTCTCCAAAAAAACAAAGATGGTGTGATTGTCGTGGGCAACAAAACGATGTTTGATGACGGATTGGAGATGAGAAATTCCACAGATCTCCTGGAGGGGGCAAAGTAGGCCATCAGCTCTTAAATATACCTTTCTTGCAAAGCGTGTTGTACAGTAATTTTGTTTTCTGAAGGCCAAATGAATTAGATTGGTCTTGTGCCCTTTTTATACTCTTCAGCCCATTTAGGAGCTTATAGGTCTTGTTGTCTTTATAGGAGTTCTAACAAAGTGAGGGAACTTCGAATGGTGGCCATGAAGATCTTTGAGGATTATACCCAGTCCTGGCACTGGATACTTCTGTGAGTGCTTTGCCTTCCTTCATGCTAAGTGTCATTGGGTGTTTGTGGTCGATTATATTTTAACATGATTCTCTTATTCCAGAGGCCTTGTGATAGCCATGATCTTCAGTCTCATTTTCATCGTCCTCATGCGCTTTTTGGCTGGAATAATGATCTGGATCATGATCTTCCTTGTCATCGCAGTTGTTGGATATGGTACGATTCCCTTGATTTTAATCTACATAAAATCCATAGATCTCACACCAGAACCATCACCCCTGTTTTCTATATATGATGCAGACAAAACTGAACCAGAAAACATTATTTTGTCATTGTTGCCTCCCCACTGTGACTATTTTGGAAATTGCATCACAGGGATCTTCCACTGCTACATGGAGTATGCCAGAATGAAGTTTGAGCCTGGTGCTAACATAACCATTCGGGATCTGGGTCTGCAGACCGATCTTTCTGTCTACCTCGAAATCCGCCAGACGTGGCTGGCCTTCAGTAAGTTATGGTTGCTCAGTTTGAAGATGGAATTACCTTTTATGTCATGACATGTCACTGTAAGCACCCAATGACCAATAATTAACACAGGTTAATTAACTTGATAGTTAATAGTGTGGTGTTGATTATTATAATAATGTAAAAATGTATAATTGTTACAGCGTGTTCTCTTTCTGTCACCTGTGCCCTAGTGATAATTCTCTGCATCTTGGAGGTGGTCGTTATTCTACTCCTGATCTTCCTCCGGAAGAGAATCCTCATTGCCATTGCCCTCATCAAAGAGGCCAGCAGGTTAGTCCTGTGAAAGATAGCAGCTTCACTGAGGAACTATGAGGATGCCACTGAAAACATTTATAATGAATGCTTGACCTTCAACTTTCTGACGTCTAGCTTGTCAGTATAATGTCTCTAAGGAGATTAGAGCCAGACATCTCTGTCCTATAACTGATAAATTAGAGTCCGCTTTTGTAATGTGCCTAGTTCTGTTGTATTTTTTGTGTGCATTGTCGTGGACAAAGGGAATCTCATTTAGAGGAGATGTAAAAACATTGCATGATATTTGATAGTGAATGTCAGTTCACATACTAGTCATTGAACAATAGATGAATTTGGCCATAGTTCAGTTTTACAAATAATAATAAAGGTCATTATTATCCATGCAGGGCAATTGGTTATGTGATGTCTTCGCTGTTTTACCCACTACTGACCTTTGCCCTCGTCGCCCTGGTCATTGCATACTGGGCCGTCACTGCAGTGTATCCTTCGACAAAACTGAGCGTGTGGTCTTTGTAACCTCACCCTTCCTGTGTCATGTGACCACAATGGAGAAGAAAGATAAATACAGAGATAAAACTCAGGCAAATTTTGGTATGGAGGATTTTGATAACATAATGATTCTCAGGATTAGTGATGGCAAAAGCAACGCTTCATGAACCATTTGCAGTATTTGGGATCTTGATAGTTGTGGCAGACTTGACCCAAACTCATAAACAAGGTAGATCTTGCTGGAAAAATGTGGCACCATCCCTCATATTGCTGTGTGAAGTTCCTCAACTGCCCTGAACAGCTTCCTGTCCACCTCTAATGAACCAATCTACAAAGTCTTCAATGAGACCGAGTGCCCGTACTCCCGAGAAACTTGTGATCCTATGGTACGTGCTCACCCTTGACCGCCATGGTGTCAGATAACTTTTGGCAAATTCTGTTTGTCTCACCAAAAATCTATCTTTAGTCCTATCTTACCTGAAATGGCCACCTGTCTTTTCTTCTTTTTTTAAGACTTTCAACACCTCCAACGCCTCGTCTGAGTGTTCTGATGCGCAATGTCTGTTCGCCTTTTATGGAGGAGAGACGTATTACCACAAGTACCTGATCTTCTTCCAGTTCTACAACCTCTTCCTTTTCTTCTGGTGCGCTAATTTTGTAACGGCACTGGGTCAGATGACACTGGCTGGGGCCTTTGCCTCCTACTATTGGACCTACAAGAAGCCCGATGACCTGCCGGCCTTTCCCATCTTCTCATCCCTTGGACGGGCACTCAGGTATCCCAGCCACCCGGATTTCTGTATGCCTTTATGTGTTTGGTCCTGGTTGGGCAACTTGTGAAATCGTATGGAAAATTTGGATGCTTGGTGTGTGTCATTGGTCTGGACCGAGGCTCCCATCATGAGGTTTTCTTGGAGTCAGGCTGTGGCTCAGCGGGTAAAGTCTCTGTGCCTGTGATCAAAAGGTTGCCAGTTTGAATCTCCTCCTCAGCATAATAGTCACATGTCTGATGGGCCCTTGAACAAGGCCCTTAACCCCCACTCCCTCCCCCCAAAAAAGCTCCATGGGGCTGGATAAATGACTAACCCCATGCATCACTGTCATCTATATGCATAGGTGTATGTATGTCTCAAAGGAGAGCAAGAAGGGATATGTGAAAAGAAACATTCCAGTGTACTTGTGCAAATGGCAAATAAAGCATGATTTTTTTTTCATTTTACACTTCCGTTTCCCATCCCCCTCACATTATTTTCTGCACACTCAGGTACCACACTGGCTCTCTGGCCTTTGGCTCTCTGATCCTCTCCATTGTCCAGGTCATCAGGGTTCTGCTGGAGTATCTCGATCACAAGCTTCAAGGTGGGGTGATACACAGTGCTCATTACTGCTTTTTTCCACCAGAAGCTGTTCTGTGATTTTAAAATATTGGCTTTTCAGTCTTCATATTAAGTTTGTAATCATAAGCCATGCCAGTCAGTTTGAAGTGTGCACAATATCTCCCTTGGGATAATTTATTCCCATGAATTTAATTATCTAATTTATCTCTGTTGAAATTCATTTTATTTAGCACAAACCTTTGCAGTCATTTTTTAGTAGGGAAAACTCGTGGGGGGGGGGGGACAAAACAAACTGACTCCATCATAAAGTCACGTTCATGGTTTGTTTGCGCCTGGCAGGGGCTCAGAACAAGTTCGCCAAGTTTCTGCTAAGCTGTTTGAAGTGCTGTTTCTGGTGCTTAGAAAAATTCATCAAATTTCTCAATAGAAATGCCTACATCATGGTAAGTTTGTCCCTGTATGCCTGTATGTGGGGGTGTGTGCATTCCTTTAAAAAAATACCAAGGTTGGCACAGTTGAGCAAGGTCTTTAACCACCAGTTGCTCTGGGTCTGTCTGGTCCTGCTTTCTCAAAAAATGTATGCCGCTTTGTATAAAAGCATCAGCTAAATACATAAATATACATGAAGACTCCATGAGTGCTAACCGTGTGCTTGCTCTAGATGGCGATATATGGAAAAAGCTTCTGCACATCTGCCCGGGATGCCTTCTTTCTCCTGATGAGGAACATTATCAGGTGAGTTGGAAGAGACTATAAGTCAGGGGAGGGTTTGTAGCAGCGCCCCCTCCAGGCCTTCAACAGATCTACTCACTCTCATCTTGCTGCATCGCTCTAACAGGGTGGCAGTCCTGGACAAGGTCACAGACTTCTTGCTTTTTCTGGGCAAGCTTCTAATTGTTGGGCTTGTAGGTAAGTGACTGGTCAGATTAAATTGTATATTTATGCCTGATCACAGGTTTCTTATGAAATGATTCATCTTGTATATTCAGTTTTTAGGTTGCATTTTTTATTGATTATGATTATGTAATATGTGATGTTACTCAGAATGACAAGTTTCACATGAAAAGAAATGATTGAAGATTACTGAAATAGTCATCATGGTGAAGCAGGAACAGTGATCCTTAATACTTCACTTTATATCATAACCATACAATTAGTGAAGGCCAAAACGATGTTTCATGAACCATTCATTGTATTTTCTGACATCAGTACATGGTACTCTCTGTTCATAAAAGGAATCAGAGCGTGCCCCACAGCAAATTAAACCAAGAGCACCATCTAGTGGGTTCAGAGAACACAGTAAATGGTTCATGAAGTGTCGTTTTGGCCATTGCTACGTACAATTACATGGTCAGGTGTAAATGTCCACATAACTCAACACCAGTGACCAAGGGTGTGTATGCATTATAGACCCCTGCATCCTTCTGAAGACCCCCCCCCGACCCTCCTTTTATGTCATGCAGGAATCATTTCATTCTTCTTCTTCTCTGGGAGGGCCAGAGCCACTGAGGATTCAGGCTTCACTCTTAACTACTACTGGGTCCCCATTCTGGTAAGTTCTGGAAGTGTGGCCATGGACCTCTGAGCAGACAGCCCAGGGGTCAGGCCTCACAGGTCATAGAGCCTATCAGTAAATTAATGATGATACAGTGATCTGATCTTATGTCCTATCAGTGAATTAATGATAAAGTGATAATTCTCTGATCTTATGGCCTGTCAGTAAATAAATGATGACAGAGTAATAATACTCTGGTCTTATGGCCTGTCAGTAAAAAATGGTGACAGAGTAATAATGCTCTGATAGCAGCCAATAAATGTACAGTTTTTGTTCATTTCTATATTTGGAGTATGCCCATAAAATAAAAGAAGATAAAAATCAAAAATACAATAATAAGGTTGTCATCTGACCAGGGACACAAGCATCTAGAAACTAGACAAATTTTTGCTGTACAGTACCAGTGAAAAGTTGAAGCACATTTGTTGGAAACAGGTTATTTTTTGATGTTTTGCAAAAGTGCCAAAATAGCATTTGCCATGATAACGCAAGACAATCGATTAACAAATATCAGTAGTGAATCAACCAACATGTCTTCCCAAGCCTTCAGCAGGTTAAACCACGGTGCCTTTCTTCAGCAAGGCCCTTAACCCACCTGAATGTTCCATGGGATTCAGATAATTGGCCTGGTTATGAGCTCAGACCCCAAGCTTTGCTGTCAGTTATATATGTGTGTGTGTCTCAAAAGGAGAGCAAGATGGGATATGCAAAAAGAGGCATTCCAGTGTACTTATGCAAATGACAAATAAAGAATCATTTCATTTAAGAGGTGTTAGTGCTTACAGGTTGCTTGGCTCTGATTCTTCTATACAAGTTCCATGGGACTGATATCTGGAGACTGTGCAGGCCAGGTCATTAGTGATCCTTCACTTTCCATCTTAGACAATATTGGGTCATTATCATTTCTGCAGAATGAAGACGGTCAGCCTTAATTTGAAGTATGCAGTGATAACCATGCTGATTCAGATTGCCCTGGGTATTGTCTCCAGCAAACTCAGACCATGAAACTACATCCTCCACCCTTGGCAATGAGAACTATATATCAGGACCCAAATATTTCAGTTTTTGACTCATTAGTCCACAAGCCCAACTTCCACTGCAGTGTAAATCGCAGATAATCATGGTTTCAAGTGGGCATACTCAGCTTTGGACTGGTATTGTACTTGCTATGCTGTTATTATAAATCCAGATGATTCAGAAAGGTCACTGGAATTCATGTGCCTCCATTCTGTTTCAGTGCCTGTAGAGCTCTCTGCTGAGCGTTTGGGGTTACAGTGTCTCGTAGGGTAAGCTGTTGTCGGTCTTTCCCCAGACGGTGATCGTGGGCTCCTACCTCATCGCTCATGGATTCTTCAGTGTGTATGCCATGTGTGTGGATACGCTCTTCCTGTGCTTCTGTGAGTTTCTCAGGCATTAAAATACCAGACTTCCTGTTACTGTAGAATGAGAAAATGCTATTAATATGATAACAAGTGTAGAGATTTGTCCAGTCAGTGGATAATATATCACATTGCCAGTGGTAGACAGTTGATGTTGAAGTCTAGAAGGCTTTATAGCTTTTACTGTTGCTGTTGTTTTTGCTTAAGTTGAATCTTTGTACCAAACCTGGAAGACATTATTTTCCTTTACATCTGTTACTGGGAAATAGGCTGGGATCCACAAAATTTGGACCATATGGTTTATTATAAAAATTAGCAAAAGCCATGAAAGCTGTTGAATGATGCGGTCCGCCGTAGTTGGCAGAGCCAATGTTTGGTTAGTGCACCACTTAACCACGCTTCCTCTTTACAGAATTTCTCCTGCATGTTTTCCTCCTGGCTTTGTCTCTTAACTTGTCTCTCTTTTTGTCTCTTCACCCTCCTAATTTTACATCCATGGGTCACTCAATCTTCCCTGCCATCTTGACTCCCTTGTCCTTGGTTCTCGCCCTATCCTATTCTCTTGCAACATGCATTAACCCAATTTCACCCATAAACCCCCTGCATGACCCCACATAAACACCCACACACAAGGCGAGGACCTGGAGAGGAACGATGGCTCCACGGAGAGACCTTTTCTCATGTCTCCGGAGCTCCATGAGATACTCTTCTTGGATAAGATGGCGGACACGGCGGCCCTGGAAGAAGTGGACACGCAGCCACAGTCACAGACACAGATCCAGGGAGAAGGAGAAGAACAGGAAGCAGCAAAAGTCAAAGAAGGTCAAGAAATTCAGCTGGAGCAACAAGTGATACAGATGCAGGAGACAGAGAATGAGATGGCCTTGGACACAGTCCAAGAGAAGGCCGAGGAGACAGTCCAGGAGACAACCCAGGAAAATGCCCAGGAGCCAACCCAGCAAAATGCCCAGGAAGAGTGATGCAGAGATCTGATGAAGAGTGCAAAGCACCATGGAAGCACGTTGAAAACAAGTGCATGGCGAAAGGGCTCCACTTGCCTGAAGTTTTTCTCTTTACTTCAGGAATTTCCTTTGCTGGGTTTACAAAGGCTGCATAAGGGCAGCGGTACTGCAGTTGCTCTTATAATATAGATTTTCTGTAAGGGGCCTCAGTGGGTAAAAGCATTATGGTCTTACACCTCCGGCGCTGGGGTTGGATTCCTGTCCCTCAATCTGTGTGGATTTTGTGTCTCTCTGCTTCAGTCATTCTCAGTCACTCCAATATTTCAAAGACATGCAGTTATGTGAATTCCTGTCTGAATTGGCCAAAATTTATGAGTCTGTGCCTTGCGATGGACTGGTATACTGCCCAGGGCGTCCCTTTCCTTGTGCCATGTGCTTTCTGGGGTAGGCTCCACGCTCACTACAACCCTGAATAAGCAGATATTGAAGAGGGAGGAATTTTAGGGACATTGGACAAAATTGGACAGATAACTAAAATCTCATTTTTTGTATTTTTTATGTTCTGTTTTATTTTTGCTTTGCTGATCATACCATAAGGTCACAATCCACTACATTCAATATTTCAGATTTTTGTTTTAGTTTTTGTTGTTGTTTTTTAAAGATGGCAGTCAAAGATTTGTATCCATCCAGTGATACCAGCAGATGGCAAGGGTTGAGTGCCTTTGACATAAACAGTGATTTAATCAGCCATAATTAATGTTATTCATCATTGTTTAGGTTGCAGATACTAACACCGCATATAATACCTGTTCGCCTCTGAATTTCTGACTGCTTTCTGCGTCTGTTGCTGTGACTCCGGCTGTTTGACCTTCGCAGATGAGCAGTTCCTTTGCTGTGCATATTCATGACGGATGGGATGTCCGATCCCTGCTGCGTGTTGTTAGTGAGACCTGCCATGTACTCTCTTAAACCCTTGTGCTTCTCTGTCATTCATCTTTTTCCATGTGTTCTTCTCTGGACTGTGACGGTTTGTGAAGTGATTCAGTTTGAAAATTATGACAAAAAAAAATAGAATAGAGTCCAGGCAGCTGTTCTGAATTGTATTGTTTTAATCTGAATGCAGTTTTGTTTATGGCACATTCCCGAGGAGAGAGTTATTTCTCATCTGATGTGTAGTTCCCTTTGTATTTGCCTGGGTACTGACTAAGAAATTACTTTATAGCTTAACAAATTTATGAACCAGTTTTTTTTGGTTTGATGTCATACACTTGTAACCAATATACTTACGTGATAAGATGGTATTATCAGTAATTAATGATTTCAGACAAGTAACCCTGACAGTGACTAACTGGCGATTATCGCCTTGTTCAGGGAAGTAGACTTAGGTTACACACAAGGTAACAAAGGTTTATGATCTGGCTTTCAGTTCAGTCTTCTAGCCTATGTTTCTGGCGCACTTAAGAAAAAAACACATTGCTATTTTTTTTAACTCCTCCAATGGTACACAGAGGCAGGCTATCGGTTTATGTAAATGTCTGTCTCTAACAGTGGTACGTGGCCAGGCCGTACTTTCGCCCACCCCCACCCCCATGTTTTTCACCCCTATTCACATTCGTCTCTCTTTCCAGTGGAGGATTTAGAACGTAATGATGGCAGCATGGAGAGGCCCTATTTCATGCCCGAACAAATGCTCAAGATCTTGAAGAAGAACAACCAAGGCAAGACTGTGGAATAGCCCGCGAATGCAGGGAGAAGTGAGGGCTGAGTGAGAGCAAGAGCCGTCCTCTTTAGCTGCCATTTTTGTATATTGTGGAATATATCTCATGTCTGGGAGGAATGGTGGTCACTTTGTCACGGCATAATTCTTTCTCTTAGAACAGCGCCTGGTGTATTTATTTTGATATGTGCACGCTGAAGAGATGTCTGAAGAATGGCATAAACAGCAGAAGTATCATTTTTTCTGTCTAGTTTAGATTTGTTTTACGGTGTTTCGTATTTTTTTTTACTTATAAATGAGCAATGCTTTTTTCCACTGTGATAACAAGGTCATTCACAGTTGAATCTTTAGCCTTAACGTTACTCTTGAAGGGAAATGTCCTTGTTCATGCACGAAGAAATGATTTAATTAGTTTAATGATTGTAAATGCCAGCAGTTACCCTACCTCAGATTAGTTTGGTTTATGTATTGTCATCTTTTTGCATCTGAGAAATTTTCCTAATTTTCTTTTTTGCTGTTGTTAATTATCTTTTAGTTATGCACTTTTACATAAACCGTTACACAAGGTCAGTGTCTGAGATATAAAGCCATTTATTGAAACTGATACTTCTACGTTTCCAACATAAATTTTAATTGCGTAGTTTTTGTAGTATATTCTGGACTTTGCATATAATTTGTATATACAAGACCATACTAACCAAAGGCAGAAGTTAATCTGACCAGTGTTAATCTGAGTAGTAAAGTAGTAGTCACATACTGACATGCAAGGCATCTATAAAGCGGAAAGTGTTTTTTGTTGTATATGTGTAAATAAATACGTGTATATCTCTGAATGGCTCATTGCATCCAAAGGTGGAGTTGCATGATTGTGTGTGAATCTTTTTGCACTTGATATGCTCTCTATAACCTGGCTTGTTTGGTAATTTTTTTTAACAAGAAATAAAAAGCTTTCCAAATATCCCCTGCGCATGTACATTTTCTGTTATTTAAAATTTTGCTGTTTTACAAAATTTCTGCCACTGCACCTGTTCACCGTAACCTTCACAGGCAAATACTAAATACAGCGATCCCTCGTCTATGGCGGGGGTTGCGTTCCAGAACCCCCCGCGAAAGGTGAAAATCCGCGAAGTACAAACCATATGTTTATATGTTTTATATTCTCTTAGATATTAGGTAAGATTCGTTGAAATTATGTATGTAAACACACTGTTTATATACTACGCACAAA
>JAAGVU020000032.1:16928489-16938686 GCA_011763525.2 Mormyrus iriodes
AAATTAAATTTTAGACGCTGCTCGCTGGTGAGTTGTGCTATTTTTAGAACAGGTTTGCGGGCGACTCAAGTGATGATTGGGGGCATCCAGGTGCCCCCGGGCACCATGTTGGTGACCCCTGCCCTAGATAATCTTGTTTGTTAATCAATACAAGCGAGGCAATGTAGGCTATCCCATGGCTCTCTGTGGATTGTTCTTACTTTAAGTAGCGTAACTTCCTGTTTATTGTTTTTGAAAATGTAATAGGACAATGTTTATATTCGGGCTGTCACTTTACCGATATTCGAACATTCGTTCGAACATGATGTGAAAAATTTGCATTCGAGCTATAATTAACTCATTCAGATTTTAAAGTCTGTATCCTATAAGCGCATTAGACCGTTTATTGTAATTTTGTTGTCTGTTGTCTGCTGTCTGCGGAGCCCCTAAAAGGTCAGGGTGGGAAAATTATTTTTTTAAATAGTTTTGCGTTCCCTCGCCGCCTTTTACGATATGGCTGCACTTGCCCACTTGCTATTTGCTGCAACGTGACGGCAAGGATAAACCTAAATAATACAGACACCATGGGAGACAATGTACACTATGTAACTTTGTGTGTTTTATACGTATTTATTAATAATTGCACTGTGTCCATTCAGCACCAGTGACTTTAAACAACACATCTGGGCTATTGAACATGAAGTGTACACACAAACACTAAAATGTATTACAAACACTGAAAGATATTACAGCCAAAAAACTGCATATAAAGCTAACTTTGCCACGATTTTGGAGTTAAGGTTTAAACTTGAACCCGCTTTCTAGAATATTTCAGCACTGAACAGCATATCCCCACACACAATATCATGCGAAAGTGCCAGGAAGGTATACCCGAAAGGAGTTTCTGGTTAAAACCCTAACTGTTACACCGCGGTAAAGTGAGCTTTGCGTTCAGGTTTCCGGCTGTAATATCATTCGACTAAAGCATCACCCATTGGTTTTCCAGATTTCGTTACGGGCAAATTTTAATTAATATTTCATTGTTTGTGTGTGCACTTCCTGTTTAATAGCTCAGCTGTGTTGGAGTTACATATTGTGTTACATTGTCCCCCATAGTTTAATGCATAAAGCACACATAACTGGGCGTGTCTGTATCGTTTAGGTTCATACGCACTAGTCCCTTAATTCTATCGGTCAGAGGTATTCGAAGATATTCGAACGAATTGTGTGACATTTGAAATGCGTTTGAACTTGATTTTGGGGGAAAAAGTGACAGCCGTAGTGTATACTCATATTTTGCACTGGGATTTTCGCTAATTCTTCTGAAACATTACTGTATCTGTAGGTTATACTTATGACCTGATGCCCTGTTCTCTATAACTAGGTAATTGGCTTAGACATTTTCCTGCTACTGAATCGGTCAATATTTCGCCTTGAAATCTGACATTTTTGATACGTAAATTCGAATATAAATTCGAACTCATGTACATTTCTGTTCTGAATATCGAACTGATTTTTTTTTTTTGTTAAAGTGACAGCCTTACTTAAGGTGCAGTCTTCAGAAATGAAGGTTGTTACCCAATTCCTAATGGGTCCCCCTGTTGAGCTATTGAGCAAGGCAGTTATCTGGAATTTTTCTATGGTGGACAAATAAAGGTGAATGTGGGAAAAGAATGAACTTTTTCACTCACTACATGGGGTTACAGCCCATTGTCAACTAGAGCTTGTGATTGTGATTTAATTGCTCCTGACAAATTAGTTGTTGTTAGGCTTTTCCGTAACAGTCGCTAATGTAATGTGTGCCTTTCACAGTAAATTATTTCATTTCTGAAGAGGGTGAAAGTAATTTAAGAAATGAGATTTGATGAACTGAGTAAAATTGGGAAATCATTTGAAGAAAAAAAAAAACAATCCGGACAGGAGGCCAGGGGTGACCTTGAGCACATGACTGTGTGTTTGTGCAGTTCTCCCATTAGAGTAGGGCACTTTCAAGTTTCATTACACAGTCACATTCAAAGATACTTTCCCTTTCACAGTCAAGGTGTTTTCAAGGCAGAATGTTCCACAGTTTAGTTTTGTTGAATCAGCAGAGCGTTTACTGACGCCTACGTGGCATTTAGGCTGGCTTGCTCATTCCATGAGGTCATACAGTCAATGGGAACCAGGAAAGACCTTTTCATGTGACATCACAGATGATAGTTATCCATGTGTGCATTTCCCATAGAGGTTTTGTTGTACCTGCCATACAGACGTTTAGTGAGTTTTATAGCTTGTGTACAGTTTTTTTTTTTTTAGGTTATCCATGCATGTATTTAAATCAGTATTGTGTAACCCCTAAGGTGGGCAGTCTGTTTTTTTTCCAAGCTCACTTGGCTAACTCCTGTCACATTAACCACAGACAAAGTAATGAGTAGTTAAAATGATAAAGCATGATGTGTTGTGTTGCATAGTGGTTTAATAGTTAATGCTGTAGCTTCACACCTTCAGGGTTGCAGGTTTGAATGCCGCCACTGGTTCGGCGTGTAAAACACATGCTTTTTAAGCGCTCTGATTTGTGCTCCCGGGAGAGAAATGTGCCGTCAGGTGAACTGATGACTTTTGGTTGCCCATTGTGTCCTGCAGTGAACTGGCATCCCATCCAAGCTGCCCTGTGTCTCCATGCTCACCTTGGTCCTGTAGTAGATTAGGAAGATGGAGGCAGTTCTGCACACATTGTACCTCAGATGGAACACATGCTTCAGGTTTTATGCATGCTGTTTTCATCTGCTAGATAACAATATGGAACTAAAAAAGACATTTTGGGGTGTCCCGTAGGTACATAATGACCAGTGGCAGAACCATGTCCTGCACCAAAGATTTCTTTTCCCGACACAATTACTTTGGCCTGAAGAAGGAAAACGTCATATTCTTCCAGCAAGGAATGCTGCCTGCCATGGACTACAATGGGAAAATCATTTTGGAGGGGAAAGGAAAAATTTCTATGGCCCCAGGTAATGTTTTCACGTTTCCTAGGACCCTAACAAGACGGGAAGCGGGGAAAACAGAAGGGATCCCCACAATGGACTTTGGCCGCTATTCCAAACGGCGCTTTTATATCATATAAAAAGTTAATATCATATAAAATAATATTGTTTCATTTGATACTTATTCAATCTTTATATCTTATTCTGTTTTTTATTTTTTGTATTTGTGATATTCCTTTTTCATTTTGTTATGCTGTGTTTATCGTGTCTGCTTGTGTCTCTGCTTATCTGTACAGTTGCAGCTGAAGCAACTTCCCTCAGGATTAGTTTCTCTGATTCTGTTTCTGATTCATTTCAGATGGGAATGGAGGTCTGTACCGAGCCCTGGGAACTCTTAAGATCGTGGAGGACATGGAGCACCGAGGGATCGCTTACATCCACGTTTACTGCGTGGACAACATCCTGGTGAAGGTGGCGGACCCCACCTTCATCGGCTTCTGCGTGCAGAAAGGAGCCGATTGTGGAGCTAAGGTCAGTTACATGCGGCACACCCTTTGGAACGTATAATGCTTGCGCTACTTCCAGTTTGCTGCTAGGTGGTGCCATAACTTCAGAATTGTTTCATAGGACTAGAAAGTTTGTCAGGCCCAATCAGGTACAGCGGGCCCTCCATAACTGGGTTTCATATCCACAGGTTCAACTAACCCCAGATAAAAATAATAAAAAACAATAAAAAATCAAGACAGTTTCAAAAAGTAAAACTTGCATTTGCTGCACACTGAGCACTGCTGAATCCCTGCAAATCCACACAAACATGTACAGACTTTTTTTTTTTGTGTCCGTATTCCCTAAACAACTCCGTATAATAACTATTTCCGTAGCATTTACATTGTATTGGGTATTATGAGTAATATGGAGATGACTTCAAGTATATGTGAGGATGCCTGTAGGTTATAGGCATATACTACGCCGTTTTTATATATGGGACTTGAACATCCTTGGATTTTGTAGGGGGTCTTGGAACCAATCCCCTGCTGTTACTGAGGGTCCTCTGTTTATGCTCATGTCCATATGCAATATTTTCTAAGGGAAACTAATTTTTACCTTTTCTGTGGGTATGAAAATGATCTTTGAAGACTTTGGGATTTGAACCAGTGACCTTCTGATCACAGTCATAGTGTCCTAACCCATTGAACCACACATTGTAGCCTCATGCTACACTTGCTTTTGCACTCCCACGTGTGTGGAGTTTGCATGTTCACCCTGTGTTGCAGTGGTTTTCACCCAGTACTCCGGTTTCCTACTGAAGTTGAAAGTTAAGCTAAATGATTAGGCAGTGGTCAAATATTATTCAATCATATTGTTAAATAGTTCTATATTTAACATGATTCCTATTTTTAATGGCCTGTTCACATTTTACTCATTATACGGTTTATTCATCTTCATAAGAATTTTTATGAGGGACGTAATTTAATGAAATGCAGTAACATATAAAATACATTAACACAGGCTCGCATGGCTTTTCATGACAATTCTGTAGCTCATCCTGGCCGGCCAGATCCACCCTCTGCATCAGTCCTCAGTAATCCAGTGAAGCATAAATAATTAGTAGGTTGAAACACAACCAGAATGTATATGACACCCCCAGGCTTATGTAACTCGATCCCTGGGGTGAAAGGGAACAGACTCTCCCCACCCTATTATAGTGCATCACCAGAAGCCCGCGGTGGGGGGGAAACCCATGCTGGGACGGTCCGCCCCATCAGAGGGCCATGATTTTTGAGATGATAAGCTGCAGTTAGCAACTGCCCTCTCATCGCCCTCCATCTGTGGCTTTGCATGCCATGTTTTACAGAACGGCTTGTAGCTGCATATCCTGGACTGTTTACCACTCAGGAGGCTGTTGTAGGTTTATTTTTCCCCCACTCAAACTTCCCCAGAATTGTCCCCATGATTCAATGCACACGTTGAGGTTGAGCGAATTTCCCTTATCTGCAGAAGACCACCCAGGGCCTACATTTTTTTTTTTTTTTAGTTTCTTAATATTTTTTTTTTCCCCACTGTAGCAGTTATTGCATTCATGTCCAGGAAACACGCTACAGAGGGGTTTCATGCGTGCTTATGTAAAGGCATGGCGCACAAAACCACTACCCTCTCCACAAAGATCAGAAGAGTTTAATTACTGCCATGCAACACTTTGGAGATTCTGTGGGGGGGATGTGAAGTTGGGGCCGCCCTGCCGTTGTAAATTATAAAGCACACAGTTAATGTGGCCTTGCACTCTGTAGCTCTGCCTCAATGGAAAGCTATCGTCAGAGGCTACATCTATAATTTGCAGGAGTCATATGGATGGGGTTTTTAATTCAATGCAGACTATATGTAAAAAGCCTTGGTTGTCCAAACTCCCCCAACCCTTGGTTTTTTTCCACCGTCCCTGACAGGGTTATTGATTAACGCCAAGGCCGGCCCAACCCTTTTCAGGGCCCTAAGCAAAATTTAATTGACCTAGTTCACATTTGTCAACCTACTTGCCATTGTGACAGACTGTTCAGGTGGGGTGCCCCCTGGTGGCCGCTTGGCCCTAAGCAGCCGCTTGGTTTGCTTATGCCTTGGGCCAGCCCTTATTAACGTCAAGTTATACTATATTGTTGACAGGTCGTAGAAAAGACCAACCCCACGGAGGCAGTGGGAGTGGTGTGCAAGGTGGACAGACGCTTCCAGGTGGTGGAGTACAGCGAGATCACCCTAGCAACGGCGGAGAGGCGGGGCCCTGACGGCCGGCTTGTGTTCAACGCGGGGAACGTGGCCAACCATTTCTTCTCCCTGACTTTCCTAAAAGATGTCGTCAAGTGGGTAGCAATAAGGGTGATTAAGCTAACATTCCTTAATGGATTCACTCCATTCTGGGCTTATGTCTCTCCTGGTTTGACTTTTCTGAGGTCAAAAATAGCTAGCACTGGGGAAAAAAAACACTGTAAATGGTTTATGTGATCTTTTATGAGTTCTGCGCATTCAATACCTAGCTAGCCTTTGTGGAAAAAAAAAGAAAGAAAACGAAAAGCTCGCATAATGAGGAGCACTGCCGCTTTGCAGGTCTGGACAGTGGTTTTCTCAAAGACTCGAGATGTGAGGCCGTTTGATTGTCACAAAAGAAGCGGGATGGTGCCGAAATGCGAAACATGCCCTCCTTGTCTGTCTCGTCGCCACAGCGTCCACGAACCCCAGCTGCAGCATCACGTGGCACGGAAGAAAATCCCGTACGTGGACACACAAGGACAACTAATCAATCCGGACAAACCCAATGGGATCAAAATGGAAAAATTTGTCTTTGACATCTTTCAGTTCGCCAAGTGAGTGCGAGATTCTTTCCATCTCCATTTTAACATATGGGCTCTGGCGGCCTGTTCTTCCTCTGTAGCCCGGGGAGAACCGTTATGACTGAGTGACGGGGATGCTGGATTCCCGACATTTTAGAGCGTGGCTTTGGCCCCAGCGCTGTCTCTCGGCAACGTTGAAGTGGCCGGTGAGTCTTTGAAGTGTACGAGTTAGGAGAAGAATAAAGATTGAATCTGTACTTTTGCTATTTTTGTTATGGGTATGGGGAAAGGAGTTATTTGGGTGTCCAGATCGTTTAGTTTTTAAGACAATGGCTCTAGATTTCAGGTCCACTAAACACAAGTAACTTAATGCTGTTGGTGCCTTGATACCTGAAGTGCCACTGAATTGAGGGAAGAGAGGGTGGGTGTCATTGAGTCTTAGCACTTTGTTAGTACACGCCAACATTGCTCTGCCATCTTGCCACCATCAGGACCTTCGTGGTGTACGAGGTATTGAGGGAGGACGAGTTCTCGCCCTTGAAGAATGCCGACAGCCAGGATGGAAAGGACAACCCCACCACGGCCCGGCATGCCCTCATGTCGTTGCACCACCGCTGGGTCCTGAATGCTGGTGGCCACTTCATCGATGAGAATGGTACCAGAGTGCCGGCCATTCCCAGGTGAGACGTCTGCCTGCCCCGCCCTCCTTGAGATCAGCCAATCGGCTTGCTCCGTTAAACAGCTCGCTATCTGTGAATGGCTTGGTGGATGGGACTTGGTCAGCTGAGCACTATCTTCATCATCTTCACATGTGGTAATGCATCATCTAGAGTGTGGGGGCAGGATTCATCTTCACACACAATAAAATGGGTCCAAACTTGAAGTAATGTGGCTCAAAAGGTTAAAGTTATAGCATAAAATCTACAGTGCTTTTCAGTGATATAAAATTATTTAATTTTGTTTTTTATAGCTAGAATATTAGGCAGCGTGGGATGGTATTTTTACTTCTGTGTGCATTTTTTTCCACATCCCATTTACTTTCTGAACAGTATCTACGCTGTTGAACAATCATATGCACCTTTGTACATCTGTTTAGTTATGTATGTATAAACGCATGGAGTCCATTCAGTTTCTACATTTGTTCTATAGTAATTTTAGCTCATTTATTATACAACTTCACATGACCTAAGAAGCCAAATTAATATATTTTTTAACACATTTTTACTTTATCTTTATTAATATAAATATTTTACTGGATTTCTTATTGCAAGTGAAGTGTTTTTTTCCGTACACCATTTTGGAACAGTTGGCCACTTTAAACCCACTCACATTCCTCATTCACTGATTCCATGTTTTTCCCACCAATTTATTTTTTTTGTTCTCATTGACCGTGTGTGTCCCTGCTCAACATCTCTAGACGTGGATCTGCGGGAGGTGTCGGGCCCAGTGTGAAGCTGAAGTAAATATTTTCAGTGTTGCCTTAAGTGCATGGTGACGGGGCTTTTGCTTATGACTAGCCGTCGTAGGACCTTGTCGATGCATCGAAACCTCAGACTAATGTGCGGATTTGTATCTGTGCACCGCAGATACGGATCGTATATGTATATGTACAGCTGTGTGTACGCATACGTATATGAGGAATAACTCTTTAATTGGCTGGTTTTAAATTATAGCTACTAATCAATTAAAAGTGATGCACGGGAATGACGCATGTCTCCCTCTGTTGACTGTTCTGGTGTAGAATCAGGGTTTTCTTGAACCTACTTAGTATGATATTTTCTAATCGTTCTTCTGGATTTTAAACTATTAGAATGTATATATATTTTTTATTGCTGTCATGAATCTTTGGGATAAGCTTTTCTTATTAATAAAAAAAAAAATCTTTCAATCATAAACAGGCTTTGGAGGTTTGTGATATTGTTTAATCTAATGTCTAATCCCCTTTTGTTTGTTTGTTCTTTTCTCTGTATATTTAGTCTTCAGTTTGCGCCCAAGATATTTATAATTGCACACATGTAGCTCTGCTCTTACAAAATCTGTTAATCTCATGATCTGTATTGTGTGGTAGATTTTTTTCCTTCTCTGAAATAGACACACAAAATTGGTAAAACTAAGTCCAGAAAACCTGGAGGTCATTAACGTTTGTTCAACTTGCTTTGGTTGTAGCTTGAAGGACGGAACAGATCTACCAATCAAGTGTGAGATTTCACCACTGATCTCCTATGCAGGAGAGGTAAGCAGGGGGAAGTGGTGGGCATGTAACAGAAACACAGAAAGACCAGTGATTTTTTTTTTACTAGATAAAATCAACCGGAACTCTGTCTGGATGTTTTTTTTTTCCATAGACAATTGTAATTTATAAATTTTAGTTGCTAGCTAATCTTGGTCATGAGTTTTGAATTCAGAATAAAATATACATATTTTATGTTGGAAAAAGTAATCATTCACTGCAGTTGTGGAGTAAATCTTTGCCAATTCAGAAAATGCTCTCTGGGTTTCAGGGGCTTGAGAATGTCCTGCAAGGCCGTGAGCTCCACCCTACCCTGGTCATCGACGAGCGTGGCACCCACGAGCTTGTGAAGAATGGCGTGTGATTGGCTGTCTTCCTCCCAGCCCCCTTCTTGTCACAGAATGCTGAGATTGTGCAATAAACCAAAGGAAGGAAGCTAATGGAAGAGAAAAAAAATCAAGTTATTTATTTTCCTCTGACGTTTTCATCATTGTAGTATCTGTGAAATTAGCTATGCACACATTTATAAGAGTAATTTATACATGGAACACACTGTACATGTGTTCGATGTTTTTCAAATTAAAATCCCGTTTATAGACCTATTTAATTATGGTGCAAATGACAGGTTTTATAACCATCAGCACCAATCTGTTATTTTTATGATTATTATTTCCATAGGTTTAAAGAAAGAACGTTTAAACAGGCAGAGTTCTCGCAAACATGTTAGCGTGGCTTTTGCATTAGAGATCCAGGGCTGTGGAATCAGTGTTTCCAGAGCACTGACTGCGGATGGATTTTAGACGCGGCCGAGTCTGCGATAGTCATTCAGGGGAAACAGGAAACGTGGGCTGCTTCTCCCTCTTTCGCTCCTTAACATGTTTAAGCCGCTGTCACTAGTGGCGTGTAAAAGTTACTACTCAGCCTCGGCATAATCCCATGGAGTGAAGCATAGCAGTAGCTTTAAACGACCGACTTAAACTTGTTAAATCCTTCTGTGTCATGAAGGCACCCTAGACCTGCGCATAAATATCCCGTGCTTGTGGACATCCATATCCATTAAAATGTAATTTGGAGATAAGTCATGCATGTTCTCCAAATTATTCTTTGGATCCTGAAGTGAAATTCACATAAATGTATAGATGTCTCAGACATCTGTACCAAAATACTATTTGAACCTGTGCTATTTTTACATTTTATTTTTTACCTTCTTTGAAAAAATGTGATCATATAAAATGGTAGTACTCTTAAATACATGATGTGTCGCGTTCCTTGTATCATTTTTTAATTTCATTTTAATCCATGAAAATTGACATGGTATTATACCAGTAAATTCATAAAGTTTTTGGAGGGCTGTGGTTAAGGCGTGGCCGTGATTATGCCCAATAATAAACTGTTAAAAGGCTGGTTTTCAGTTAAAGGATATTTTTTTGGGGAAAGGCAACAATGAAGGCAAATGAACCAAAAATGGGACTAACTAACAGATCACCCCAATTTGAGTTACGCATCTGTAGGATTTCAGAAGGTTTTTACCAAACCCACATTAATTAGCTGCCATCTGCACACTGTTCTATATGGACCCATAAATTAGTTTGTTCTTTCACCTGTAATGATTGTACAGACTATTCCCGACGTGCAACCTACGACGACTTGGGCATATGACGTAAGTTTTCATTCCATTAGGTAGAAGTGTATAAAAATAAGTGGGGCA
>JAAGVU020000032.1:16938786-16954073 GCA_011763525.2 Mormyrus iriodes
CTGCACACTGTTCTATATGGACCCATAAATTAGTTTGTTCTTTCACCTGTAATGATTGTACAGACTATTCCCGACGTACAACCTATGCAACCTACGACGACTTGGGCATATGACGTAAGTTTTCATTCCATTAGGTAGAAGTGTATAAAAATAAGTGGGGCAGCAGGACGCCCAGAAGTGCTATGCCACACAACAGTAACCACGGGAACGTCCTGTATTGTACGGCAGCATGACCATCCCAGCCTCATTCTCGCACAAAAGTCAGTGCAATTATCCCATTCTGACATCAGCCCATTTCTTCTTACGACCTGTCTGTCGGAAAGGAACCCATTTGTAAGTCAGGGACAGTCTGTACTGGTTGCCCATACCCAGAACATCATTTTCCCTAACATTCCCTTATTTGATGTATTTTTTTATCTCGGGTTTTGTTACCGAAAAGTATTTGCAATTATGCAAACGCCATAATAATTATCTAGTCAGAGGTAAATTAAACCCTTAATAAAACCTGGTGTTGAAGTGACGATGCAGCCAGATCTCGCTGACAGTGATCGCTACCCTGCTCTCAGACTGACATCTGTATGTAACGCTAAACACAAATCAGTCTAATTTACTTTAGGGTGTGAAATTCACAGATTTATGAAATTTTAAGCAGTTTCAATGTTTTATGAAAGGACTGGGCCTTGCTTAAGCACCTAATGGGGGTGTGTATGTTCTGCCAGGATTTGAGCCCACAACCTTCTGGGCAAAGATCCCTAGCCTTATCTAAGCTACACAGTGCCCCGTAGTGATGATAAAAAGTACAGTAAATATAAAGTTTATTATAAGATTACCTCATATATTCAGTGTAATGTTCTGGTTTTATAAATGCTTTGTAATTTACTTCACCAAGAGCACGGACAACAAATGCGTCATTAAAAATATATTGAAATGGTGACACTTTACTTGACGGCGCAAATAGTAATAACTCAGTTACTACTGAAGTACAGATTATGAATAAATATAGTCGATCTTTGAGATAAAAGATGTGTCATGATTCATTAATGAACAAACATGAGATCAGTATTTCACTTGTATTATTCATTATTTGTTCCTTCAGTGTTTCCTTGAGAAGTTCACCAAGTTTTCCAGAATTAGTAATAATTGATACTTTATCAATCCATGGGGGGAAATTCTCTTTATGCCTCCCCCAATTTGCTCTCTGTAGGTGAGAGCAAGCTGGCCACAAAGGGCAGCCACCTGTTGTAGCACCCAGGGAGCTGGGGGTTAAGGGCCTTGCTCAAGGACCCATATATGTGTCGAGCCTGGGCTTGAACCAGTGACCTTTGGATCACAGGCTTAGCCGCACACGGCCTCAGTTGAGTGATATAGCAACCAATATGGTAACTGCTTGAGATAAAACATGCGTCATGATTCATTAATGATGAATTAACATCAGATCAGAATGTAACTAAGACTTACTTTGTGGTTAATTAATACATAAGTAATAGTATAATACTATATTATTTGTGGCCCATCAAGTAAAGTGTTACCTGTAAAATATATCCAAATTCCCCATCGGTATGAATTTGTCTGCAAATTGTGTGTGCTCCCTGATAGGGATTGGTGTCCCATCTTGGGTTATTCCATGCCTTGTGCCTGTAAATTCTAGGAGAGGCTCTGAACCCCCATCAGTTCCCCTTGGTAAATTTTGCAGTGGTCCCTGTGCCGTGATGGACCCAAGGGCAGATGCCCCTCTGCCCCCCACCTGCTCTGCTACTGGATCCTGCATGGGACAAGCAGGTATGGAAAGTGGATGGATGCATCCATACGTGCATTGTATATTGGTGTATGTGTTTGTGTCATTTTGCTGGATTAAAAGTTTGGGGTCAGGGGGGGTAACTGCACATCCTCGGTCTGTGACATACTACATGAAGAATTCCGGAATGTGAGCCATCCTCCAGCAAGACCTCAGAGGCACAGAGTACGGATCAGAAAGAACTGACCTTGAACCAATGTGATCTCTGCATTAGTGCTTTTATGGACAGACTTTCCTTGCCGTTTCCAGCGGTTCCTGGTGGGCATAGTTTCCAAAATAATTTGCGTTCTGCTGTTGCTATGCGAAAATAACAAAGCAAAGTACCATATGAGCGACAGCCTGGATTTCATTAGTCTCAGCCTTTGGTGTGAAGCATGGTAAATGTCAGTTGCTTAAATATCTCCCTGGCAGCAGTCGGTAATGGAAAATTTTGGATTATTTTAACAATATTTCTGCTTCCCAAAAAATTCAGTGGTATACAGTGTATAAAAGAATTCAGCCGTAGGCAGAGTGCTGACTGAAAATATAGTTAAACCAAAAGTCTATATATTTGACATATTTGACATTTTCTTTAATGTTTTGCACTTAGCTGGATTATCCATCCTTCCATCCATCCATCCTCTAACTGCTTATCCTGATCAAATTCACAGGGGGCCTGGAGCCTATACCAGGCAGGACAGGGCGCTAGGCTGGGAGACACCCAGGATGGGATGCCAGGATGGGATGCCAGTCCATTATAGTGTACATGCGCTCACACACACACAAAATTGTATTATTTGGACAATTTATACACAAATACTAGCCCAACTGCATGTATTTACATTGTGAGAGGAAACAAGAGAATCCAGAGGAAACCCCCTTAACACAGGGAGAACATTTGAAATGCACACAGAGGAGGTGGGATTTGAACACCCCTACCTAGAGGTGTGAGGAATCAGTGCTAGTCATTGCATGATGCCAAGTATTATTATTATTATTATAGCGACAACAACAATAAGAATTGTGTATAACAGAGATGTGCCGTGATTGGTCGACCAGCCGGTCTCTTAATGAGAACCTTATGATGGGCACGTGGAATTCTGGGATTTCGGAGTCTTCCCAAGAATGTGCAGAATGTGGAGTTTTTCAGTCGGGCTCTCTTACATCAGCCCCTCACAGCCTCGGGAAGGAGTCAGAGGGAAAATCCTGGGATTGCATTACCAACCGCTCGCTGTCACTGACAGCCTGGATTACGGACTCCGCTGGACAAATGGTTTGATTGCGGAGACGCTGAAAAAAGTAAGCAATCCTTATTTACGTGTAAAATACTGTTTATTTAAACGGTCTTACGACTCTTTGAGAAAATTATATTGTGTTACGTGGGGTTATTGTTCAAATAAGGATTTTTTCTCCGCTTCTCTCTTGAGTAGTGTTAATTCATAATAAAAAATTTTATGTCCTTTTTCTGCGTATCTCGGACGTGCATTGTATGACATGCTCTTTATTACAAGTTTTGCCTGTTTCTGTTGTTTGCATGGCAGCCGAAAATAGAGGATATCGGATTCCTCCTAAGGTTTGTAGTAGCTGGATCGGCACAATGGAAGCATTCAGCGAAATCATGCATTCGCTAATGCGAACTGAACAAACGATTGCATTCCTCTTGGTAACTTAGTTTGCGCAATTATATAAACAAATTATGTTGAAGTACCTGGTCTTAAATATTTTGCAATTCGTGGCAGCATTTGTGCAGTAAGAAGGTGAAGGTAGAGTACATTTTATATGTGTGCCCTTCTTACGTAGAGTATCTAAAAGTTAAGCAGTTGTTGCAGTACGCTTTTGTTATAAAAAAAATTATGTTGATTTTTTTATGTTACTTTCGGCCTTTTCTGGAAATTATTTCTTTTACAGTCCTTTTCAAGGAAAGGAGTTAGTTGTCACGCTTGGGCTAAGGATAGTAAAACCTAAATTAAATATGTATATTAAATATAAATATTAAATATGATCAGTTGTGTATAAAAAGTAAGGAAAAAATTATACGTTTACCTGCAATCATCACACATATGTCTAGGTATAGCCCTTAAGAAATTGTTGCTTTTTATTCATTAAATTGAGAGAGAGCAGCTCTGAGTCTAAGGAGTTTGTGACCCACGTAACAGATTGATTAAATGGCCTGACACATGGTCACAATCGCACCTTCAGAAACGTGGGATCACGCCTTTCATGATTAACAAACGCTTATGTCCGCAGTTGGGATTACCCTTATAAGGTCCAGACAAGAGATACGTCGTGCATTCATGAGAAAGCATATCACGGCAGAATGATGAGACGATGAAATAACGCATCTTTAGTGGTGTAATGTCCGTCCTGCCATAAATATTGCACGTGGGGTGACACATGGGTTTTGTAGGCCTACATTTCCTGAGATAACAATGAAGCTGTACTTGACTTGAATGTTTAGCGGTTTAATGCGGGCCTTTTCGTGCAAGACGTTTATCAGGATGTTATGCATGCAGCAAAATATAAAAGTAGGCTATGGTGCATATAGCAACGACTCTGATTGGGAGTATAGCCCAAACCTAAAAAGAATCCTAGAAGCAACTGTGGTCACTCTTTCCCATTAAGTTCCAATCTTTTGAAATTTGATTTTTGATCTTTATGGTGTTTCTTCTACATCTGTGATAAAGGCACCAGAATTTATGAAAAAGTGATGAAGTTGCCAATTAATTGTTTGATGTACACAAAATCCACTTTTCAGTACTCTCTGTTGCAATATGTTTTGAAGTGACCAAAAAGTGGTAGCTCCACAGCTTGGACACCCCCCCCCCCCATTGACATTTGTGAACCATTGAGGGCTGTAGGGCTGTAGGTCTGTGCTATGAGTGGTCCTGGTGGTGGGGGGGGTAACTGCTGGAACCTAATAATAGATTTCTTTTTCTCTTTACATGGATGTATTACCCCGTACACAAACCACATATTTATGTGCCCCAGGGAATCATAGCTGTCTTGTGGTTTTTGACTTAAGCAATGAAAGATGCTTTTGTTTAATTAAAAACAAAAATGGGATAAAGAGAATTTCCTCATGAAATGGACTCTTTTAGCATGTCTGAAGTTGGCTTATGTTCTTTGATCTTAAAAACACCCTGATACTAATTATGTTATTTTCTGTGTCATTAATGTTCAATTATACAGTGGGTCTGGAACATGGTCATAGATTCAGATATTCATTTTGCAGCCTACTGCTAATTGTGAGTTGCTAAGTCTGGTGACTATTTTTAATGTCGTTAAATTTAAAGATGTGGTTAGATGTGAGCATAATATCAACTTTTTAAACATCTGCTCTTCTTCTGTGTCTTTGAGGGGAAAAGATACTGTCTTATGGTAAACATCCTCATTGTTTGTGTATGGTGGGTACATTGGTGGGTATATTGCATTAAAAAACGTCTCGGGCTGTATTCCAGTGAACAGGAAATGTTGTCATTAGCATAACCTGACACTAACTAGCTATATAATTTCCTATGTCCCAAATTTAGTCATCATGAATTCATTTTTTTCATGAGTCACTTTTCCTGCTTTGGTCTCTCGAGCCTGCTCACTCGTTTCTAAAATGATGACGTCAGAGTTTGTTTCTTGTGGCAGATTGGATAATTTGACATGTTTTTGCTTTCTCTGGATGTTTTAATATGAATTTCCAAAAGGTAATTTTAAGCCAAAAAATTTCCATAAAACTGTAAGCGAGTTTTGCAAAGCCAAGTTCACATTTATTTATTTAGCAGATGTTTTTGTCCAAAGCGACATACAATTGAGAGAGCAGGGTCAGCCAGTCCCTGCTGACCATGGTATTTAACCCGACAACATTTTGATCACAGGCCCAGAAGCCTAACCTACAGAGCCACACACAGTCTCCTAGTTAAAACTTACAGTTAAAACTGGCTGGCACTCATACCTCCAATTATCCTGTGTGCACATCCTTCATATGCTGACAGATTGATTAAACCCATTGGACAGTGAACCATAAGAAAACATTAAAAATGCATCTTCATAGCTTGAGGTGTTCATCCACACTTGACCCAAAGAACCAGGCATTTGCGTCTCAGTGACACGGGAGCTTTGATAAGACTTTATAATGTTACATAAAGTTAAGCAGAAGCTTTAAATTGAAAAAATAAATCTTTCAACAGTTTGGACTTTCCAGTTTTCAATTAAATCATCTATGTCTGATCAGGCTTTGAGTTTTGATCTTACGTGGACTGGCACCAGCAATGGTGTATTTTCAGAAGATACTGCATATCAAAATTGGCTACTGGTAATTTAATAATATAACGTATTTAAGTGGCAGTTATTTTTTGAAAGTCTTTTTGAAACCTAGAAGCAACTGTGGGCACTCTTTCCCATGAATTTGTAATTCTTTTAAATGAGATTCATGGTCTTTAAATAGTGTTGCATTAACATCTGTGGTAAAGGTAACAGAATTTATTAAAGCGTGATCAAGTTGCCGATTAATTGGTTGATGAACACACATGATTAGTAACATCAGACAACTGCATGTGTGAATTAAATGTTAAAGACTTGATACAAGAGTGTAAATTGTGCGCCGGGATGTCTTATAAATCATGGTGTGTCACTGTGAAACAAGGGGAATGTGAGTTAGTGTGGAGCAATAGTATGCAGTCCTGTTTAATATTTGGTCATTCCATCCAAACGCATGACATCCTCTAGATTTCACATGAGACTTTTATAGGATTTTATGAGGAAAAGGAATTACTCTAATGGATTACTGGTTAAGAGTTTAAATGTAGCAAATAAGACCAGTTCAGTTTGTTTTACTTACTATTGCCCATTCATTAACTTAACATGGTGGCCATACAAAATGTAAATTTTTTTGCATAATACTGTAGGCTTTATCACACATTATCACTTATGTTTCTTTTTGGCTGAGGATGTATCGCACCATACAATCCTCCCCAGAGCTCAACCTGCGTTATCTGCTAGACAAGCAATGTTTTCACATTCCTGTGTTCAAATCTAATTTTAATGTGTATGCTTTTATGAATATAATTTATTTTCTGCTGTTAGTTTAATTTAAACCGACAAATTATGCTTGATAGAGGTTTTAGTGACATCTGTTGATCGTGTTTTTCTGTGTGTGTGTTTTGGCTTGATCCCTTGCAAGTGGTTCAAAAAAAGTGGAAACGCTAAATATGTAATTGAGTCTGTATTCCAGAAGCAGTATTACATTTCCATTCCCCATCTGGAGGCTCAAATGAATGAAATTTCATTATTGCTTGTTAAAAAGAGGCTCTTGGTATTTCCAAGTCTGCCCATTCTCTGCTTGGATGTTTCCTTTTAATATTTCCCTATAAGTAGAGCCACACCTGCCTGGCGCCTCTCACCATGGGCAACTCCAGAGTGAATAGAGTGCAGCCTCTCTCCAGGAGTTTGGTTCTGGAGCCCGAGCCATGCGCTGAGGTGGGCCTGACTATATCTAATCGGGATCTTTCTACCCCCCGCACCAGCTCAGGCTCCTTTTCCACCAGAGAGGTTACGTTCCATGTGCCGAGAGCCCCAGCTTTTGACTGCCACCTGATCTAAACTGCAACTACCACCCACAGCCCCCCTTATAGGTGGTGGGTCCACAGTGAGGGAAACCCATGTTGCCCTTTCGGGCTATGCCGAGTCGAGCTCCATGGGCGCCTATAAGCTCCCACCCCTGGCCTGGCTCCAGGACGAGGCCCCGGTCTCCCCAATCCAGACGGGGTAACATGCTCCTTGATTTTATTCGTCATAAGGGTCAACCTGAACCGCACTTAATCTCGCTGCTCGCCTAGGACCAATTTGCCTTGGGAGTCCCTTCCAGGGACAGTTGCCCCCGACAATCTAGCTCCTAGGATCATAGAGGCAAATAAACCCCTCCACCACAGTAAGGTGGCAATTCATGGCTGTTGCTTGTATAACTGATTAGTTTGCAAATGCATACATAAAAATAATAGTAATAATGTAAAATATACTCCAGGCCATCAACACCCTTTGTAGCATCAAATACTAGCTTGTATTTAACAACTCAGCTACGTTTATTCATAGCGTGGGTAGTGTCGTTGGCAGCACAAGACTCATATTGTTAGTGGATGTTATGGTGAAATTTACCTGTGAATGGCTTGACCGCTATGTGGTCCCCACCCTATTTTGAGCAATTTCTCGAGTCTCGTTCATGACCTGCCGACCACAAATAGCCAGAGAACGTTCCCTGTTTTTTTCCACAAGGTTAAAGTCATCGCAAGTATGCGCGGCAGGTATTTCCACTTAAAGCATGGCCTTTAACGTGAGTTTGCTCACTGTTTTGTTTTTAAAGTTTTGTTGTTAATTTTCATACGTCAGTTTTAAAATCAGGAACTGTGCCACGTATCGATATTTAATATTTTAATATTAAGTTGCAGGGTTCTTGACGTCACGCTGGGTCATTAATTAGTTGATTTTCATTTGGCAGTTTCCTTAGAGGTTTGTTAACTAGTAGCTAGGCAATGACCCGCCATGCCAGGGTATCATCTGCAATCGGTTTTGGTTGTTTTTACCAGTATGAAATTTGGTCACCAGCCCAAAAAAATGAATATCTAGCCAAACATTATCACTGAGCCACACACCACTCCCATTATCATCTCAAATGGTGACAGCAAAGCAAATAAAACATTTATAAAATGAGATTGTAACGTCACTGAATCTCAGGGGTGTCCGATGTTTTGTGCACCTGATGCCCATACCGATGAACGTGCACAGAAGAACTGGGTGGTACGCTTCTGTTTTTAGCCCAGAATTCCCCTCCCTCTCAAAGCGATTACTGCCGAAACATCATAAACAATCCCACATGGGCTGTTCCGTTACATGCTCCTCAGATGCCACCCTGGTCCACGTTAAATGGATTAAACCCTGGAACAGCAGAGTAGTGACTTAGGAGTAATAGTTAATCCCTTAGCTTTGTACTGGTTTCTGTGATTTTTAAACAGTCTGAGGATACAGGAGAGATCAGAGTGCAGGTTTAAGTCACAGGGAAGGAAGAATCCCATGTAAGAGAGCCCGCAGTGGCCATGTGGAGCTGGGAGGGATCCACGTTGTCGAAATGAAACCAGACAGAGCTAACAGCTACAGAAGGTGTCTTTAAAATGTCAAACGTGAACAAATACAAGAAACAGTTTTGTTTTGTGTCATGTGGTGTAGTTACAGGGATGTCCGTAAACGGTTCATGAATCTTAGGGCCAGATTATAGTTACAGATTATAGTTACAGTTTTCAGTGACACTAGCAGGTAAATGTAGGTTTTATTATGTGTCAAGGTAGGCCTGCCATATAATACAGTATGATATTTAACAGATTCATAGTGCAGCGTATTTCTGTAATACATGCTGTGAGTTTAGAATACTAAAACCGATGTGAATATTAATACGTAACTTTTCTTCGACAAAATGACAGGGTTACATCGACGATCGGAATCGTCGGCAGGAAACATAGCGTGACTTTTTGTGTTTGTTCAGTCTGTTCCTTTAAAAAATTGTGCTTATATCTGCTCATTATTATAATCTAGTGCAGTGTTTCCCACTCCGGTTCTTGGGGACCCACAGACAGTCCACATTTTTGCTCCCTACTGGGAGCTGGGAGCTAGGAGGAGGCAAAAACGTGGACCAGCTGTGGGTCCCCAAGGACAGGATTAGGAAACACTGGTCTACTTTTTTAAGTGTATACTTTTGAATTGGGGACTGTATTTGGCGTGGTGTTGTTTGAGGGAGGCATTCTTTCTTCATTTAGTCCAGTGCTGTCTTAGTCACACATGATATAAGTGCATATTGGTTTATGGAGGGAAACAGAGATGTGTTTCTTAGCTTGGTCTGCTTGATAAGCGAAGCCTCTCTCCTTGCAGGTGGACAGATGTAACTCTTTGGAGGGAGCGGAGGCTGAAGGCTCATTTTTTTAATTAACTAGAAGAAAAAACATAAAAAGTAATGCTCTCTCTCCAAACAACATGTTTATTGTGGTGCATTTAATGAAAATGCTGTTCATCTTTGTAAGCTGACGTCAGAGCTAGCGGTAATGCCAATTTCATCAACAAAAAATGCTTTGTGTCAAGTTAGAGATGTCCACTGTCTTGATGTACCGGTTCATTTATTTCACAATTAAGCACACTAATCCACCATTACGTGGATTGAAATTCAAGCAGGAGGTAGGCCTAATCCCATTTTTCAGTTAAAATTATTTAGATTCAAAGAACCTAAATGGGAACTGTGCTTCATCCGCGTAGTGTGACATTAAAATAATTATAATGAAATTACCCTAAATAGTTTTTTTAATTATTGGGTGATTGAGTGTTTTTATACTTGTAAAATTACCAATGAATAATTTATTTGCTCTGTTGGCCTGATTTTTAAAGCTTTGCATTGGCCAGGAGAGAATATTGATTAATTGTAACTGGAGGTGATTGTGACAGTGTTTATTTCAAACAGCACGCCCTCTAACATTTTCCTGACTGCCAAGTTGGCATTCCTGTACGATACTGGCTTGTCTCTACTACGTAATTATATCCACCCTTATTTCGCATTCCCAGATGACACAAATTACCCAAAATGCACTCTAATTGTTCTGCATAACATCTTTTTTATGAGTCTGCTAGCATTGATTTTTCTCAATTTTATTGGCATCTGTTTACTTTGCCACCTGCTTCCAGTTACAGCCGTTGGATTTTTGTTTTAGAGTTTATGCATCCCCATATAAGAGAATATCTGCAATGCATGTTAAGGCCAGAAGGAGGGGGGGGGGCGGGAATCAAAAGCACATGTTCCACTATAGGGTGTCTGTTCATTAATGTCATCCTTGGAGCTTGTGCTAAGTGCCGTGAGTTTAGATACAGCCCCAGTAAAATGCACTCAGAGATGATGCTCGGATATGCTATTAGCCGTTTTCCCAACTTTCGTGGGATTGTTTAAATAGTCTTGGGAGTGGAAGAGATCAGTTTGTGGTTTCATTTTTAAAGACCTTTAAAAGTGTAATGGATGATTAGGTGCTGTGGTTTTGATTGACATTTTTCAGTATATGGATTATGTACTGTTGTTTTAGGCAGAGAGTTGTGCGAGTCTGTAACTCAAGCCAAACTTGATGAAATGCTTAATTTCAATGTTACCATTTCAGTCTAACATAGATATTGCTGAATTGAAATGCATGCTTTTTGTAGGATGGCAAACAGAGTCAGAATGTCACAGGGATGGGAAAAAGGAACAGAGAACTTTATTTGGAGAAGTTTTAAGGAAGAAGAGAGAGATAACAAAAGCAGCATGGATGCTGGGTTGCGGTTATGGGCTGGGTAGTAATATTGTGAAAACCCTCCGACTGTCAATGCTGCTGTAGGCCACACTGTGGTCCCGGGGGAACATTGCTTCAGTGTTTCTCAAACCAGTCCTTGGGGACCCGCAAACAATCCATGTTCTTTCTCTCTGCCAATTCCCTGGGAGTTGGGAGGGAGCAAAAATGTGGGGGTGTCCCTGAGGACTGGTTTGAGAAATACTGTGTTACTTTGTGCCACTGTTTACCTGAACATGGGTGGTATAACAACAAAGCACCCTTGACTTCACAGTGAGCTGAAGGAGTGATCACCTGACTTTGTCCCACCCTGGGACGTTGAGCCCCTTTTTAGTAAGATGTCTTGTGAAGGATGTAGCTCAGTACTGCTATGGCCTCACAAGTCCAGGGTTTTGGGCTGAAATATGAGGCCAGCATGGAGTTCATAGGTGTTTCGCTGTATTCATGTCGGTTTCCCCCAGGTGCTCAGGTTTCGGGTGAAATGAGATTGGGTGATTGAGACGTGTGAGGAAATGTGAGCATGTTGTGTCATGAGAGTATGGTGCCTTGTGCTTCAGGCCTTCCAGAATATTTTTGGAATCCTCCTAATTTCATAAGCTTCATGGAATATTCATAGTTTGTCATTTGTATCTCTGTGGTCTTGCAAACGTGACCTCTTTCCTCTGTGCTGTTACTGTTTGTTGTCATTTAATATTTATTGCTGACTAATGATGTCTAAATGTTTTTTTTTACCGTCTAAATGCGCATTGTGCTACAATATACCTGCAATTTCCTTCGACGTCTGTATGTCTGTCTGTCTTACTGTCTGTCTGTCAAACATGCATTTGCTCATGCAATGCAGGAATTTGTATGTGTGGTCCATGCTAATCCTTAAACTCTTTCACCCTAATAGTACAGAAAGTTGTGTGAATAGGTACCACTTAAATAGATTCTTTTCTGAGGTTTTTCATATTTCGCTTGGCATCAGAGTAATTGGTCCCCATAATAATGGTGGATTCCTCTCAGCCCTTTATGGGAGCGGTGGTCTAACCACACCTCAAATTCACGCCGACGCGCCAACTTTTCCCCAGTTAACGAGCAGACGTTGGTCGGCCGTTAGTGGGAAGCTGAGATTAATCATGCACAGGTGACAGATTTAATGGGGTAAAATAACCTATTCAAGGTTGCAATAATTAAAATAGAAATCCAAGGAATCCATAGTATAACTGAAATGGAAGATGATGGTGACACTTCAGGGGGTGTGCAGGTGCTGACAACTTGTCTGTTTTATCTGGGGACATTAAGAAGAGGGACCATAATGATAAGTTTACCTACATGCTGTACTGGTAGGAGGGATATTTTTTGCTTGTATCAGTGCACTGCCAGATCCATTGTTTTTCAGTTTTGTATATTGTAGAATAGAGTGCATATTTAGTTTGCATACCGTGAATTTCCAGTAAGAGTGCCCCCCCATTTGATTAACTCTGATGACCTTAGCTTCAGATGGAGAAGCGCTGCCTTGTGTCGGCCGCGAGCTTGGCTCTGACCCATCTTGACATCTCGGCAGCCTGCAAATGTGATGTGTGAAAGGGGCTTGAAAAAAAAGCTTTGGAGCTCAGTCCTGTCATAACCATGGAAGAGAACAACCAGAAAATTGTATGTTACTTTCCACGCTTTGCAGTTGCTACAATATGCAAAGAGGGAAAAAAGACCTTGTTTTGGCAACTGTTTCACAATCATATCCCCGTGGGAATGTATTTCTGGAAGAGTGTTGGTTGAAATGGAAGATTTCTAATTGTAATAAATACAGCTTTATATACTTGTTGATTTGTTTGCATGCACATATTGTATCATGTTGAAAAAGACTACAGTAAACTGAATTTTTTAATTAGATGAGCCGTTTTGCTGTGCCAAAAAAGGCTTGAATTCAGGCTTCCCTGTAGAACTTATCTGAAATGAGCAAGAGAGTGGTTTCGATGGATTTCTCAGACGGAACTAAGGGAATTGGGAACTGTCAAGGTCTCATGGCAAATGAATTTCCAGCACTGGTGCTCAGCAACGTTCCTTTGAATTAAAACCAGTCTCTGAGTTCCGTTTCTCTTCCTAGAAATCCCATTAATTTTCTGGATTCAGATTTATGGAATGTAATTATTTGGATTTTGCATGGCAAAATTTGAGTTATACTCTGTCAGTGGGATCGCACATGGAAAAAACCCAGATGACCAAGGCTGTCAGATATTTTTAAAAGCAGGGGAAAATACAGGTCACTTCCTGACCTTTGGCCGTTAGGCTGGTGTCTCTATTTAAAACATAATTACAGTGCAATGAAACCCCAGACATTCTGAAAACATTTTGCCGATTGATTTAAAGACTGTGAATGCACAAATCAAATCCAAAGTATTTGAATTAGATTTACCTCCTCTTAAAATTACAGAATTGGTTAAGTTCTGCAAGACTGTTTACATACTGTAAATAGTCCGGAATATACACTGTACATAACTTTGGTTGGCTTCAGCTTGGCTTCTTAACATTACCCATCTAAACTTCATGGATATTTACTAATTTTGCAGATTTTCAGTTTGCACAGTGTGGACTAAGCTAGAGATTAGCCACCTGGTTAGCTGCCGCTTGCTTGCTAAGTATGAAATTGGTTTTACATTATGGGGTACTGTAGGTGTATAACCAGAAATAGCAGGTTTGTGTCGGGACTGTTGATATTTCTCACATCTGCCATTTCCTTGTTGGGAATGAATGACTTATTCCACTCATCTCGTGCCACTAGCTTAGCTCACAAGAACAAGTTTTGCACGTACAATTTCACAGCCTGTTGATAAAGATCTCACTCTCCATATCCACCCTCACAGCTGTTGCATTGATATAGTGCAACGTTTTGAGGATTCCTTCCCTTCTGACCTTGAGGATCACACGCAATTGGCACAGGCCCACATTAATTGCATGATTTTGTAAAATGGTGCAGGCACCAAAACTATCAACAATAAAAGCCCACCCAAACACTTGGATTGCTGGTTTTGGAAAGGGGTGATATTTCGACATGCAAAGCTGCCTTTGGTACAGCGATAGTTAGGCCGGCGCATTACTGTCGTGTGTCTCAGTTGAACGGGGTCATTCCCTTTTCCGGCATTCCAGTGTGACTTGATACCTAGGGGACGGCAGAGCTCCTGTAGCCAGCCAGGCAGTTCTTGTTTGTTTTGGGAACGCTTCTCAACTACTGCTGGACGCGTTTGGAGGTATGCGATGAAACGTTACCTTCTCGCCGTATCAGGAAAATCGATGCATGCGGTTTGTTTTCTCTCCTATTCTGGAGCTTCAAAAACCAAAACGAATACGTTTTTGCCCAGAGTTTCTAGATGCATGAGCACCAATCCGTCGTTAAGTTCCTTGCAGAACCTTAAAGAAATATCCGGGACATTATAGATGAATGTAAAATGAAATGAAGGCAACCTTCACTTTTCTGGATATTGTCAGGTACGTTTGCACAATGCTTAGCTTTCCTGAATGTTGAACTCTGCCGTACGGTAGATATTCTGTATTTTTAATTTGTATTACCTCATCAGAAACTAGGTAGGTTGTCTGCCAATAAACCTTAAAATCCTCTGCTTTATGTCATGACCAAATCCATGCCAGATTTCTTTTCCTATGCTGGACGACATGGGGTTTATCGTATGGGGTGTAGTGTAATATATTGTTAAGTATGGCAATTAGATGTAGGAGTCCCCCAATAAATCGTGGGAGATGTTTTCCACAATATTTCTGAGATGTTGAACAGTAGAATGATGTAGAATAGAATGAAAATGCTATGAAAAGCTTTGCCTGTGTCGCTTCACCAAAGATGGCCAATGCCTTATAACTCTTTCAAAGAATTTTTATAGCTCTCTGTCAGTGTAGCAGAATTGTGTATTGAATGGTCTTTTGTATTAATATGTTTATTTTTTAAATAATGAAATTTAACGCATGCATTCAAAGTAACTGGAGAAAAAGCTATCTACACCTGGATTTAGTTTGCCGCTCTTACTCAAGGCTACCCGAGGTCCTAGTTCGGGGGTACTCAATAGACGGACCGCGCTCCGCATCCGGACCCAAACGAAGTTCAATCCGGACCGACATGAAAATCTGTATAATATTTAATCATCCGAGCGATGTTTTAAATGGCGTGCATACAATCAATGATTCAGCGTTTCTGT
>JAAGVU020000032.1:16954173-16983575 GCA_011763525.2 Mormyrus iriodes
GTGTTTAATCTGCAACGAGACAGTAGCCATCGTCAAGAGTGCTAACGTGAAGCGTCACTATGACACAAAACATGCACGTTTTGAACAAAATTATCCCCAGAACACAGAGGTAAGGACCACAAAAATAAAGCCAGTAAAGGCTTATCAGTTTTGTTTTGTTTTTTGTTTTGGAATTTTCCGGACCTTGTCGTGACTTGACATTTGGTAAGTGGACCTTTCAGCTTTATATTTGAGTACCCCCGTCCTAGGTGTTCTAATTTCTGGTGCTATTCATAAAAGCATTCTAAGACAAAGTTATTATAATAATAATGTTTCAGGAATGGTTAGTCTGCGCAGTGTTAATGTTATAAAGAGTGTAGTGCTCTACAGTCTTCCTGGGATTCCTTAGCTATACCAAGGAGGGGTGATTTGCAATGCCGTTCCAGCTCACAATTTAAGTATCTCTCCATCTGTTTCCTGTAATGCTTATCCAGTACAGTAGGGGTAGGCACCTCTGATCTTGGAGCACCGGTATCCAGCAGGTTTCCCATCCAACCTGGTCTGTAATGAACCACACCTGATCTCAGGCAGATAGTAACTCATCAGGTAGGATGGAAAACCTGCTGGATACTGGCACTGCAGGTTCAGGGATACCCCTGCAATACTGACTCATTACCTTGACATTTATGATCTCTCATATTGCTCTAAATCAAGGTTAATATGTGCTTACTAATAATTTAATATGGTAGGAATGCATTTTATAAATGGCACATGGGTCCGTTTTCTATGATTTGTTCTTTCCCCATTGTGAATCAGACATGCATACTAATCAATATGCAAACTAGCATTATGAAATTCTTCAGCAGATAGAGAGAGAGCCTCCTTCAGGCTGAGAACTGTAGTGCATTACTAGTGTTTTGTGGTGATTCTGTTGACTTCTGCTTGGTACGTTTTTTTGTATAGAGTAACTGGTATATAATAAAGGTGTGTGTTTTGGTCACACATATGCAGGGGTCTTGAGAACTCCTGTCAGTGTTAGGACAGGCATAAATATCATGCAGAGAATGTGGAGAAACGGGTGGTATGACTTTACATTTTGGCAGTTTCCTTACTGTTATTTTTTGATTGTAGAATAATGAAGTGTGAAAGAAATGTATAAATTTTTGAGTGCATTTTTCTTTTTTCCCCCTTTTTTCTCTTTTCCAATTATACAGCAGCTGACTGGGTCTCACGTTCTTCTAAGTGATTTACTGCACTGGCAGGTGATGTGCATGTGTGCTTGCCCTTGTACTTTCTGCCAAAGCCTGTTACTGTCTTTGTACATTACCGGTCAAAATCATGCTCTGTTAACTCTGCATTTTCACTAGGGCGACGCACTGGATCAAAGCGTCTGAAAAAAAATGTGTAAAATAAAATGCTACGCAGCTAATGTCAGTGGTGTGTGGTGTGCCATTGAAGGGCAGCCAAGTTTGCATAAACCTTTCATGGGTGTCCCTCCCGTCCATCTACCAGGGGCTGCTTGACATACCACACAAGCGTGTTGTGAAAAATGTGACGTTTGATCTTCCGTAATTCGAATACAAGCAGCCCTCTACTTGCATAAATCCTGACTTGCGCAACAAAACAATCTGAGATGCATAGTGTTTACAGAAGCACTAACACAAAAACGCAACATGCATCTGTAAATAAATTTACACTTTATCTTTTATGTAATAGCATCAGCCTTTGAGGTTTCATAGTTTAGGTTGTACCTCTGAATGCAGTCTTAAGCACCAACAGCAGTAAACTCAGCTCAACTTGCCTTTGGCTTAACTCAACAAATCCTTAAAGGATAACCTTGGTCTGAACTGTTCTGTTTTTCTGTTCTCAGTGAGCATCTCGCTGATGTAAGATTTACAGGCTCGCGGGTGGCGTTTAAGCCATGTGGAGACCCTCTCCCGGAGCGCCTCAAGTCCACTGAGATCCTAGTCTGCCACAAAATAGGAACAGAGTACGTAGTGTAACAGAGCAGACAGGTTTCAAACAACGGAGCCATTGCACTGGGCTCCTGTTGGTTCTGACAAACCCAGACCCGGTAATTATGGGCTATGAAATAACGGAGCAGCAGGACTTCCTGGCGCTGTGAAGAAAAGTTTGGGTTTGGGATTAAAATGACCCCGTAATCCTAATAAACAATGTGACGTTCTGTATCAGCACCTTATCTGAAGTGTCATTGTTAAGCACCAGCTCTACAGTCTGTCTTTCTTTTTTTTTTAAATCTACATCCCAGCAAGCATCCTGCATGAAGACAACCGACATACTTCAGGCCGTACAGAAAGCACATTTGGACATGAAGGTGACATTGATTTACATTATAAGCCCCCCCTCTCAGAGTCATGAGGAGAGTTGTGTTTGGCCAGAGATGAAAACTAGAGAGAAAAAAACCCCAATGCTGATCTTCAAACTTCACTGCAGTCCTGTGGCGACTGTTGTGTGTTTAACCAGTGGCCTGAACTTACCCAGCAGTCCAGGACAGTGATGTGAGTGTGATGGTGAACCTTCGCTCTATCAACAAACTCCATTTGCTTCTTCTTGAAAGTACTTGAAGATATCAAAAAGAAGTATTAAATCTATGTATAACTGTAAAATATTTTCATCATTGGTTAATCGTAATGTATTGTTAGATTATATAAAAATGATTGGCACATTAATTTTTCCCATGTAGCAATATTTTTGTTTACAGTGAGGGAAAAATGTAAGATGATTTTAAAGAAAATATATTTCCTAATTTGATTTATATATGTTTTTACATTTATTTTTACGGCATTTAGCAGACACTCTTATCCAGAGTGACGTGAAACAGTGCTCAGTAGTCCACGACTATTCTTCACTCTTGTAAAGCTAGACTTAAATAACAACTGTCAGCTGACTAAGTTACTGCCAGCTCAGTTACACACCTAAAAAACCCTGTAAAAGAAAAGGACATTAGTGCAGAGATAAGAAGAGTGCGTGTCAATGGGTTAGTATTTATTTTATTATTTTTTTAAATAATATAAACATAAGTTTATATATAAGCTGGTTAGCCTCCAAGGTGTTCCTTGAAGAGGTGGGTCTTCAGACGGCGTTTAAAGACAGCAATGGACTCTGCCATTCTGATGGCAAGAGGAAATTTGTTCCACCACTGGGGAGCCAACACTGAAAAGAGTCTTGATGTACATTTTCCTCTTTTGAGTAACGGTGGCTCGAGTCAAGCGGTGCTTGTTGCTGTAAGAGGATGAGATGTATGTGTTTGGAGCATAATGCACAAGTTTAAAGTTATTTTTAATTTGCTTCTCTTATTTCTTTGACTGATTTGTGGAATAACACTGAATTCCAATCACAAAAGGGTTAAATATGGTATGGCCTTCAGGTAAATTTGCTTTTGTTGTATGACCCATTTCAGAATGCAGATTGATTCAAACGTACCATACAGTGCTGCTTGGATGGATAATGAGCTTTCATCTTTCATACGTCTTTCACAAATCCTATAAAATCCCCAGTAGTCGAGGAAGATAATCTGTAACAGAAACAGACCCAATATTGTCTTTATTTATTAAACAAAATGTTTCTATGACAAAAGGGTCAGTGTATAAGAATGAATGAGCCTTTTATTTCTGAGTTATTGCACTTCCTTAATCTTCCGTGAAACCAAACGTTTCCTCTAGTTACTGAGCGGACATGACCATCTTCTTTGAAGGTTTTGTCTTCCTTTCTCTTCTGTTCCAGCGTTATGGATGGGCTCAGACGGTTGGTCTGCTTTGAGTCTTTCCAACATTTCTGTTGTTTTGAGGTACAAGCTTTGACCTAACATTTGCAGAAACACAGTTTCGTGCCTTTAATCCATTCTTTGGTAGAGTTTTGGCCAATGTTTACACTCACTGTCATGCCACAGTTCCTATTACTGACAATTTCAGCTCCTTGGGGGTGTGATATTCTCCTTGAGGACATTTCACATTAGCATGGATTCCCTGTACAATGGCAAATTACATTTATGTGGCGGACATTTTTTTATCCAAAGCAGGGTCAGCCAGCATTTGGAGTTGAGTCTTGCTTAAGGGCACAATGGTTAAATCACTCTGCTAGCCACGGGATTTGAACCAGTGATCTTCTGATAACAAGCACACTGTCCTAATCCCCTACACTACACATTGCCCTGGTGGTGCTGTCTGTAGGTTGGCATTGGGCATTGGGGCCTCAAAGCACGACACTCCCTCCATAAAATTGCATGAAGTTTTCACCAGCTGTGATATCTTTGCTTGAATCCAAAGAGACAAAGAGATCAGTTTTGGACCCCTCTGTCCAAAAAGCATTCTTGCAGAATTCTACTTAATCATCCAAATGGTTGACTGTAAACTCAAGATGAACAGTACAGTGGTTAACTTCTGGCTAACCCCTTTGAGCTTCTGTCATATTACTGAGGTATGAGCTTCACGGTCAGCAGCAGTAAGGGGGGCCCAAAGTTGCTTTGTTTTATGGTTTTGAAGTTCCTTTGGATGGCCTGTATGGCACTCTTCTTTGTTGTTCTGTTGCATAATTTTTAAGGTGGAGTATAGTCTTGAATTTCTGGGTTGTTTATCTTGCAGTGGACTGATAAATGCCAAAATGTTTTTTTCCCCAATGGTTTCATAATCTTTTCCAAACATTTGCGTCCTTAAATTCCAGCTGAAGTCTTCTGAGGTCTTTTTAGGTCACGGATTACACAAAACTCTAGGAATAAGACCAAACTGACCAGGGTTCCTACATCTGTGCGGGATGTAGCCATCCAAATTTTGACTTAGCCCTATAATTTGGTATATTGGGACTTATTCACACATACTTACATTGTTGACTAAACCTAATCTTTCCAGAATGTCTCCATTGTATTTCCTGGGATGGACTCCAGGCCCGTGACCCTACACTTAATAAGCTGTTATGGAATATGGATGGATGGATGGATGGATGGACGGACGGGTGAATGTTGACTGATTTCACTTTGATTTTTTTAGGATAAAATGTGTTATGTATTTATTATATGCTCCAATTTATTTAAATATAATATGTAAGTTTTCCTTTTAGGGAAATAATGCAGAATGTTTCCCATAGACACGTAAGTTTGCAGTAGTGCTCACATATTTGTATTGTTAGGTGCTTATGACCAAATATAGTCATCGTCGAAATTTTGCAGCAAACTTAATTTCTGTTCTCATTTTCTGCCTTTCTGTCCTGTGCACGGTAGGAATGAAGAATCTGGTTGAGATGAGGCACCATCTTCCTCTCCTTCTGCTCTCGCTGCTAGGAGCCGTAAGGGCGCAAGTCAATCCTGGTAAGCCAAGCGCTCTCGTCTTGGGCCTATTTTCGCTCTGGGATCCCACCCGAGTCAAAATGAACTTCCCTGCTCTTTTTTATGGATTATTCACATAGAGCTCAGGGATGTTGCAACAAATATCAGCCTGAAGGAGGAAACATAAGAATAGACACCTTTTATGCTAATTGCATGGGTGAACAAGTGTGTTTGCAATGTGCCAAAGGAGAATCTGTGAAAAATTACCAGACGGTGTTTTAAAGGTTTGGAATTGTTGAAGGAATGCGAGCCGTTACAGGCTCCGGGAGATCGTTCCGTGCCAAAAGCCTGCGTGTCGTGTGATGCCTTCACACGTGTGTTTTATGGAGAGGAAAGTGTGACGCAAACGTGAACGCCAGTTACATTTTACAAGATAACCAGACGGGTGAACAGGAATAGAACCTTTGTGGAAAGTCCAAGAAAAATGCAGCAGTTTTGAACTTTGAGACTCGACAGAATACAGGTCATGTGGCCTGTAAACCGAGTTGCATCGTGTTGTGTCTTTACCGTAAGGGGAGCCATTAAAAGTGTTTATCATTTTGGTAAAATTTCCTTCAATTCAGTGTAGGAACAATGGGCTTAGAAATACTACAGTTATAAAGTACTGGACATGCATACCCTGGGTGCCATAAGGCAAACAGAGTCATCTCCATTTAATTTAAAGCGTTATTCTGCCTAGTTGCAGCAAATCTAGAATGTTCTTACATGTCAACAAACACTGAAGATGGCCCTGACTTACAAAGAATCCTTTTTGTTGTACGTTCCTGAGTTTCATAGTGTGTCGGTCTACCTCTGAGCACAGGGTTAACATCTTGTTAAAAATCACAAACTATGGAAGATTCCTCATGCTAGAACTATGTTTATTAACGTTCCAATGTCATGAAACTGGACTAAAGTACTTATTTAACTTTGGCTCCGTTACTGTACAAAAAAGGGGGAAATTGTCTGCTAGACTCATTTTTGCATCCGTTATGAAATATGAGGCAATCATTCCATATAGCAAATTCCCAAGAAGTATCTTTCTTTTCGTGTTCTGACATGAACCGCTTTAAATACTGCTTTCCAGAATATCTCCAGAGACACGCTGCATGTACCTGGAGTTTAAGTCAAAACCTTCCCATCCTGCCTTTCTGCGCCTGACTCTTATTCAGCTGCATCTCAGAGAGCCTTAGGCTTAGGCCTCGACCCACATAAAACCCACCCATTGCAGCTGGAGGGACAGGGTCACCCCACTGGAGAATCAATCAGCTGCGCTATCCTTCACCCAGTGCCTTATACAGTATCTGTACAGTCGGATGCTGGCCTCCCATTCTCTCGTTCCTTGAGGTTCTGAAAGTGCTCGACCTTGGCCAGGATTTATTATTACATGTACTGCGTCTACAATGGGCTCCTCGATCTGTCTGGAGTCTGCGGCTAATCCTCGCAGGACATTTTGACAGCAGGAAAGTACATCAGAATTAGCCAGTTTGCATGCATTTCTCGACAGTGGTCACGGACCCGTAACTGTCAAAGTTCAATAAATGACATATCCAACAGCACAAGAATTTAGTGATTTAAATATGAGCTACATGAGATCAAAATCAGCAAGGGAGCTTATGGTTTTCAGAATCACTGTACGGAGTAATAGTTAATAGTTTTGAAGGTTCCTGATGTGTGTGTTTAATTTTTCTCATGTCTTGTATTGGGAAAGATCTTCATGTGCTGAAATATCAGTTTAGATGTTATTTCTAAACTACAAAAAATAGGTTTTTCCATAGCAGGAAATATGCATCACTGGCTTTTAAGTAGCAGTGAGATCCTGAAGTATGCCAACTTTCCCCTGCGTAAAATTCCCAAGTACTGTAGCTACAACTGACTCTCCACTCTTCTTCTTTATTTTTATTTTTTTCTGAAATGAGCGTTAAGCCATCTGACGCGAAGGCCCAGGGGTAGGGAATAAGGGGATGAGGCGGTGGAGAAAACGGGTCCCCGGAGCCCAAGCGGCCCACGCCCAGCATGTGGGAAGATAGCATTGACGATAAGTCGCCGTGGCGACACATGGGGGTTGGAGACGGCGGTTAGATGGCAAACATTGTGGAACAAGAACGCCTTTCAGGGGGCAGAGGGATGGAAAAATCAGGGGATGGGCGGGGGACAGGCCCTTGGAGCCGAGAGTCACAGCTTGGGTTTCCGTGCGCGAGAGGGCCCCGCGGAGCAGGGCGGCCCCACGATTTGCCGAGCCGTCGCGGCCTCCTCCCACAGCGCACATCGATATTTTTAGCTTTGTGGCTGAAAAACTTGCACTGATATTGTTGTTTTAGTTTCCGTTTTTTTATTTTTTTTTTACAGATTTCTCTGGGGAAGGACAAAATAAATATGGTTTAAATAAACATTCGACAGAGTGAATGCTAAGTATGAATTAAAAATGCACTTTTCACAAAGTAGCTTTTTTCGGACGTTGTTATAACATCAGCAGTGCATGTTTGTTCTCTCCTTCCTGATTTACTCTGCCATTGCGTGGGGCAATAAAACGATTAAATCGCATCGGCTACTAAGTAACTCATTTTCCCAATCCATTGAACATTCTTCTGGATAAAAGGTTTCATACATAAACACTGCTACCTTTATTATATTATTATATAATATAATGTATAATATTTTAGTATCTATGTAGAGTATAAGTAATAATGATATTAATAATTATTGTTGTTATTGTTGATTTTTGTTTCGTGAACCATAGCACACCATTGGTACATATCATGATCATGATCACATATGGTTCACCGGTTTCGTGAACCATAGCTTTTTCATGTCTTTTTTTATGAAAATTATATTCATTTATTGTTCATTTAATCTGACATATCAGCTACTTAAAAATAAATGCGTTACAAACAGGATGGGCATCACTGTTGAAGCTGGTGGTCTGATTTAAAAACGGCAATGGAGAATACACACAAATTCTATATCTCACTAAATATCAAAAATTAAATCATATGTGTGTATGTGTATGTATATTTGCACTGTATATAATATTAATGTATGTTTATTTATATGCAATGTATACAGTACCTGTCAAATGTCTGGGCACACCTATTGAAAATCATTTGTTTTTCAACAAGACCCTAAGCAAACCTCAGGATTATGTAAGTACTGTATTATCTTGTGAACAAGCAAAGAGATGGAGTAATGTGACAGATGATCTGGCCCCCACAACCCCACAAACCCGATCTCAACCCTATAGAGGTGGTTTGGGATGAATTGGATCAATGAGTAAGAGGAGGTAACCAACTTGTGGAACTTGTGGAAACTCCTTTAGGACTGCTGGAGAAGCAATCCAGATGGCTACATCTGGAAGCTGATTGAAAAAATGCCAAAATGTCAGCAATACTATCATTGAAGCAAAAGGGGGCTATTTTGAAGAGTCTAAAATTAATAATAATAACAATAAAATGAGAACATTTTATAGTGTTGCAATATTCGTGGTTGCTGCAATATTTTATTTGTATTACTTCATTGCCTCAAGGCCTTTTACTATAATATGAGTAACAAAATAGAGACGAACGCATTAAAAGCAGATGCGTGCAGACTTTTGAATGATACTGTATGCATGTGTGTATGATGCATGCGTTTTAATATACTTTTATATACTTTTTATACCCATAACCCTGTCCTATAGAAATGGTTAGAGGATGGATGTGTGTGTATTTGTAATCACATCCGATATAAAGTCAAGCATGAAGCGGAGTAATTCATAGCAGTTTAATGTTTTAAAGTACGTATGCAGTGGTGCCTTATTATATAGTATCTGCTTGTAAATGCAAGTGTGTTGGCAGGCGGGCCAACATCTGGAGGAGGATTTTGTCAGGGTTTTGAATGATATAAAGTTGTAGCTGCCAGAATGAACCTCTGAGGTTTTCCCATCTTTGCTTTTATGCGGATCCTCGGGGGAGAGGGGATGGGGTCAAACAAAATGTGCTTCACTTCTATCCATGCTGCTGCTGGCAAGATCACAAAGGCGTTTCTGTTGTGATGTTGGGCTGGCGTGGGTGAGGGTCTCTTTGGACTGCACTCTAATGGGCCTTAAACCAAACAGAAATCAATATGCGCACAGCTGATATTCAGGCATTTTGTGGGTGTGGTGTCCGGGGTGCCTCTCCTTTTTTGTGTGTCCTGGCAGAGCAAATAACTTATGAAAGCAGTGCTTGCAATTCTACTGAGGCCACGTATCTTTGGTGTCTTTCTAGTTGCCCTGTAACGTTCCACTCAGTGGCGCTGACACCTCCTACTGATAATCTTCTCACGTGCAGTAAAGCTGATCTGGACCTCTGAGTGCCCCTGAAATAGAGCATCTGCTTGTAGATCAACTGGGTGTTTTTTGGGCGGTCTAGACACCGAAAGTTTGAGACCTTGAGACCCACTGTTGTGGAGAGACCTGGACCATATCCCTGGTAGCACACATTAATGTGATCAGACTTCAAGAGGAAACCCACACAATACCATGAGAAAAGGGCAAACTCCACACACGTGTGGAATTCAAAGCCCCCCAACCCTAGAAGTGTGGGGCCACAGCGCTGCCCACTGACACATCGTGCCACCTCTGTCCCATTTTATGTATGGTTTCCCGCCCCCATTTTTCAGGCATTTGCAATGATCTCAACCCTTGGCAAAGGATTACTGGCACCCATGCCCCATACCGTCTGTTTACAGTCACTCTGCTACAGTTGTCATCCACTAATGTTTTAGCAGTATAAGTGTTAAGTGTTTTAGCATATAAAATACAGAATCAAAGAGAGTTTTTTTAATGGATAAGTTTTTATTCTACAAACAAATCTAGTTTTTCTTTTCTGTTTCTGATGATGTATATGTATGATCATATAAATGAATCAAATTGAAAGACCTGCAAGATGTCCTTCTTTACTCTATGAGCGCTTACAAAGAAGCAAAAACAGAAGGACTTCTATTATGAAACTCAGCTGAGACCCATTATGCAAATTTTTCTCATTTTCTCACGGTTGGGCAGCAGCTGCTTCCCAGTGAACTACAGTCCGATACCAAACCATCACTACTATCGCCTCCCCCCCAGTGTCATTTGAATTGCTGAATATAGTCCCTGCAGAAAAAATACCCCTCCAAAGTAAACTTTATCATTATTACAGTTACTGGTAACTGGAGGTTTTTCTGTGCTTGAGAATGGCTTATATTCCACCAAGCAGAGGATGTTGTAATAGTGTGCCAAACAAAAGTTTCTAGGCTTCAGGAAAGAAAGAGAAGGGGGAAATGAGGACTGTGGTCTCCATGAGTGTAGTATATCAGCCTTGTACAACTGCTGTAAGTTTTTATAACTTTCCTAGTGATGGAAACTTAAAACTTCAAAAAAATACAGAACAAAGAATCTGAAATGTAAGGCGTGAGAATAGAAAATCTGTGGGAAAATGCTAATCTTATATATATAATTGAATAACGTATTATACAGCTCTTTGGTCAATGCATGATATATTCTACAAGGTGTACATTCTGTTTTTTTGTTATTTTATTTAGAAGTTGCACACAAACAGAACAACACGTATGCTAAAGCAGTCATAAAAATAATCATAAAAATCGCATTGCAAGCATATTAAATGGTTCTTGCTTTGTTAGAAGTCATTGTGTAGCTGTTGTTGTGTAGCTCCTGCTTACACTTGTATTAGTTGCTCTTACGCCTAATCGACCCCTCGACAGCCATATGCTTGTAAAGTGCTATTTGCCTCACTTGTATGTTGCTTTGGACAAAAACATCTGCTAAATGTGTAAAATGTATAAAATGTTAATTACCACCAACCACCTATAGCTTACAACTACAAGTGCATGTTGAAACAGTGTAAACTCTTTTGCCAGTTGTTCTCTTTTTTTTTTACTTTTATTCAACATCTGAACAAGTAAAAATGTACAGCTGTATGTTTCAGTGTATACAGGTGAAGAGTAATAATAATAAGAAGAAGTGCAGTGAGAATTTCACTTTCATGTTATTGACATGACATTTTAGTTTTTAAATTAAAAAATGTAAAATAAAATCTTAGGCTGCTGCCTGCCAAAATAAGGGTTAAGAGCTTGCCAAGGAATATGTCAAGGTATTTAAGTAGGATATAATTTTGAATATTAATCTTTATCTCTTAAGTTTTGTGTCTATTTACTGCTTTTAAATATGTGTTTTGTTCATCTGTATTCTTGTAGCATTTACCTCTGATGCTTTTCTCTTACCAGTACTGAAAATCCGAGATGAATTTGTTTAAGTATGGTTACATTTGAATTTGTTGATGTCCCTAGGTGTGTGCCGTTACCCACTCGGGATGTCCGGGGGACAGATCCAGGATGAGGACATCTCCGCCTCCAGCCAATGGTCCGAATCCACCGCGGCCCGTCACGGCAGGTCCGTCTATCAGGACTCGCAGGCGCTCCTGCATGCTAAATCGGCAGCAGCCATGCCTGTGAATATTTATATACGTACAGAAGGATGTGCCTGAAACCCACATTTGACAGCAGTAACGTCTCATGTTACATGTGTGGGTGAGGGCTGCACTGTTTATACACACTGTGCCGTTAAGTATGTATAGTCATTCAGCCTCACTGTGTGTGTGTGCGTGTGCGTGTGCTTGTATGCGTAAAAACCACACTGGCGGGGGAATTTACCCACCTGGGTGGCCCGTTCTCCGTTTCAGATTCGGGATTTTCTGAACGGTACCGCAATGTTTTCAGAAAAGCTGTGCTTTGCCTTCATCCAAAACGAGGTCCCCGTTGCATGCCGCTGCTCAGCCGGTCTCTCCATCTCCTTCCTCTCACTCCTCCGTCCCTCCCAGGCTGGACTTCGAGGAGGGCGATGGCGCCTGGTGCCCAGAGATCACCATGGAGCCTGACCACCTGAATGAGTTCCTGCAGATCGACCTGCGCTCACTGCACTTCATCACGCTCGTGGGCACACAGGGCCGCCATGCTGGCGGCATGGGCAACGAGTTCGCCCAGATGTACAAGATCAAGTACAGCCGCGACGGGAACCGCTGGATCTCCTGGAGGAACAGACAGGGCAGGGAGGTTGGTCACGTTTCCCTTTCCCTGTTGCCCTTGGACTTATTTCTCTCTAGCTTTTAATACCATTACAAAACTTGTTCTTGGTCAGTTTGCAGTCAGAACCATGTGACACAGGGGCAATTCTAGGATATTTTTAAGGTGGGCTGCATAAAAGGAGCCATAATTCATACAGCGTGGCCAACTGTATAATTAGCCAATGATAAGCTTTGAATTGGTCAGTGACAGGGGATGGGGATAATCAGCTTTCAGCTGGTGCCAATGCCCCTTTGGCCCTGCCTCTAACGTAAGTCAAGGTTGGGAGTAAGTGAGAGGGACTCTGTTTAGGTTTTGGCATGGAGATGGGTTTAACAAACACAAGGAATGAAAACCAAAGACACCAGCGTTGGTGGAATCACAAAGGAACAACCTGGGCATAGGACAAATATCAGGAATAGAACAGGAATCAGAGTCTGGGTGTGTGTTCTCGGGACTGAGAGCCAAAAACAGAACGGTGTCATTTGCTTGGCAATTTGTCACACGTGAAGTGAAGGAATGTCAACCCGTCTCACTCCACCCCGTCTGGCATGTCCACAGCCTCCCTGTGTGCCTTGAAGCTACTGTATGACATGACCTGCTGTTATGTCTGTTTATGAGGCTCACCTTGTTGCTAAATGCTAAGATGATTTAGCCCATCCCCACTGGAATATATATCATTAATTATGAACTGAACTGGTGCAGCCTTTAGCTCTCAAGCTAGCAGTTTCCATAGACGCCACTAACAACAACGTAAAGGAGAACGTCGTCCATCATCATTAGCACGTGTCAGCAGGAGCATCTCGTGACATTATTCTGCGTCCTCCCCCAGATCATCGAGGGCAACAGGAACGCATATGACGTGGTGCTGAAGGACCTGGAGCCACCCATCATCGCCCGCTTCGTCCGCTTCATGCCCGTAACGGACCACTCCATGAACGTGTGCATGAGGGTGGAGCTTTATGGCTGCGAGTGGCTGGGTAAGCTGGAGCTCGGGACGGTCCACACAGAACCCAACGATGCGTAGATGAATAGATGCTAATAGCATGTTAGCTCTCCTATGGCCTTGTTTACTGCTGCAGAGCACCAGGGGTGACTTACTGCTACTGATTGATTTAAAGGACAGTAGTGTCATTCTCTTCTCCCCTTTAAAGCCTTTCTTCTCAAGCCAATGGTTTTATGTACGAGGTGCTTTTATCCACAGAAATATACATTTCAGGAGGGTCAACAAGTGCCTGGAGTAACTGGGGGTTAAGGACCCTGCTCAAGGTCCCAATGGTGAAATCACTTGGTCAATCAAGGGACCTTCCAGTCACAGGCACAGTACCCTAACCTGTACAGCCACAGAGTCTTGGTCCTCCCATAATTCTGCCAAATGTATGATGCCAAAGATTTTCACTTTACTTTAAGCCAATAACCCACTTCAGTGTATAAGCATAATTCTCTTTAAGCCCAAATGTTTGCATATTTCACAATGACAGCCATTTTTAAGTAATAGTGCTCTAGTGCTGGTTCAGTGCTTTACTGTTAAAGCGTAAAATGTATAACATTTGAAGTACTTTTTGAATGCATTATATCTGTCCTATAAATCTGCTGCTCATTGCCAGTGACTTGGATTTGAAAAATATCTTTCATCTGAATAATTCCCTGCAGGGCTGTGTATTATTGCCCTTATCTTGTAATATGACCACTTTCATCTCATTGTGTTTCCATCATGAGATCATAAAAAGTATAATCGCATTACATTTAGCAGCTGCTTTTATGCAAAGTGACATACAGCTGAGAAAGCAGGGTCAGTCATTTATTCAGTCCCTGGAGCAATTGGGGGTTAAGGGCCGTACTCAAGGACCCGATGGTGAAATCACATTGCCAACCCTGGAGTTTGAACCCACAAACTTCCACTTACAGGCATGAGGTCCTAACCCACTCTGCCATACACTGCCTCTGATTAAAGAAATAAATAATTAAGGAATCAGAATCAAAATTCAGTTACTGAACCAGCCAAAGCTCTTCCATTTGGACTGTAGTGTACTGTTTTATCTGATGTTATTTAAAAGGTATTTACTGTAATTTTTGTTTTTAATGTTTTGCACTTTTCATTTTTTGATACCCGTGCTGTTACCAGTGACCTCACATCCGACACATTCAGTGCTGGATGGCGCAGGGCCCCATGGAGGATTAACTGACTCCTCACACTTTTTTCACAGATGGCTTGGTGTCCTACAGCGCCCCCGCAGGCCAGCAATTGATCTACGAAGACCTGCAGGTTCAGCTCAACGACTCTGTGTATGACGGTGCCATAGGCTCCAGGTCAGCACTCTCTCTCTCTGCACACCAGTCACATGTGGGAAGGCTTGATAATCAGTTGTTTTTATTCTAAGTTTCATATCACTGATCGCAGTCCTCATTCATGTTAACTGCAAATCAAATCAGTAAGTGTGAAGTTATCAGACAACAAAATGTCACCATCTAGTGGCCAATAGTTGGTTGTGTTGGTATCTTAATTATTGTAACAAAACTACATACATTTTTTTTGAGAAAGCAGGGTCAGACAGTCCCTGGAGCAGTTGGTCTCAATGGTGAAATCACTAGGATTTAAACCAGCAACCTTCTGATCTCTCCCACAGCATGACCGAAGGGCTGGGTCAGCTGACTGATGGCATGTGTGGCCTGGACGACTTCACTCTCAGCCACGTCTACGGCGTCTGGCCTGGCTATGACTATGTGGGCTGGAGCAACGAGAGTCTCACCGTGGACTATGTGGAGATCATGTTCGAGTTCGACCGGATACGCAACTTCACCACGATGAAAGTGCGCGTGACAGACATTTCCAAGGGCGGGGCCTAATGAATGGAATGCTATTTAATAGTTGTACAGGTAGCAGGTACAATAGAAGTCAGTCATCACATATCCCATCTTGCTTTCTTGAGGCACACATATATGGGTGAGATTGAAGCTTGGGGTCAGAGCACAGGGTTGGCAGTTTTGCAGAAATATGGGCCTTGCTGCAGGACCCTATGGTTATATAACTACTCTTAGCAAACATGGGATTCAAACTAACAGCCTTCCAATCAGAAGAACAGATTCACATGCAGCCCCCAGAGGTGGAGTATTTAAATGTAGACCTTGTCTAATGTCCATATCTCAGGGGAACTTCCTTTTAAGACTGGGCTTGTCACCAGTAAAAATTTCTGGTTCCGGAAGTACCATCTCCATTATAGTCGGTTTGAAAGTTCATCAAATAGTGACATGTTTGCTGGATTTCGCCCCTCCCAAAGGTGCACTGTAACAACATGTTCACCAGTCGAGTGAAGATGTTCCGGCAGGTCGTCTGCCGCTTCCGCTCTGAGTTGGATTGGGAGCCCACGCCGGTCTCTTTCAGCCCCGTGATGGACAACATCAACCCCAGCGCTCGCTTTGTCACCATCTCCCTCCACAACCACATGGCCAGTGCCATAAAATGCCAGTACTACTTTGCTGACACCTGGATGATGTTTAGTGAGATCACTTTCCAGTCAGGTACTGTGGATTTTTGGTCTATAGATGTCTGCAGGCTTTCATTTATGGATGATTGTCTTCATATACAATGCTTACAGAAAGTCTTGGGATGCTTGCTTAACTGAGTAATAATTTTGCAAATAAGATATGAAAATCTTAAGATCTTAAGAAAGTCTGTGCAGAATATACATTCCGATATGTTAAACAATGCTTGTCCATGAACTTTTGTTATGAAACATTTTTTTTAATTGCAACACTCATTTATTTTTACAGAAATTAAGCAAACGTACCAAGACTTCTGTGAGTCCTGTAAATGCTCTTATGTGGTTTAAAAATAATGAAGAAATCTCCTTGATGGACCTGCATCAATGCTAGCAGTATCTTCTGCCATAACAGCAGCAAAGAACTCATTTGATGCACCTTACTTTACTATGCCCTGAGCAATGCTCATTCAAAATGAAATCCTCCTGTCAATGTAAACTTCTTACGTAAACCTTGTCTCTCTTTCAGATACTGCAATGTACAATACCACTCTACCACCCTCAAACACTGACCCCCCAACAAGCACTCAGCCAGGTTAGTAGGTTTTCTTATCTTTTAAAGATCTGGATTTTTATTGCTTTTATATATGCATGACAAGCGTAATGGACACAACACAGTAACAGTTTTAACATGGCATCAAATACTGGTAGTCATAAATTTACAGTCTTTCATAATTAGTTTTAATTTTATATAATTTAATTAATAATAGGTTTTGGTTATATTTGATGATGATAAATGTTAAGGCTTTTAAAACACAATTGATCAGGTTAAGTGACAGGGCAGGAACTGTAGCAACTGGACTGTCATCGATAAAATGAGGATCGTTTACTGGTAGCTGCTTGCAAGCAGGCCTGTAGCATACAAATCACGTCATGGCTGCATCAGACTCCTTTAACCTGTTCAGGTTCCTTAAAGGATTTTTTCCCCCATTTTTGTGTCAGGTGATGACCCTACTCATAAAGTGGATGACAGCAACACGAGGATTCTGATTGGTTGCTTGGTGGCAATCATCTTCATCTTGGTGGCCATTATAGTCATCATTCTGTGGCGGCAAGTTTGGCAGAAGATGCTTGAGAAGGTCAGTGAAGATTTGATTCTAAACAGAGAAACGTACCACAGTCCACCTTAGAAGCAGCACTAAATGTCAACTGCCTTATGCAATTTTTATTTATGGTTGTGCTTTAGATTAAAATGTACATCAAAACCAATCAGTCTTCCAACCACTTATCCCGTAAAGCAGTGTTTGCCCAAACCGGTCCTCAGGGACCCCCAGACAGTCCGTGTTTTTGCTCCCTCCCAGTTCACTGCCAGACAGTCTACATTTTTGCTGCTTCCCTGCTCCCACAAAAACATGGACTGTCTAGGGATCCCCGAGGACTGGATTGGAAAACACTGCAGTAAAGAATCACAAAGGGCACAGGGCAGGGATGCTTGTCCATTGCAGGACACACACACACACAGTAAAGAAAGGCAATTTAGTTAGCCTGATAATTTCTTTGGTCTGTGGGAGGAAATCTGTGTAACATGAGGAGAACATCTGAACCCTCATTCTTGGAGATATGAAGCAACAGCACAACCCACTGAGCCACCATGCTATCCTACAAATGATAATGATTTTTTAAATGTTGTTAATATAAATAATCCACAAATTATTACATGTTAATATATGAATTATTACATTTTAAAAACAAAGTATTTGATGGGGTCTTACATGCTGGCTAAATCTGAGCACATGGTTAAATGTGGTTGGATGGTATGTGGTTGTCTTAGTTTTCGGTCTTAATTCCGGAACTCTGGGTCAGGGCCAGCTTCAGCTTTGGAGTGTTGGGAGCGTTATCTAAGGGGGCGAGTGGTAGACCAAGATTATGTTAGGGTGGATCAGGCCCACCCTGCCCCCCCGCCCCCATGCAGCTGAGCCCTGTCCCTGGGTGGAAGACAGACAGTGAGCTAACTCATTCACTTGCATCAATACAGAGTGAAACCTTCACCTACAGCAGCAGCAGCAACCACTCATCGTCTCCCAGCGAACAGGAGTCTGCCTACGAGAGGATCTTCCCCCTCGGGCCAGACTACCAGGAGCCCTCACGCCTTATCCGCAAGCTGCCCGAGTTCTCCCAGGTCACAGAGGAGGCTGGTATGGACCACCACTATAGAAGATTAAATTTATACAAAAAAGTCTAAAACGAAGGTTACAGTCCACTGATAAGTAGACAATGGTCCAAAAACCTCATTGACCAACAGAGGATCTTAAGACCCCTAATAAGTAGTGATTTAAGACTAAGACTGCATGACAATAGAGGATCTTAAGTTAACTGCTACCAGAGAGTGCCTTATGATGTCTCATGCAGTTTATTGCACTAACATGGTTGCGTGTTGGGTGTCACGCAGTGGGGAGCAGTGCAGCCTCAAGACCATCTCAAGCCAGCAGCCAGGAAGGCGTGCCTCACTACGCCGAGGCTGACATTGTCAACCTGCAGGGGGTGACGGGGAGCAACACCTATGCCGTGCCCGCCATCACGATGGACCTGCTGTCCGGAAAGGACGTGGCCGTGGAGGAGTTTCCCATGAAGCTGCTCAGCTTCAAGGAGAAGCTCGGGGAAGGACAGTTTGGAGAGGTTGGTGATACCGTCATCCTGTGAAGAACGTGGGTGGGGAATGGGTGGAGGCCGCTGAATGTGAGAGGCATGTCAGAACTTCAGGGTGACCATGCTCTGTTTTTTATGAATTTTGTCCTGGGTGGGTGTGTACCAGGTGCATCTGTGTGAGGCAGAGGGCATGCAAGATTTCATGGACGAGGACTTCTCTTTCGACATCAGCCCCGGCATGCCCGTGCTTGTAGCCGTAAAGATGCTAAGAGCTGATGCCAACAAAAATGCCAGGTAAAGCCATAGCTTGGTGCAAATAAGCCACTTGCATGTCCAGATCTGTATCCATATAGTAATGCCTGAGCGTCCATTCACAGGAACGACTTCCTGAAAGAGATCAAGATCATGTCACGGTTAAAAGATCCCAACATTATCCGTCTGCTGGCAGTGTGCATTTGTGCCGATCCCCTCTGCATGATCACAGAATACATGGAGAATGGGGACCTTAACCAGTTCCTGTCTCGTCACGATCCCAAGGTCCAGGCGGCCTTCTTTGGGAACACTGCCAAAGTCACGTAAGGTTCTCTCTAGCTGACACCTACATGTCACTCCCTGTAGTCTTTGGATCTTTTGTACAATTTGACTTGACTTGCCTTCCAAGACCTTCAGTGTATTCTGACATCCTTCCCGTCTTGCCCATCCGTGTTCCTCAGTTACAGTAACCTGCACTACATGGCCACGCAGATAGCCTCTGGCATGAAGTACCTGTCCTCACTAAACTTCGTCCACCGAGACCTGGCCACGCGCAACTGCTTAGTGGGCAAGAATTACACCATCAAGATTGCCGACTTTGGAATGAGCCGTAACCTATACAGTGGCGATTATTACCGCATCCAGGGCCGTGCCGTGTTGCCCATCCGTTGGATGTCCTGGGAGAGCATACTCCTGGTGAGCACCAGCAGTCTCCTCAACCCAGCCTCCTTTGGTCTATTTTTGTTACGGCATTAACTGTTTGTTGAATTCTCTGAAGATGATTCAGTAGCATTAGCTAATCCTGTCAAATATTGGCTAAAACTCTTCGAAAGACTAACGTGTTTGAACAAGCTAAGAATGTCCCCATGGGTTAACTGCTCTTTGTGGTGCTCTGCTGGTTTCGCTTCAGGGCAAGTTCACCACCGCCAGTGACGTATGGGCTTTCGGTGTAACCTTGTGGGAGATCCTGACATTCTGCAAGGAGCAGCCCTACTCACAGCTCTCTGATGAGCAGGTCATCGAGAACACTGGCGAGTTCTTCAGGGATCAAAAGCGACAGGTGAGTATTTGTGTATAAAGTTGAGCCAGTGTCTTTCTAGTGTATAATTCACTGACTTACTGTATTTACATGCTTTACAGCGTGTTTTTATTACATGCAATTGGAAGGAGTATTCCTCCAAAATTTCTAGCTACTTATATTCATCCAGTAAAAGTTGCCCGCATGATAAAGAGATTTCTTTTCCAATTTTCATAAAAATTTCAAGAGGCCAGTTTTCCAATAATATTTTTCAACTGGTTATATTGAGTCCTTGTTGTCTTCTGTCAATCAACCTGTTCAGGGTAACATCACCAGGACGTGCCATTTACGATAAGATTCCCCAGCCATTTCCAGTTCATAATCCTATTCCCCACAAATCCTTTGTGTTCTAAAAACCTAACAAGTCCAGATTTTGAAAATGCACCCCACTAAATAGCCGAGCACACGCCTGTAAACGCCAACACTACATTTATCACTTGTGGAAGTAACGTCGCTTAGCGAGAAGTAGTAGTTTTGGACGGCACAGCTCCCCTGTCCCATTCTAATGCGTTTCCCACAAACACCCCTCCTGTTCTGCCCAGATCTACCTGCCCCAGCCAGCCGCCTGCCCTGACCCTGTCTACAAGCTCATGCTGTGCTGCTGGCAAAGGAACGCCAAAGAACGGCCGCCGTTCCAGGACATCCACCATGTGTTGCTGGAGTGCCAGCCGTGACCACAGCGGCAGCAGCCAGAATGGGGGGGTGTGCGGGGGGGCACCGCAGCTCGCCACTCAGATGTGCCCAGCAGATTCCCAGCTGCCTCGTGCAGCTCGAGGCTCTTTGCCGGAAGCTCCTGGCTTCTCATGCAGGCGGGCCTTCCTCTCCCCTCGTGTGAGAGAGTAGTTACTGCTGTGTAAATATTTTTATTTTCATATCTGTGCCAGAATACGGGAAGCCTGAAGTGCTTGGGTGGGCTGGCACGGCAGGAAAGGGTTAGGGGTTGGTATGGAGCACTTTTTAAATGACCCAATTCAAATTTTATTTGATCCAGTAAACCCCATGAAAAAAGTTCCATTATAAAGAATACCTACTGGTTGCCTACCTTTCTCAAAGGTTTTTTTCCCCCTGGAATTAATTGGATTGATAGTATTTGCAAATATAGCAATGTTACTGCCATGAAAGGGAGTGAACTCTTTCTTCCTTTTAGTCAAAGAAAAATTGCACAAATATCGCATTTCAGGTCTTCTCCACAAAATGATACTTTGTTTTTTTTTTATTAGATATTTGATTTGGCTTTTGATTATAAATTTGACTTGATTAGATTAGGCATTACTAATAAGTACAGCAGTCATAATAATAAAAAAGCCAATATATAATAATTTTGATATTATATAGGTCTGGAAGTTTACTTTTTGCATATGGTTTTCCGTTTGTAATCATAAGCAACAGTTTGAAATCATAACTGTCTCTTGAGTTCTTAATGGACTCTAAGGAATATTTCGCACATTTTTATGTTCTTTTGTTTTATTAAGGAATGAGGGCATGTCTTGCTATTCGTTTTCCTGTGGGACTCATTTCAATGAAACTCAGTATGTGTCAGCACAGGAACAAGGGCATTGTGTAATGTGGGTGAATTAAATATTCATAGTTTTAATATGAAGAATAATCTCAAATATCATTTTGTATCAGATGATTTCGTCACAATTGTACATGTAACAGAATATCTATTTTAAGCAACTTTGTGCAGTAAGTTTGCACTGTCAACTTTCTGTTCAAACTTTGTGATGTTGCGTGTTTTTTTTAAATGATGATAATGTGCTTTTATGTAATTTAAGGTGCACAGCAGTACTCAGTTTCAGTCTTGAGTCAAACACTGACCATTTCTTGCAGGTAGGCTAGTATACATTTTACAGTAGAGGCGTGACGACATGCTCAGCACAGACCTGGAATTCTGGAATAGTCCAATTATACTACTTTAAGCTTGGGAAATTCTGTATGTTTTTCATTTATACATTTTTATTTTCCATTAGTGGTATCATACTCTGTAAGTGCCTTCAAATGTTATTAATGTTAGAATTGATTAATGTTAAATAGTATCAATATTTCTGTTACTACTATTTGAATGTTACTTGCCTGAGGCTTTTATTGCAGTTTAGACATTTAACAGTTCTTTTGACGTTCTATATACAGTATGGATCATAAGTGTTTACCCAGGAGCGTGTTTGTGACACACAAAAATACATAATACACACATAAATTTGGGACCTCAGTGGCTGTTCGAAACGACTCCCAGAGTTGAAAACAGCAGTGTGACTATGCTACTGCAGGTGATGAAACATTCAGACAGAATAATGTTGCAAATTAATTTATATGTACATACACACACACACATATACATATATACACACACACACATCACCCCTCGTCATTATCTTCATCCTCTGAAAAACAGGAATGTTATATAGCGACTTTGTTCACGGTCAGTAGCTGTCACGCTTTAACGCATTGTTAAACCTCAAACTATTCAGTCATCGAACAGCATATCGTATCGTGATCCGGTGTTTAGTCACTGAACACCTATGCTTTCCAATCTCACCACCAGCAGCACATTTCGTGGCCGAGAATATCTACATATTTAAATTTCGATTCCATAAACTCATCTCTAAGTTGTTTATAACTATTTTGACGCCATTCATAGTTAACGGCAATAGCTAACTTCACAGAAAACCTGCGTTCAAGGGAAAAGATGTCAAATGGACTGGTTATCCTATGCGGGACATAGCACTGTTAAAAATGATCTGTGACCTAGAGGAATGGCATGATGTGCAAAGGAGTGAAAGAGTACGTGAGATGAATAGGAGAGATGTCGAAGATACTCTACAGCATGAGCAAAGAGCATATCTGTGAGTTTGTTGGTATAAAATGAGAATGAAAATATGCGTGATTTCATTAATACATGAAATGGTAGTTTTTTTATTGTTTGAGTGTTGCATTGATAACCAAATATGTGTTAAACTTTTGGGTGTATATAATTTTTGCTGTTTTTTTTTTCATTAAGGGAGATGTAGGTTTGTTTTACCATGAAATTACGAAACTGAAGGACAGTTTGTTCACATTGTAGATCAGCTGAAAACATTATCTACATCTGAATGGTTATTGCAGGTATGGCATAAATGTTAACGTCTGGTGTTAATGAAGAACTCTGCTATGTGATTGGGTGCCTCTTTTTGGTTTCACTTATTTAAGTGAATTCCAAGACGAGGATCACTCTGCAGATAGTAATATCTAGCATATTCCCATAAGGATTGGGTCCTGTTTATATAATCATGTAATCTGTGAAAAGCCATTCGTATCTAATTGATGGTTTTATAAAGCCCCCTTTAACCAGTCTGCCCATTCACTCAGCGCATATTTCTCAAATGTGTTTTTCCAGTCACCATGTGTCATCTTTGCTCTGCTATAATGCAGGGGTAGACAGATTCATGTCCTAAGAACCAGAGTCATGTGCATTCTGGTTACCTGTCAGTTATACACTGATGCTGCTCCTGAAATAGAGAGACCACTTAATGCAGACCTGGGCAAAAGCTGGCCCAAGGGCCACGTTCGGCCCACAAAGCTACTTTTACTGCCCTGCATAATAATTAACAAATTTTTAGGATTATATTCAAATGTATGGAGGTGAAAAGACTTTTGCCTAGAATTCTTTTTTTTTTTTTAATAATGATAAATGTATGTTAAGTTAAACATGAAAAATGCACTGCCACTGTTCATTTCTGCATGTATTTTCAAAAAAGGGAAAGGTAAAACCAAATAAGTCTATTATTGTAGCTTTCAGGAGACATGGACATAATCATTTAGAAACGAGCCCCGCTGACGTGGTGAAGCTCTGATTTGGCCCTCCATAGAAAATAATTGCCTAGGCCTGGGTTATGGTAAGAATGGCTACGATTAAATTTATAAAAGCCCCAGCATGCACTGGGGGTCCTTAAGACATGAATTGCCTACCTCCCTGTGGGATTTCACATAGCCTTTCACTATTCAGAATCCACTGGAACACTAACATTGTTGGAATGTTTATATGTTATATATGGACTCATCAATATGTATAAAATTATACATTACATAGTATTTACCCTGTAGAGTATTTGAAACCCTCAAAATTTGTGTTAAGTTAGCTTATTTACTTATTTGGAACCACATCCTATGATAACTGTTTGATCTTTATAATAAGCGTCAAGTTAGAAGAGTCAAATTGGAGTTATTTTTTTTATGAGCTTCAATACATAAACTATAATAATACTAAATTCAAGAATTACCAAACCAACTTTTTAAAACTATACAATAGCTGTTTTTAGCTTTTGTTTAGACTGAGGGATTCATTTTATAGCCATTAATTTTGCTTTTATAGCACTAGTATTTGTGTATGATATCATACCTGATTTGTCAATCATAGTAACATACTGATAGTGAACCAGTTCTGTATAGTAATTATTGTATAGAGCTTATTTTGTGCACTAAATAATTTTTTACAATCTTAGTGGTATTTGTTTTACTCTATTATTTTATCCAGTTATTTGTTTTGCATATTAAATCAATTGATTTCAAAATATATACATGTGATATGTTTTGTATTTGTAAGTCTTTACAACAGACATAATTTCTTGAATTCTTTTTTGGGGTAATTAGGTGTTTCTCTGTGATCAGTAGTTATAAAATCAATGATCAATTTAAATATGATTGCAATGCAAACCTTTTAATTTCATTTACTGATCTTTTCTCATGGTTTAATTTTTTTAAGTTAGAATAATTCAACAACGTAATGAAAATCTTGCTCACCCAGAGATGAGTTGGTTAATGTATAATAAACTAAATCCAGTTTGATATTGGCTATTATTCATTTTCTGTTGCATTTGACATGGTAGTAGATAGAATTTTGTTACCATTGAAAATGACTGGTGCAATGACACTAGCAGGCCACAGTTCACGTGTGGTAGTTGTTTGTGCTGTAGCATAAGTTACATGTATTGTCATTTTTTGTTTCATTTGAACAGTTCTGGCTTTGCTAATATTCCAGATTTGATGTGAGAGGAATAGTTGTATGAATGCTGAGGTGGTGTTAGTCCTTGATTGTGTGGTTTTACAGGAAGGGGTTGAGCGCCTAATGTTTACCTCTGAATCCTGTTATTTGTGACAAACTTTCCATTGTCTAAGGTCCGTGTCAGTTTATGCCAGAACCAATAAGTACTGTCAGAGGGATTGCTTACTTACCTTCCTAAGGAATGTCCAGTCATCCAAATTAATATTTGAATGCATTGTCACTAAACTGGAGAGCTGTTTATAAATCACCGCGAGGCTGAGAGAAATCCTAGATCTGTAGAGAAACCAAAAGTGTGTTTTTTCCCCCTCAGAAGACCAGTAGTTCTAGATGATCATGGATCTGCAGACTGTGCAGTACTGAATCCATCCGTCTTCCATCTGCTCATTAAGTACAGGGACAGAATGAGTCTGGAACTTATTACAGTAGGACACATATAAAAAGGCAGAGGGGCAGCCTGAACAGGATGAGTTGCAACTAAAAGTACTAAATTATGATAATTTATACAGTCGGTAGTTTTTCTAGGAGGGTTTCCATGTCACAACGTTCCGGAGTCACCTTCGAAAGTGCGATGGCTCAGTTGGTCTCTTAACTGTTTATTTAAATATTCCAAAACTCAAAACCCAGGCAAAAAATATTCTTCTTGGGAGAGTGCAAGACGGTGACAACCTTTATCACTGAGATCCTTTAATAAATAGGAAAGGTTATAGGAGCTGTCAGTCTGAGCCGTTTGTTCAGCCTGCTGTTGACGAGACAAATCTCAATGCCATGCAGTCTTTTTGGTTCCAAATTACTTAGAACAAAAAAAAAATAATGAATTCCATATGGCCAACATAATACACAATTTGACCGTCGCCCACGTTTAAAAATAAATGGTTGCGGAAGACAAGGTGAGACTGGATATTAGGTGGCCAAAAACCATAATGGGGCGGAATGCACGTGACTGATCACACCTAAAAATACGCCGCCCCTTATAGACAAAAGGCTACTATTTCTCTGCTCTCTGCAGGATTTAGAGGTGAGGATAAGGACGAGCACGAGCACTGATACTGAGCAAAACTAATACAGAGTCTTTCAATGGCGATTAAACGTATTTTGCAATCACAAAGTTAATATTATCGTGTGTTTTTTTGGTCAGAAACTGCATTATCAGATAGTAATATTAATAGCCTCAGTGATAGATGAAACGCACTGTACGTATATTATTGCGTTTGCAATTAAGAACATTAATTTAAAGGTCAAAAATTACGTATTCACTTCAGTTAAACTGGAGGAGGTGACCGGACTGTTGTAATTAAACGTAAAGCTCACTCTGTCTGTTCTGATGCTATTCTCCAGGAAAACCGCGTCTGTACGTCGGTCTGTTGCTTGTTGCAGAATCTCGTTTTGGATGAGGATCTGCTCCAGCGACACTTGGTTTCTCGCACTGAAAAGCGCTTCGGTCGGAGTCCTAGTTTCAGCGTCTTCCTCTGCGCCGCTGAGTTTCGGATTGCTGAAAGCCCAAACCATGATGCAAAAGTAGATGAAAAACGTCGCCATCACGAAGAGCATCAAAGCGTATGATTCAATGATTGCCTCGGTTACATTGTAAGACATGGTTTTCCGGGATTTTCGGATATTTTAGCTTTTATTTATGGGAAAGGAGCAACGTGCGAAATTAAACTTGAGTTTTAACAAAATATTTAAAATGGTTTCTAATTAATGCAGCGAGTCGAAGAAATGGTTTTCGGAAAGTCAGTTCTTTTAAAGTATTTAAAATAAAAAAAATTATGTCCCAAATGGCAGTTTTCGTGTCAGCTTTACAAGCTTCACTTAGCCTACGTCCGGTGCCCTTTGCAGTTTAACGTCTGTCCGTGTTTTGTAATCGGATTCATTTCACTGTACTGTTTCCAGTACTTTTGGACTGACGCTACACTCATTAGATTAACGTCATACATTCGAGGATACAAACCTACAGGCGTCTTGCTGGCATTGGATCAGTAATAACCGGTATAAATGAATAAATCTAGGGCTGTTTTATAATTGCAGATTATAGCTGGATTCTGTTTAGTTTCCCCCATGGAAACAGATAATGCTGTGACTTGGAAAGTGATCCTTTTATTTTATTTTATAACGGTAGCAAGGTTTCAGTTCAACAGAACTCACCAAAAAGTCATTTAAATTTATAAACACGCGTTAAACTGATGTTTTGTTTCCGAAGAAAATGCACAAATAAGGTCAAAAGTAGAAAAAAAATCTTTCATAGTTTATATAATCTTTTTATTATTATTCAACTTGTTTCCTAATGTCGAAATGGATGTTATCAAGTAATTAACCATTGTGACTTTTACTCAAATTAATGGAGAAATTATTACTAATTAATACGATATCAGTTCATTTGATTGCAGAATGGTATTTGTGGGAAAAGCATCAATGGAATAACTCCCTGCAGTATATTATAGTAATTGGCAGACTGTATGCCGAAGACCTTCCTCTAAAAGACTACAATTCCTATGTGGCCGCATGCTGAGTTCCCGGATGTTAATCGTACCGGAAGAGAAGCAAAGTCTCTTTCCCGGCCATCTTGTGGCAGTCGCTGGCGACAAGTTCGCTTCAAGCCTCGGTAGAATCGGAGGAGAATCCCGTCGGAGGGGCGCCATCATGCCCGGACATCTGCAAGAAGGCTTCGGCTGCGTCGTCACCAATCGGTTCGACCAGCTATTTGACGACGAGGGCGATCCGTTCGAGGCGTTAAAACAGGCGGAGAGCAAGAGGAAAGACGGCGCTGCTCCCGGTGCCGCCAAGACCGCCGCCCAGGCCGCCAAGCAGCCGAAGAAGGAATCGCAGAAGGACAGGAAGAACCCGCTCCTGGACAAGAAGGAGGAGACGCAGCCCCCAGTGCCTCTGAAGAAAGAAGGTAATTGGGTTTGTTCTCCATCGGAGGCTGGTGTGTCTTTAAAACCCTGAAAAATGTTACAGTTGCATGCACGCACCCCCCATGAGGTCAACAACATGGTTTCTATTGTGAACCCGCGTGCACGCTATCCGACAGCTAATGCATTGAACACGTGCTAAGTACACGCATCCATTAGCCTCTTTCTTTTCTGTCATACGTAATGCGGCGTCTGTTTTTGCCTTTCAATTCAGAGTTTCGCAAAAAGCGTGGCCTGACTCGCTCGTGAACAAAAAAAAATCATCACCGGTTATTTGCTGTTTTTTATTTTTTGCTTTGGGCTTTTTCCAGTCGAACCGTGGGCTGTGAATCTGGGATCGTAATAAGCTTGATCTGATCGACTTTTTAATTGCAGATCCTTTACCGGGATGTGCGAACACCCCCCTCCCCCGCAGGCCCTTCAGCGTTGAACGACTTTAGGGGGAAAGCGGGGGATCTGGCGGAGCTCGTGGTGGGAGTGTGGGTGCCGTGTCGTCGGCTGGAATTTATTTTCAGTCCTTTGGTTTAGGGGAGGAGAGTGGCCGCACATGGATTTCTAACAAGTTTTTTCGGGGGCGGAAGTGAGACGGCCACGAACCAGTTCGCCCAGGAACGAAATCAAGCGTGGTGCGCGACACCTGTTCAGTCTTGTCAGTCAGCCAGGAGTGACACATTTATAGGTGCCAGTCCTGCACGCCCCGGGCGAATGGAGGATGGTGCTTGCGAACCCTGATCACCGCGCTGCATCTTAAAATGTATGTAGCTGGTTATTGATATGTGTGGTAAGCTGGCCAGGGCCTGTTTTGGTGAAGGGGGCTGTTAAAATAGCCGTTCTCTGGAATTAGCGCCGTGATGCCGTCCTCGGAGCTCCTGCGACCTCATGCAGGCTTTTGGGGGGGGCAGCCCGTGCACCCCCACCCCATCCCCCGATCGCGCGGCATGACAACTCCAGTCACGTGTCTAATGGCGGCCGCTGCCAGTTTCCTTCAGGGCAGCACGATCTTGCGGAAGCGTCTACTACTCTGTACCTTTTAAGGAGGATTTGAAATATTGAACTCATCCCATTTTTTCCACTTTTATTTGAACCAGTTTAACGTTTTTCTATTTTGATTACCCAGGGCTGCCAACACACGCATCTGGCGTGACATTCAGGCTCTCAGACCCTCACACAGGAAATCCTACCGCAGATCTGTATCATTTCAATAAATTAGCTACATCAATAGCGTTGGCACAATTTGCAAACCATACAGACTATTTATACAAGTTCATATAAAGTTATATACATACAAATGCATATGCAGACTTGTCTCAAATTAAAATCTCACTCCAACCACCTGACCAATGTTGGCAACCCTGTGATTGCCCCTCACCTGGCATGTTATTGGACCACAACTGGTGAGTCTGTGGCCAGTTTCCATATTGATTTGGTAGTAAAATATTTGCTTTCTTAACCTTTTTCCCCTCTGCCATATATTCTGCTATTCTGCCACTGTTTTTCTGCTGAAATTCTGAAATTGATATTATCATGCTGTATCCTAAATTTCCATTGTGTCCTGAGGTTCAGTTTGATCTCCTTTTCCCATTTCAGGCATCAGGAGAGTCGGCAGGAGGCCTGACCAGCAGGCTGCCCA
>JAAGVU020000032.1:16983675-16994937 GCA_011763525.2 Mormyrus iriodes
TGAGGTTCAGTTTGATCTCCTTTTCCCATTTCAGGCATCAGGAGAGTCGGCAGGAGGCCTGACCAGCAGGCTGCCCAGCCAGGGCCCCAGCAGGGGCCACAGGGCGAGGCCCGCCCTGGAGACAGGAGGCCGGAGAGGAGGCCACCGCGTGAGCGGCGATTTGACAAACCTGCCGAAGACAAGCCGGAGGGGGGGGAGTTTTCTGCAGAGAAGTGAGTGTTCAGAGTATGGCCGGCCTTACTCCGGCAACGTAGTCAATGACGTCGACGCTGCAAATGCATCGACATTGATATTTTCAATCAACATATCATTTTAAAATTATTTTGATGAAATTACCATTATGATTTCTAAAATGCTTCAATTCATTATAACAGATGTTTTTCTTTAATATAACTTTTTTTGGGAGTAGTTCAAATTATATCCAATCAAAAAGGTGGTTTTACACTGTGCAAAGTGCCATGGCATACCATAGCGGCACTAGCGCTATGCAGGAGCAGCTGAAGAGGAAACGCACAGGAGCTGGACGAAGGACCACCAGAGCAGGCAAAACCACCCTAAGTGCTGTCTGTTCATCTTTATTAAACTACCATTAGTATGGAGAGCATTTTAATTTTTGTCCTTGTGGCTGCTAAATACACTCATTATTAAAGCCATAAAGTTGTCTGCCTGCTACCATAGAATCTCCATTGAATGTGTTTGAGAATGTTTGTTTAAGGTAAAATCTGGGCTTACTCTGCGTTGATCGACAGTGCCAGTGTTCTCGCGCATTGGGCTTGTTGGGACCAGTGTCTTTATCGTAAACTAAAACTAACAAAAACGAACACTAAAGAGAATTCATGAACTGAAATAAAAATGAACTATATTTACAAATAAGTGTTGGACTTCAATCAGCAAAAAGCACAGCCACACCTCCAACATCATCTTACCTTGTTTAAACACAGTATCTCCTCTTAAAAGATGTTGTGGTTGCTGAGCTGTTTCTTCCTTGACTTCAGTGCTCCGCTAACCAAATTTAATAAGTATAAGGATTCACCGAATTTCTACAGATTACTAACTTTTGGGCATTACAATATACATCTCATTAATATTTTAGGCATACTAATAATTTGCTTATAGAATTGTGGGCGAAAATAATTTCAGTATAGTGCCGAAAAGCCGGCATCCATTATCTAAAGCCTTGCAGTGACAGTTTGTCAAAATAAGATTCTTAAACTGTCTATTTGATTTTCTGGAGGAAAAGTGATCCTTTAGATTAATAGACCAATCGGGAAAATAGTCGATAAATTAATCCATAATAAAATGGTCGTCAGTGGCAGCCCTAGTTTGGAGCACAGGCTGGACGGTCTCTGGCTTATCACTATTTCTGTCATCAGATTTGGACAGGAGTTTTGGTTTTGTTGCTTCATGTTAAGGGCTGGCCCACATTCGGGTGTTGGCTTTTAACTTGATCTGTGATCCTAGACTCATTTATTCTGTTAGTCGTCTGTGGGCCCTGTACCTCGAAACTCTTGAACTTTTAACATTTATTTTATACTCGGGGAACCGATTTTTCCTCTCTAGCTTTTTTGGTTCACTGGGACACTGTAGTCTGTCTCACCACATGAAGGTGTGTCCTCAGTGAGGGGGAGTTAATATTTGTTTTGCTAGAAATTGAAAATTCATATTCATATATCCCATCTTGCACTTCTTGAGACGCATGTATACAGATGAGAAAGGAGCACAGTTAGGGTCAGTGCGCAGGGTCAACCATTTATCTGGCACCCTGAGACATTTTTTGGGGTTAAGGGCCAAGCGGTGATGCATCTCTTCTGCCATCCTCGGTCATGTGCATTGGTAACGGTGTTCTGCACCCAGGTAGGTCTTACGGCGCCTTTGTGTTCTGTGGTACTGAGTCCCCTGTCTTGCCTCTCCCAACAGGCCTGCGGTAGAGAGGCCTCAGCGAGGGCGTGGTGGTGGCCGGGGTGGACGTGGCGGCCGTGGACGTGGCATGGGCCGCAGTGACGGGTTTGACTCTCGTGGGAAGCGGGAGTTCGACAGGCACAGCGGCAGCGATCGGTCGTAAGTCGTTCCACTGGCCGACCGTCCGTGAAATTCGCCAGCAGGCCTTCCCGTGTTGGCGAGTTGCGGCCAACCTAACACCCCCTTCGCTTTGGTTTCAGTAGCCTGAAAGCCGAAGAGAAGCGTGGCGGGAGTGGATCGCACAACTGGGGCACTGTCAAGGATGAGTTAAGGTGGGTCAGACAGTCCCTGGGGTAACCGGGGTTAAGGGCCTTGCTCAAGGGCAAATCGTTTGAACCAGAAACCTTCTGATCATAAAGTTTTAAGCTACCCCCATGGTAAACTTGCGGTGGTGAAGCTAGGAGCATTGTCTTGTAACTGGATTATTGGATGGCGATTTTAATGAGAGGTTTAACTTCCTTTAGGCAGTTTTCTAATACAGTTGAGTTACCCACAACCCATGTAGAAATAGTATGTAGAAAAAGATGCATGGAGTCATTTTTGTTGGCTAATTTGTGTGCTTATTTTTTACAGTGAACTTGATCAATCCAATACCACTGAGGAAACCCGTGAAGGCGAGGAACATCCCCCTGCTGACTCCGAAAACAAGTGCGTGACCCTCCTGATGTCCCCGTGAAACCGGCACACGGCGAAGACGTCTCCTCACTGATCCGAGAAGACATCTGAGGGCTTTCTGATGCCTTGCTCACCTTGCCTAACACTTGTCTTGTGTTTCTAGAGAGAACGAGGTTGAGGAGGTCAAACCGGAAGGACCCAAAGAGATGACTCTGGACGAGTGGAAGGCGATGCAAGACAAGGAGCGAGCCAAGGTTGACTTCAACATCCGCAAGGCCAACGAGGGTGCCGACAGCCAGTGGAAGAAAGGATACGTGCTGCACAAGTCCAAGAGTGAAGACGTACGTCTGCGTACTGTAACACTACTCTCGGTGCACTCATTCTGTTCTGCTGGTGTCTTAGCATCACTAGTACACACAGATACGTGGAGATTGGTGAACATGCCATTGTTATCATTTCAGAAATTGTTGACGTAATTGTTCCCCTGGCCCCTCTTGCTTATGAAGTCGTCGGACTTGTAGCGATCAGCTGCCTCAAACTTTTCAGAATAGTTGGAACAGTTATGTTTTCGCAGGCTTAGGATGTAATTCTGACTTGGATTCAAGGTGTGTGTGTGTGACCTTGCACAAGCACATTGGAATGTCCAGTCATTGAGGCACACCCTGTAACAAGAACAGCTAATACTACAGAATAGTAATCAGTGGACAGTAGATGTAGATGCATTTCAAAACAGATGTTGTACAGTGCATTGGCTTGTCTTGCGACTCTTAAATTGTAATATATTTGTGAGGTGGGCTGAACTTCCTTACTCATTTTAAATCCAGCTCTATAGTCATGGCCAGCACTTTCTAGATTTGAAGGGAGCTGATACTAAGTGTTGCGGTTGAAAGCTGCACTGAATTAAACCTATAAGGGCTCAAATGTTGGGGATTCCTTTGGGAATCTGGTGTATTAGGCCTGTTCTCTTTATTAAACCATGAACGCATGGCTTCATATGTACAGTCGTGTCTCACTTAACAACAGCAAATGGTTCCAACCAGAGTGTCATTAGTGAATTTCATCATAAAGCAAGGTGAAGTCTACAGCTGATCTGATGTAACCTGCCCTAAGCTAACCTTACCTCAAGTAACCTAAAATTAGCATGCATGCAAGAATTAATAATTAAAATACAGTAATACATGAATAACAATATTAATACTGTAAATGTTCTACTGTACTTACCAACTGCATGGAGCTTAAGTTATCTAGTGAAGTGAGGCAGAGGGCTTCAAGAACTCAATGCCGTCACAGTAGAGGCTGCCTTCAAAATCATTTATATAAGTTTAATAATACTGTATTACGTTGTGCAATTTCTTTTCGTATTTTTAATGTCAATTTTAAATTGATTTATATTTTTAATGTTTCGCAACTGCTTACAACAGCGTCGCAGTGCTATTCCATGTCATCTGTTGTGTTTCTATGGAAGCATTGTCATTAAAGTGCGACTTGTATTATCAGTCGTTAGGCACATCTGAGTCGTGACTAGTCAAAGGATTATTTGTCATTGTGGCTTGCACACAATTTACTAACAGCCTCTAATGGCATGGCACGCATACATTCATAACAATCAACATAGTATTACATACAGGAACTAAGGTTATATGTATTTACTGAGAAATGTCAAATGTTATGTCTTCATATAAATGCGTGATGTATAGCAGTATTACACTGTGGTGTGTTGTGTTAAAGTACAGTAACAGTGATGTGAATAATGATGGGCATGTTGCATTTCCAGGTGCAGGCTGACGACGCAGCTGGCGATCACCACTTCCGGAAGCCAGCCAATGACATCACATCCCAGCTGGAGATCAACTTCGGAGACCTGGGCCGTCCTGGTCGCGGCCGTGGCGGACCCCGTGGTGGGCGTGGTGCCCGTGGCGGTGGAGCCGCTGCGGCCGCTGCAGGCGCTGCTGCCAGTACCAGCAGGGCGCCGCGTGGGGGCCGCACTGAGAAGGTACCCCACCCAGATTAGCTTTTTGAGGAACAAAGGGCCGAGGTCCTCCTCAGAGCTGCTGCCTTGACATTTTATTTTATTTTATTTTTGTCCCCACAGCCTGGTGGAGTATCGGCTCCCAATGTGGACGATCCAGAGGCTTTCCCGGCTCTGGCTTGAGGTGCCCAGCGGCGCCCCACCCCGAAAGGCCCCCTCCGGGCTCTCCTCCTCCTCTGCAAGGCTCGCATGCTATTGGATCCTTCAGCTACAAATAATAAAAAGGAAAAAAAACACAACAAATGGAAGACTGTCATCCATACCTTTCACATTGAGGACTGACTGTTTAAGTTTTAAAAAGGAAAAAAATGGACTACTTGCTATTCTGAAGCAAATTGCTAGAGGTTTTGTATTTTGAGACATGGTAGCAGGGGGTGTTTTCATACAGTGATTTTTTTTTTTGTTTCCAGAGATTATGCATTCTTAACAGATACTATTTTGTATTGCTGCTTGAAAATATGCATTTCCAAATATAGGTGTGAAGAATATAACTCATAGTTTATGGTGTCCTAATTGCTTGTGTTTTTCCCTTACAAATGTACTACTTCAAACTGATAAAATTAAGGACTGTCTACCAGCCAACAAGCTCTACCAAAAAAGGTTAAAGACGCTTAGTGTATTTGTCTGAAAGTTGTTCCAGGACTTGCTTAATTTTTTTTTTTTTTTGTACAGATGCAATGTTTCTGAAGTTAGAAAAGTAGTTAGCTAGATATATGAAGACTAGCTAATGAGTCTCCATTGGAGGACTTTGGTAGGTCCTGGTTTTCTTTCAGATCATTTGTTCAAGTTGGTCCCTGGCCAGCATAAGACCTTGTTTTAATGCGTCAGTTGAATTGTTGCTTAAATTGATCTTGTACCGATTTGATTCCTGAAGCTATTCTGTCCAGCAACTGAAATTGTGAAGACCACTAAATTTTCAGTGCTTTGTGGTGATTTTGTTTGGGTAGTTATGGATTTGAAACATTGTTTTAAGCCTTGTTTCAAAGATACAAGCTTGGGAGATTTCTCTCACATACCTGGGTCTTCAGGTTGGTTGTTCTCTGATTTCTATAGCAGCAAAACAAGAGTTTTTCTGAAAGAAATGCATGTTACTCTCAGTATGGCTTTAGTGCCTGTAAGGAGTATGAACTCTAACCCTGCTATCCACATCTGATTGGCTTTTACGCTGTGGTGCACACTGCTGCCATGGTGATGTTTCCGACATGACCGTAAGCTGGCCGTACCTTTTATGTTCAGTGTTGGAAAGTCGCTGGCGATGTACAGACACAGATTTCTCCCGGCAATTTCCATTGTGTAGATCTGTTGGGTCCAGGCAACTTTGGGTTTCTGGGAACTGAAACCCATTTTTGCAAAACATCCCTGTTCCAATAAACTGCTAAGAGGTGATTCCTGCCATTGGTGGAGCATAGTGTGGTGTAATTTTTCATGTCCTTAATGTTTTTAATGATGAAATCTTTGCAGCATTGCTGTCTCAGCCTTGGCACTTTTGTGATTTTGGTCATCTTGGGTGATCTCATTTTAGGGAAAGTTCTTTCATAAACTTCATAATGCTCTATAAAAGTACACATATGTTCACTGATTTAATGCCTGTGGTACACCATGCCAAACTACTCCATCTGATGCTGTTCATTAATCTTTTAAGATCTTAAGTAATAATCATCACTAGGCTTTCCGCTTTGGCAAGCAGTCATTTTAAATATCCACGTTTCACACCCTACATATAAAAAATGGTTTGTTCAGCATGTTAAAGGTTAGCTTCAATGGTAGATTCGAGGAGGTTTTGGAGATATGTGTGGATGTCATATATGACTCCTGAACCTTGTTTAAGGTATTTTACAGCATTTCAAATTCTATGAATTTTTTTTTAGTGTGTATACATTAGGATGATTATGAGCAGAGGCCGGTTTGTCAGACCCCCCGTCCGCTGTTAGCTGGTAAAACCAAAAGTAAAAAGCAAGTAGAGTCACGATCGTAGCTAACTAGCTGAAACGCACGACTTCAGCATATCCTGAATGAGGAGTGTGTTTAATAAATAGTGTAGTGTCTGTTTCTGGCTTGCAGGTGGCACCACTGTAAACACTACTGCTGGTAGAAACAAGCCCTGGAAACCTAGGGTGGGTGGGGCCGATTGTCAGTCCAATCAATGCTATAGCACAATTCCTATTAGTTGAAATTGGGCACTGCTTAGTGATCCTGTCCTTAAGGGGTGTTTTCTTTTTCCTGGATAGATGTTTGTGGGGGAGGGAACCCCATCAACAGCTTGATTAGCTTTAGAAGCAAGTGTTAGGTAAAAACTGTGTGACTTACAATAAAAAAAACACAAGCATTCTGAATTCTCCAGCATAAAGGATCTAATTTACAGATAATTACAAATTTAAGCATAGTCAACGGAAAAACAGGATGTTGATGTTTTGCACACCTTTTAATTGCGCGTCCGTAGATGCAGTTCAGCTTGCGTGTTACACTTGGATTTAAAGAGTCTGCGTTCCCCACAGATGGTTATTAGCTTTGTTTTTTTGACCTCAGTGGAAGTTCTACCTTTACATACATATAATGTGTCTACTAGGAAACAGCAGCCTGTGTTGAGCCAAGCAATCAACTATTTTATTACATATAAGTCTTTCTAGCATGTATAGTGGGTTAGTAATCAAATTTGTAATAGACTTTAATATACAAATACAGGTTTTAGTGAGTTGGTCACTTTGTTCGCAGTTAAATCTAAAACACTGAAAACTTGGGTTAAGGGTGACAGTCTATGAATGGAAAAAAATCTGAATTCATTAGCTCAGTAGTCATTGTGTGAAATAGAATTAAAGGATGTTTCTTATATGTACCTACTGTCATTGAGGTGTTTATTTTACTGAAAAAGAAAAAATGGTGAATGTCTTGGCTTCAGATGGCCCAATGTAGTTGGGGTTTCACACCCTTAAGCTTGGTTTTCAGGTTCATCTTGATATGAGTCTGCAGGTTGCACAGTGTTTCACCTCGTTTTTGGGGATCGGTGAAGGTAGGGGCAAGTTATCAGTACAGAAGGGAGGCTTGACGGTGAATCATGGAGGATGCTGAAAGATAGGTTTGTGTAAAGGTTTCAGTTGGATAGTTCATTCCAGTCCATCTTGACACTGTCTAGGGTTAGCCTGCCCCCAAATGACACCAGAGGCTCTAAGGAGAGACTCGGGAAACTTGGGAAGAAATCACTTTCCACCACATCATCTTCCGGCATCTCGCAGTCCATGTCCAGCAGTCCGTTTGAGGAGATATAGTCAACAATTATATCTGTAACTGTAGACAGCTCAGTCTGGACAGAGTTATCCGATTCATGAGAAAGACTTTTGATGTAAGAGCACACTGGTTTGATCTGGTCGGCGGTGCAGGTAATTTGGGCCGGGGGTATCTCGCTGATAGTCCCCTCTGGAGCGGACAAATCACCAGGCTCCTCCGTGAAGGTCAAGGCCTGTTTTTCTTCAATCTCCTCGATCTCCATGGCGTGGGGTTCTTTGTCCAGAGCAGAGCAGTTGAGAGGTAACTCCAACGTCATTTTGCCCTAAAGGAGAGGACCCACAAAGAAAATCATCCATACTGAAGAACAGGAAAGCAATGAGAGTGCATACTGTGTCCCTTCTTACTGTCACTATGTAATACAATGTGGATGGAAACAATCTGATGAAGAAGAAAAAGAATCCTATCTTTGTTACGCAATCAGCAGAGCTTTGTTTGAAGAAAGTATAGGTGTCTTCTGGTTCTGATGGTACCTTGCACTCCTTAGCCCATTTGCTGTTGGCTGGATCTGGCACGGACTCAGGCAGAAGCCAGAAAAAAAGCATCCAGCTACAAGGAACAAGGTATTAGTAACACTGAAATTAGAGGACGAGTACTTTCTGCACACTCCAAGGATTTAGTATAATGCTTAGTGTTATGACAGTGTTACACTGTTCTTCTGCACGAGCTCTGACAATGTAAGGTCTTATTCTTTACACCACTGTTTCCCAATCCGGTCCTAGGGAACCCACAGTTGGTCCATGTTTTTGCTCCCTCCGGGAGCTAGGAGGGAGCAAAAATATGGACCGACTGTGGGTCCCCGAGAACCGGATTGGGAAACACTGCTTTTGTGTAAAGCGACCTTGAGACTGTGAAAGACACTGTATAAACAGAACTTATTATTATTACTATCATTATTATTATTATTAAACTACTCATTTGTTCATCTTCTGTACTGCCTGTCTTATACAGGCTTGCAGGGGGTCTGGAGCCTATCCCAGACACAATGGGTGCACGGCAGGGAATAATCTGGGTATGAAGTGACCACGCTAACCAAAGCGCCCCCGTGACTAGATCAGGGCTGGTTTTCTATCTAGGTGACAAAATTTGACTTGCTAATGGTGTCCTAAATGAGAGTGAATGTCAGCAGGTTTAGTGAATAGTTTTAGCTGACTTTGTGTTTTGATGTGTCTGTGAAGGATTACACAGGTTTGTTCACAGGTAAAATGTTCAACATGAAGCTTGTCATTTATTACATGTGGAGATTATTCCGTGACCCATTGACATTTGTGCATTTTACATTTGCAGTTTTGGTTATTTGCAGATGAGGCATAAGCAAAAAACAACACTGAAAGTGGTTCGGACCACATAAAATCATATAATATATAAATATTAGTAATCCATAATATTTGCTAGTGTAAGTGCATACTCTTACCTGATCTTAAAAGTCTTTTTTAATCTTTTAATCTTAAAAGTCGTGGCTTGGGTACGCCATGCATCTTTGTCTGTGTAACCAGTATATTATATAAATAAAGTCTATATACGAAATGACAAAGTAATTTGACATGGAAAGTGTGCAGTACAGTACTGCTTGTTTAGAAATTGGTAATTAATAGACTTTTTATGTTATCATTTAGCCTAGCAGACTGTTATGGGTTGAAGCTAGGGGTGCCTATTATTTGAGAATTTTCACATTTGTGGGGGTCTCCCACCCCTAACCTTCACGAATGTGAAGGAGTTACTGTACTGTACAGGACACTCCTGGAGTTGGATACAGAAAACGATGTGTACATTTTTAAACTTTCTTGTCGTTTTTTTGTTCTCTGCAGGACGGTAGCATGTGTGTTGCGAAGTTTACCTTCTCGCCGCCGGTGTGAGACAGAAGCAGAAGACCACCACCAGGGGAAGGCACAGAAAAATCACCAGAGTTATACTGAAACCCTCAGCATCATCATCTGAAAGGAGACAACGGAGGCGGAGCCTTTACTGAGCGTGAATCAGCCTGAGAAACGATACTGTGGCTGTGAGAACGAAGCCGTTCTGCTCGCGGTCCACCCACGCGCACCAGCCAGATCTACGTGCGCCTCACGTCCATGGTGACCAGGGAAATCGTGACTGCTTTCTCCTCGTGCTGCGGCATACTTAGCGTGGCCCACACACGCTCACGTGCAGCGTGTAAGTTTCGCCATGATGCGTACTCACTCTGTGAGATCAAAAAGACCGCCAAGTCGCCTCTTGGGCCTTCTCCAGCACCCGTCCTGCCTACCAGAGAGAGGCTGTACTCTCCAGGTTTCAGCCCGCTAATGCTGAACTTCCTCTGCGTGGCATTTATTGGACCTGGAACAGAAGCCACTCTGTCACGAGATCCGCCTGCTTTCCAGAACTGCGTCTCAATGTTCATACTTTGGAAGTTTACACCTTACATTCATATACGCAGAATCATATTTCTTTGTGTTCTATAATGCTAGCATACTTGGGGGGGTTGGACAGCCGGTCGATCTTGGACCCCCAGAGGTTTTTTTCTCTCGTTAATATGGAGTTTTTGGTTCCTCTCTTCCACTGTCTTTGGCATTTTCCTAACTTCTTTTTTTCACTGTCATAAATCATTTTCATGGACTAATAACATCCAGTACCAGTCAAAAGTCTGGACACACCTACTGAAAATCATTACTTTTTAAACGGGACAATGACTGTAAGCACGCCTCAGGATTATATAAGTACTGTATTATCTTGTTAACAAGGAACGAGATGGAGTGCTGTGACAGATGTCCTGGCCCCCACAATCCCCCGACCTAAACCCTATAGAGCTGGTTTGGGATGAGTTGGATCGATGAGTAACAGCGAGGTAGCCAACTTGTGCCCAGAACTTGTGGAAAGTCCTTCAGGACTGTTGGAGAAGCATTCTAGGTAGCTACATCTGTAAGCTGGTTGAAATAATGCAAAGAGTCCGCAATGCTGTCATAAAAGCAAAAGGGGGCTATTTTGAAAGGTCTAAAATATGACAAAATTTTTAGATGTTTAGTTGTCTCCTGGTCATTGCAATATTTTATATGTATTATTTCATTAACTGAAGGTCTACAATAGAGACAAATGCATTAAGAGCAGGTGTGTGCAGATTTTTGACTGGTACTGTATCGCCACACACTCCTTATGTGTTTTGGGGCAGCGTTGTTCTTAAAAGCACTATATAAAACAATTCAGTTGAACTGAAAAGTGATTTTTGACTTAGTCCAGTAATGTCAATGACTTGGCATATTCACAGTATCCGCCATTTAGCTGGCAGTACTTTTTCCACTTTAGATGCTACAGGGCACCTTCCAAGCAGTCGTGAGCACTGGCATGTCGGGATCCTCGCCATGTCGAATCTCCTCCCCTCCCACTCTCCTCAGGTAAATCATGGC
>JAAGVU020000032.1:16995037-17007096 GCA_011763525.2 Mormyrus iriodes
GTCGTGAGCACTGGCATGTCGGGATCCTCGCCATGTCGAATCTCCTCCCCTCCCACTCTCCTCAGGTAAATCATGGCAGGATCCTTACCGTGTCGACTCTCCTCCCCTCCCACTCCACTCAGGTAAATCATGAAGTCCTTCAGACAGCCCCGCTGATGCTCATGTGGGATCCCACTCCAGCTCACAGCTACGCTGTTGCCCGTTACCTCGGTGATCGGGGTTGGGCCCAGTGTCGGGGCTGCGTGTTGTAAAGCATGTCACTCCCGCGCAATTTTTCAGTAAGTTAAAGCTATATTTTTTAACCCGGTCCTGGGTGACCTGCAGACAGTCCAAATTTTTGCTCCCACCCAGCTCCCAACACACCTATACTGTGTAACTGGTGTTCCTGATTGCCTGATACAGTTGTGGGAGTTGGGAGGGAGCAAAAATGTGGATTATCCCTGAAGACTGGGTTATGATACATTAGGTTAAAAAAAACTAAATATATATGCTTTTGAAAGTAGTCGTACACCTGGTCTCTTACCTGATTGCCAAGAATATGCATCCATAAAGTCCTGCTTTCCAGACCCTTGCTCATACAAGGCATAAACAGCACCCTCATAGCACTGGAATGGCTGAATGCTTTCTTTGGGGGAATGAAAAGGGGAAATCAGAATCAGAATTCTGTCATTGCATGGCTGTACATACAACCTTCAACAGGGATACTGGCAAACAAACAAAGACGCATGTTAAAGATCAGTTACGGGAAAAATAACTCATGACCAGGATGTATAGTAAAACTTCAGGAAAATGTAATGCAGTTGGATGTCTTTATTGCTTTCCTAGTTTTTTCCCCCTAAGACTAACAACTTATGCAAATGCATTGCCCACCTGTTAAGTTGGTGTGAAGCTCATTGTGGCCCACCCTCTTCCACTGCAGGTACTGTCCATGTAGATGAGCTGGGAACCATTGCACCAAATAACCCTTCACTGTTCCTGTAGTAGCAGGTGTCCGCCAGGAGATGGCAATGCTATGATTACTGAGAGGCTGACAGACCACATTCTGAGGGGGGTCAGCTGGGAAGGGAGATGGCAGGTGATCAGGGCCAGGTTTACCAATCCTGGGAGGCAATCACTTTGGGGCTCCCACTCAGATGTTTCAAAAACTAAAAAAATAGTTAGTAGAGGCAGAAGATCATAGCAAGCTAGCTGGTTAGCACACTATGCTGCTTCAGCAGCTCCTACATAAGGAATGTGTTTATTTTCTTTTCGTATAGTGAGTGCCCACAGGGGCTGCAGGCGCTCAGCTCACATACAAATTAGGGGCGAAAGGTCACACTTGAACCGGAAAAAATGCTGAATTCTGGCTTGGTAAATCAATCTGGTATTGTTATGACAAATTTTTCATGTATTTATTCCATGGGAACGCACTATGCACTATCCCCAGTTTGTATGAAATAAACTGAATTCAAAGCCACGTGTCAATGTGGCAACAGTCACACGTTGTCATAATGTGCCGTTACCTCGTTGCTGGGATATGTTAATGAGGGCCGGGGGGGAGTGGCCTTTGGAGTTGAAGGCAGTCACGGAGATGGTGCATGAAGAGCAGCTAACTCTCACTGTGGTCTGGCTGCTGGTGGTGGTATATTCCCTGACCCCCTTCCCTGAGAAATCCCAGACCTCCAGTTTATATCCCAGAATCCTCCCTCTGGCTTCTGATTTGCTGAGCTCCTGCAAACATGACCCAGGACGATTCTAAATGCAAGGGACTGGCTGCCGTGAGCTTTGTGTTGACAAGCTACATCGAAAATATGGTGACAAAAACAGGTAATTATAGATAATAGATAATAATCGGAAGGAAATTGAAATTGAGAATCTGGTCAGCTGGACAGCTGTTGGTCTAGACAAGCATTTCTCAATCCAGTCCTCAGCGACCCATAGTCGGTCCACGTTTTTGCTCCCTCCCAGCTCCAGCAAAAACGTGGACAGTCTATGGGTTCCTGAGGACCGGATTGGGAAACACTGGCCTAGACAGGTATGGGACTATAGGTCACTTCCTCTCAAGTCAAATGTTTATCTGCCATAAGAAAAACATAGCAAATCCCAAATGGGGGGGGCAAGGGGGGGCTAACTTCTTCATTTCTTTTAAGTAGAACTTCATTTCTTTCTTTGAGGGTACACTGAAACTTCTGCTGGTTTCATTATTACACATAATAGATGACAAGGTTGTTATATATCTGGGGGGGAGTGAACTATAGAACCCAACTCATGGAGAGTCTGACATTCACCATCATAAAAATCACTTGTTTTTTATTTTTGTTTTTTAAATCTTTGGTATTTCCCCTCTGCAGAGTCTTGTCAATGTGTCACTGACACTAGCTAATCTACATTTTTCCACACTGAATTTTTCAGTTTCATTGTTAAGTTCATTGTTCATAAAAGCTGTTATGTTGTTAAATACTGAACACCTAAATGTGAAAAGCATTTTTTTTACCTCAATGAACTTTTTTGCACATCGGTTATAGTAGTGTTTGTGAATGTCTTTGCACATTTTTTCCATCGATTAACATAAGTACCTATATGTAATTAGTAAGTAAATTTGATTGTGATTCCAAGTTATCTCTGCTTGGGATCAGCTGTCCACTTTGCAGGTATTATTTAGTCATGCGACAGTTCGCACTGAGAAATACTTGCCTTCCAAAGCACAGTGAGTGACTTCTCTCCAGAGCTGCAAGATTCCTCAATATACCAGACGTCTAAACGTATCGGCACTGCAACGGACAGAAATACTGAATTCACACCACTGCCTTCCACGTAAAAACCCCATAAACCCCCCCTTTACCCCGCCCCCCTGCCGCAGACCTTTTCTCCCACGACTGAAAAAATACGTTTGGGGAGCATGGACTTTTAGCAACGTAGTTCACTGTATCTCTAACAAAATTCATAAAAATATACAAAATTTGAGGGGAAAAATATGCATAAGTTATACCAATTATGCAATTCTATACTACATCTGCGTTTTAGCACCCGCAGCAAGGTGTAAAAACAACAGCCCACACAACCCAAAATGTACGCTTGGGTTGAAGCGTTGTGACGGAACAAGAGTAGGGCTGTGGTGACTTCACCGTGCAGTCAGTCATGTTCACCCTGCGCTCTGCCAACACCGAGGTCGCTTCATCCCCCGAAAGCCCAAGCAGCGTGGATTCTGCGTGCGTTTGGGGCGATGCACGTGCTGACTGTCATATGATATTAGCTGGCTGGGGGGGCGTATGCGGAAATTTAATCCGTGCCCGTCATTAATCTCAGCGGCGTTCTGCAAGCTCCGCGCAGCTCTGCCTCGCCGCCGAACCGCAGGCGCTCTCTGCAGCCTGCACTGCCAGCTGCTGGGCGACGCCTCAAAGGCGCCCCGCAGGCGCTGCGAGAAACGTGCAAACAAGCGGCAGCGCAGGTTAAGCGAGCTGACTGTCTCCACAAAGCAAGTTACTTCATCTCACTGCAAAGAAAAAAACCCTGCGATACGTCTACCGTGTTATATGCCAGGCTAAAACACCCGTCCTGTTATGGTCAAGGTCGCATTATTTGCAAATGAGATTTTTTGCTAATCTCAGGCGCTTTCTTTCTCCAGTTCTATTCACACATTTCTTGCTCGATATTCTCCACCCTTCTTGGCTCGCTTCGTAAACACGATTACCATTAAGATGGAGAAGTACCTTCTTCATCAGTCTTGCTGGTTATGACTTCGCTCCATTCGCTCCACAGTCCTTGGCTGGGTCTTAACTTGCTCCTGATCTGGAACTCGTACACTGTGAAGGGCTGCAGATCGGAGATGGTACAGACTCCACCCGTACTGTCCTGTCACAGATACGCAGCAAGGTGACTTATTTCAAGGGAGTACATATTCGACCACATTTTTAATAGTGTTAAAAGTAAAAGAGTACAGAGGATTTAAAAAACATTTCGCTGCGTTTTCATAAACCCGGTTCCTCATTTTACTTTGAGTTTGGGCCCGTGTTTAGTGAACAAGGGACACCACGCCCTTTTCATATCCCATCGAAACACGTTGGTGCTTACAATTATGGGATGGAGCGTCCAGTTTCCATGGTGCTGCCTGTACTTGACCTGGCTGAGCTGCATATCAGCTTCGCCGCCCCAGTAGAGGACACACTGGCGAGAGGTACAGTTCACCCAGTCGGTGTCCGGGGGTAAAGACTTCACTGGACGCACAGAAAGAGGCAGACTATTGTCAAGAGAGACTATGGTTACAGACCTCTGTGGAATACAAGATTTCTTTCTTTCATTCATTTTATTTATTCTTTTATATCTGTGATTAAGACATACCTTTACACAGGATTACTACTCAGTCGTGTTCTTTGGAGGGGTCCAGTACTCGTTTTTTCCCCACTTTTTGTCTAGCAGTCATTTTGTCGCCTTCTTTGTTTTTAAATTCTTCTAGAAAGCGTATCTTATCCTGGCTAAAAACGCAGTACACTCCGGACCGAAACAATTAAATTTAGACCGGGCGCCCACTCCACAGCAATCCCCTACCCTACTTCTGCCAAATTTTATCATCGGGAATGCCCCAACCCGCCCGGTAAATGTTATCGATTTAAGGCCCAACATCCCCCTTGAAATATTTTTACAGATCGACCACTGACACTGAATAATTTCGTGCAAATGTATGAATTGATTGAATTGAACGCTCTTACTAATAATTAACGTGCATCGTGAGATCGTGTTCAGGTCCCGTGTTCAGTTCCCACCTACCGATGTCACTGAGGGTGAAATTTAGCGGAAGAGAGAGGACGGTGCCTAGTTTGTTTGACACATTGACCCACACGGAGTAATGCGACCACAAATCAAACACTGGGAAAGTCACAGAGTCAAAGCCAGGGAAAGAGACGGGATGTGTGCTGCTGTTCTGGCCTTGCGATTTCACCCTGAAACGCAGCACAGCACACGGTCTCGGTTAATACATTCAATCGGCATAAAATGCAAAAATGGCAATGCATCCGCCTATTATTGCCATCCCTTTCAATTATCTCAGAATGTTTTTCGTTTCCTTTGGATACCCACCATAACTTTGACATGGTTCTGATATATGTTTTTCTTCCCGTCGTCCATGCACACGTGACATTGCCAACGTTTTTGCTCCAGCTGCAAGACAAGTTCTGAGGTATGTCAGGTGGATCTGTAAAACAACCAGAAGCAATTTTCTTAAATGTTGTGGTTTCTTAAGCACGCGAGACGTGTACAATTCTGCTGTTCAGTTTTTTGCAGATTGTTCTCTCGCAATGCTGAGTAGCCATTTCTAGCCACCATCGTTTTAGTGGTTTTCATAGCCTGACACTTAATTAACCACCTACAAGTTGCTTCACTATCAACTTAAAACTGTTACTATATTCTTCTGTTGCATAACCTAAGATTTGTTTCAAATAGCCCACTCATGCTTTCCTTTTACAAACTAAGTAACATTTCTAATTCCACATATTCAGTTTAAAAAGGCTACATCGTGTATTGTTAATCTGCATTCCAACTTCATTTCATTTAAACTTCTTTACTTACATCCAACCTGCAGATCGAGTCCACAAGGATCCGAGCAGCATGCACACTTGCAGGTATACGTCCTGTTCTCTGTTACATTATTTATATTTACAAATATTACAGTGGAATTGTGCACCGAGGAGTCATATATCTCATTTTTGTTCAGATGGATAGATTTTTTACAGCTGTGTTTAACGATGTTGCGAAAGACGCAGTAAACTTTAAAGCTGGAGCCCATTTGAACAACGGGGCCTGCTTCTGACACTGCGTCGCATGGTTTTTGTGCTAGAAATGACAGAAAAATGTTTTTGACAGTCAAATACCATTTCTGACACGTTCTTCATTCTATAATAGTGACCTGTTTTTTTTAGACCTAAATCTGAAAAACGGGAAACTTCATTTTCTCCAAAGCACTCTTCAGAAGAGTTTCGTTCTGTGTTAGCTACGTACTGTCATCTTAGTTATGCTGCAGCTGAACTTTCGGATCAGGAAAAAAAGATATCACGAATAAATAAATATGTCATCGTAAAGTATTTTAAAATCTTACAGTATTTTTAATTAAGGCTATTACTGCGTTAATGGCGTTATTGGCGCTTAGGGAAGAATCAGTTGTCCTACAGAAAATCTCATGTACAATCAACCCCTCAAAACAATTAGTGACTAACATCTTAATTGAAACCAGTATTTATATTTTTATTTACCTGCAATTGCCTGTATGCCACACAACCAGACGAACTTGATGAAGCTACCACAGCAGAGGTCAGGCATTGGTTCAGCGTCGGTTTGTATGGGTTCCCTTACTTTTTCTAGTTTTGATTAAAGTCCATGTTGCTGCCATATAAAGGTGCGAAAGATAGGCAGCCGAAGTAACTTTCTGATTGCATTTTAAAGCAGAAAACAATCCATCTCGCACACCATCTCCATCTGTAAATGACACTGGCTGGCGCGGTGTGCGTGATCATACCAAAGGTACCATGCCAAGAAAATTATTATTGATACTGTTTGGAAAGAACTTAATACAAGCATTTCCCAACCTTAATACTCAACCAGCGAATTAATTAATGCTTACTGAAATATATCTCGTATACTATTAAAGCCAAATTATTATATTTGTTATAGCGAATAATTATGAATGTAATGAGGACAATTTTTAGCCAATGCAGGATTTCAAACATAGGCTACTTGTATAGGCTATGTATGTATAGGCTACTTAAAACCATTTCACTAACAAATGAACGCTAGCTGCAATCAGTAACGTCAAGTATAAGTCAATGCGTTCGCTTACCTTTACAGGAGCGTTTTGTTTCTCGGATGTAATCGTTTTTCTTTCTTTTTCTCGGTGACTGATAGGTTTTGTCCGTATTCATAATGTGAAACTAGACGTTTTCATCCAGGCACAAGCGGCGTGATCACGTTACGATGCCATCGCTAACCCGGAGCACTCACGCCCGTCTGCCTTGCTGCCTGCGCTTTCCGCCTGACTGAGAGGTGGAAGTGTAGCCCTGGAGATGTGAGATACACATTTATTCTCGCTTCCCTCTTTAGTGGGACTTGCACCAGTGAAGACAAACAGCACGTATCTTATCACTTGGGGTTGATAAAAAGCTGGAATTAACATTGCACGCGTAAATTGACTGTAAACTGGTAAGCGAAATATTTATTTGGTGTATATCCTCATAATGAAACGTAGCGTTTTTAAGCCATGTACGTGGGTTTTCTGTGACTATAGACGTGGCAGTGGAGGTGGGGTTTCTTTCTTCGACTCTTACCCCACCCTGCCTTGTACTTATTAACAGTCTCTCAGCAGTGAGGGGGGCATGTTAGATCTTTCACGGAACCAGTTTGAAAAGGGGCAGGCTTCATCGTGCCTATTTTTTTGTATGTTTTACACAGTTGGTGAAGGCTGTTCCATAGTAACCACATTTTTTAACGGAACTAGCCTTTCCTTAACTTACTGAACTAAAGTAATGTTTGATGAGAGCAAACATTATGCTGCCTCTTTGCAGGAGATGCATGATATCATCTATTAAATACAGCCTACCATTCATTTCTGAACACAGACTAAGCAAGTTTATGTTTAGATGCATCTGGTCACTCTATGAATCGGATGAGATGCCGACACTATTACTTTCAGACTTGTTTTCCTCAACTTAAACCTCAATTTCAGAATATTCTCTCAAGTTTCTATTATTAAACAAACTGTTACCTGAAAATAATTATTCACAATGAGTAATGCTAGACTGCCCTACTGTTTCCTCAAATGACAAAATACTATAGACTGAAGTTTCAAAACTACAGAAACAAGACATAAAAAACGCAGTGGATGGAACATGGCAAATTTCCTTTCATTATTAAAGAATTCAAGTTCTGCAAATAGCACACTGTATCTGTCAATAAAAACCATACAGTCCCTGGACAGTCTGAGTAATGGGTCATGGTTCTTCTCATCAAATCCATGAAATATCTCATTCTGTTACATGTACAACCCCCAGACTTGTTAAAAACAAGCCCAGTAGTGACATTTACCGGTGTACTGAAATCTGTTTTAGGTTTTCTGATAAAGTAACTGTTTTTTTTATTTTATTAAGAAAGAGACATGTCTTGTGTTTGCATTTTCATGGATAACACCCTCTTATATGTTTTGATTTGGTGAATCAGAAGTATGAAATTGAAGAGAAACATCACTTTATCCATTTTAACTATATTTCTGTTATATCTGCCTCTATAATGTGCCTGTATTTGTCGTTATATGTACACCCGTATCTATATGAGTATCTTTGTGGTGGGGGAGGGGATGACTGACTATGGGGAAATGAATCACGTTGCAATATGATTGTGTGTGTGATTTCAAGTTTTTAATAGGAAAAGGGTTAGTTTTTACTATAGTGTGGTATTCGGTACACCAACCACATCAGCAACATTCCTGCACGAATCGAACTACTGCATAAAAGATCTCTTCCAGATTTCCACACTCTTTGATAGGAATGATGGAAGAATGATGCCTGACTTTGGTTTATTAGTTTTTTTTTGTTTTGCGCAGTCTATATTTATACAGCAGGCAGCAAGGAAATGCAACCCAAATGTTTTTGCTTCAAATCCCTCTAGGGGACTCTGCTTATTCTCTATCAGGCAAGCTGCTAAAACTGAAAAGTACAGGTAAATATCCATCCATCCATTCATCATCTATACCCATTCGTCTTGTGCAGGATCACAGAGTCTGGAGCCTATCCTGAACTGATAACAATGTATGTTTTTCGATGAACGACGTGATACAGGGATAGCACAGTGGTGTCGCACATCGCTGAGTGTGCGGGGGAGGTTTGTGTGTTCCTCGGATGTGTGCATGCCTTTTCTCCCTCGATTTAAGACTCAAGGTATATATGACAAATGGTGCCTCTTTGTTGTCTGTTGTGTTTGCCCAGTGATCGTCTGCTATCTCTTTCAGGGTGTACCCCAATCTGTGCCATATATCTCAGATTAGCTTCCGTCTTAACCCAACCATTCACTTGCTATCTGGTTATCGAAAATGGATCTGGCTTTGATGCACAGACCTCATCCTCTATTCCAAGGTTCCATTTTACAGCTAAATCAGATTTGAATGGGCCTGTGATGAGTTGGCACCACATCCTGGGTTGTTCCCTGCTTTGCGCCCGTAGCCTCCGGGATAGGCTCCGGACCCTCTGCCACCCAAAATAGGACAAGCGGTAACAAAAAATGGAGGCATGGATGAAAATTCTAATAGGCTGTTAGACCGAGGAATGCACAGCAGCAAGATTCTAGTGTTATCACAGATTTTTGGGTATATGTTAATGTGTGACAGTTTTCACAATTAACCCCCCACCACCCAGTAGCAGTCTTCAGTATTTAAAGCCTCAGTTACACTTTCAACCGCATTTGACATCAGTTGAAATCTATACATAAATGACAATTTTTTGTTGTTGATGAAAGTTCTGGAAATGTCCCTGCTGCACTCATGTCAGCACAAGGCAAGGCACTTGGTGATAAAATCCAGAAATAGCAGCTGCTCAGGGTCACTGAGTTAGAAAACCAGAAAAAATCCTTTTCAGAAATCTAGTGCTTCTTGCTGTTTGTCTTTTAAAAAGTGCTAAAATTCACCCTTGTGAAGTATTGCACCCCACAAACACAACATTAATGAAGGCCTATACCAAGGGTCTCAAAGTACTGGCCCACAGGCCAGATCCAGCCCATGATGCATATTTCAGTCTGTATTAAATCTGGCTCACTGACGGTCATTCCGCTAATCAATGACAATAAAATCTGCTGGCACTAATCTCAATAAATCGCACCGCCAGCCCACCCCCCCAACCCAAGTTAGCAGTTTTCCACCACCAGCTGTTTAACGGATTATGCTTCTATATTTTTCTCCCGTTTTTCTTCCGATAAGAAAAAAATAAGTGGCCTGCTCTAGCTGAAGGGAGCCAAAAAGCCAAAAGACAAAAAGTGATTTGAATTTGAGACCCCTAGTCTATGCAGTATACAAAATAGATATCATGTAATAATAGCAGAGGAGGTCATGGAGGGCGAGGGAGGCTCCTGCCAGGGAGTTCACTGGCTTTGGTCACTCCCTGTTTGCTTCTCTTTCCTGTCCGCTGACTTTCTTTATCCCAGTGCTCTCCAGATGCCATGGTCGTCCTGGTGCATGGCCACACAAAGTCAAAAACATACCAGCTAAAGTACAAAGAAAGCAGATGAAAGATGAGAATAGGCGTCATAAACAAAGTTTCATGTTCTGCCATTGAGTCGCCCTGCATCCAAGACTGTGGATTAGGTAATATATCATATATATATTGTTGTATCTTGTTTGAAATATGGGTAATGCTAAAAAACACACGTCACACGTTTAAGTCCTCCTCAATCCTGGTGTAAGATCTGCCCACTTTTTTCAGTCCTCTCACTGTCAGGTCTGGAAGATGACGCACTGTTCTGTGGCCTCAGATCTTTCTGTGAGAAGTATATTGCGCCCTGTGTTATCTCCAGGGACAGCCCAATCAAACAGCTGACCAAGTTGTCCGGCAGCAGCGTCTGCCCCTGGTACGTTTCTTCATGGTATCTGGCCAGGTCCATCGTGTGCCCGTCCCATGGGGTCCTATCAACCTGCAGCCTGTATATCGGCCTGATGCAGGTGCCCGGTCCTGGCCCGCATGTATCTGGGTCAACATCCCAGGGCCAGCGTCTCGGGAACTCACACCCCTCCGGGCCACAGGCCTGGCTGAGGCTGTCCTCCTCGTCCGAGAACTGTTCTGGAGCCAGTGGCGAGATCTGGGGCTTATATCCAGAGTCCTCTTCTAGAAGCGGATTGGTCTGTACCGCCCCTTCATCTAAGGCGGGTTCCTCCACTGCTGGGATTTCCTCCAAAGGAGTGATGGGGGGATCCCTGTACACTGACTGCCAGGAAGAACTGGAGTCGCTTCTTTCCCTCTCCTGTGGGTTAAATCAGGACAGACAGGTTGAAGAATTAGTTAACACTGCTATGTCATGAAATAATTCACTTTTTATTGTGATGAACCCATCTTTTTCAAATAAGAAACTAGAAAATTAATTCTTGTGTGAATTTTCAGTGGTTTTCATGATCCTAGGAGCTATGTTGTCCGGGGCAATTGCCCCTGGTAGGGTCTCCCAAGGCAAATTGGTCCTAGGTGAGCGGCCAGACTAAGTGCGGTTCAAGCAGACCCCCATGAGAAAAAAAGCAAAGGGTCATGTTACCCCGCCTGGACTGGAGAGACCGGGGTCTTGCCCTGGAGCCAGGCCTGGAGCAGGAGCTTGAGAGCGAGCGCCTGGTGGCCAGTCCTCCACCCATGGGGACCGGCCGGGCACAGCCCAAAGAGGGAAAATGGCTACCGAAACTAGCTCTTGGTACATGGAATGTAACCTCTCTGGTGGGAAAGGAGCCTGAGCTGGTGCGAGAGGTAGAGAGATACCGACTAGATATAGTCGGGCTCACCTCGACGCATGGCTCGGATGCTGGAACCAAACTCCTGGAGAGGGGGTGGTCTCTATTCCACTCTGGAGTTGCCCATGGGGAGAGGCGTTGGGCAGGGGTGGGGCTCGGTGCCGATGCATTGGAGTTTACCCCGGTGAATGAGAGGGTCGCCTCCCTTTGACTTCGTGTTGGGGGATGGGCTCTGACGGTTGTTTGTGCGTATGCACCGCACACCAGTTCAGAGTATCCGGCCTTCCTGGAGGCCTTGGAGGGGGTGCATCATAAGTGCCCCTGGCACCAGAGCACCCAAGGCCGTAGATCAATGATCAATTTTGTAATCGTGTCATCGGATCTGCGTCCATATGTCTTGGACTCTCAGGTGAAGAGAGGAGCAGAGCTGTCAACTGATCACCACCTGGTGGTGAGTTGGGTCCGATGGCGGGAGAGGATGCCTGATAGACCTGGTAGACCCAAACGTATAGTGAGGGTGTGCTGGGAAAGCCTGGTGGAGGCCCCTGTCCGGGAGATCTTCAACTCACACCTCCGGCAGAACTTCTTTTCCCTCCCAGGGGAGTCAGGGGACATGGAGCCTGAATGG
>JAAGVU020000032.1:17007196-17020630 GCA_011763525.2 Mormyrus iriodes
AGTGCCTTTGGATTGGCAAACTGGGGTGGTGGTCCCGATCTTTAAGAACGGGGACCGGAGGATGTGTTCCAACTTTACAGGGATCACACTCCTCAGCCTCCCTGGGAAGGTCTATGCCGGGGTACTGGAGTGGAGGGTCCGGCCATTGGTCGAACCTTGGATCCAGGAGGAACAATGCGGAATCCGTCCTGGTCCCGGAACACTGGACCATCTCTTTACCCTCACAAGGATTCTGGAGGGTTCATTGGAGTTTGCCCAACCAGTCTACATGTGTTTTGTGGACTTGGAAAAGGCATACGACTGTGTCCCTCGGGGAGTCCTGTGGGGGGTGTTCCACGAGTATGGGGTATGGGGTCCGTTGTTGCGGGCCATCAGATCCCTGTACAAACGGAGCGAGAGTTTGGTTCGCATTGCCAGCAGTAAGTCGGATCCATTCCCGGTGGGTGTTGGACTCCACCAGGGCTGCCCTTTGTCACCGGTTCTGTTCACAACTTTTATGGACAGAATTTCTAGGCATAGCCAAGGGGTGGAGGGGGTATGGTTCAGGGGCCTCAGGATTGCGTCTCTGCTTTTTGCAGATGATGTAGTCCTGTTGGTGTCATCGGGCTGGGACCTGCAGCATGCGCTGGGGCGGTTTGCAGCTGAGTGTGAGGCGGCCGGGATGAGAATTAGCACCTCCAAATCTGAGGCCATGGATCTCGACCGGAAAAGGGTGGATTGTCCTCTCCGGGTGGGTGATGGGTTACTGCCTCAAACTGAGGAGTTCAAATATCTTGGGTGTCTTGTTCACGAGTGATGGAAAAAGGGAGCGAGAGATCGACAGGTGGATCGGGGCAGCGTCGGCAGTAATGCAGAACGCTACACTGCTCTGTTTTGGTGAAGAGAGAGCTGAGCCAGATGGCGACGCTCTCAATTTACCGGTCGATCTACGTTCCTATCCTCACCTATGGTCATAAGCTCTGGGTAGTGACTGAAAGAATGAGATTGCAGATAAAAGCGGCCGAAATGAGTTTCGTCCGCAGGGTGTCTGGGCTCCGCCTTAGAGATAGGGTGAGGAGCTCAGACAGGCATTCAGGAGGAGCTCAAAGTAGAGCCGCTGCTCCTCCACATCGAAAAGAGCCAGCTGAGGTGGTTCGGGTATCTATCTAGAATGCCTCCTGGATGCCTCCCTGGGGAGGTGTTTCGGGTGTGTCCAACTGGGAGGAGGCCCCGGGGCAGACCCAGGATATGCTGGAGATATTATATCTCTCAGCTGTCCTGGTAAAGCCTTGGTATTCCCCCGGTGGAGCTGGAGGAGGTGGCCAATGAGAGGGAGATTTGGGCATCCCTGCTTAGATTGCTGCCCCCGCGACCCAACCCGACACAATAAAATACAATAAATGCAATATAAATTTAAATATACAGTACATGTGAGCATACATACATACATATGGGACTGTGTAAAAGTATTAGGCAGTCATGTTTAAAGCTATTTATCTGAGTAGTAAGTGTATATGTGCTCAGAACAAAAAAAAAACTTTTGGGCAATGACAATAAAAGGCATTCTATTCTATTCTATACCTTGCTGGATGGCAGATGAAAACCGCTTCAGTTCCCAAACCTCTCCTCAGGGGAACCCGCAACCATTCCATGTATTTATTAAATTTCACCACCAGCTCAATTAATTAACTTAATTAAATAGGTCAATGAGGTATGGATTAGCCATACAAGGTGGGGTAGTGATCAAGTCAAGAAATGCATGGGTGTGTTGAATGGTTGCTGCAAATACTGGATTGATTTTAGGAGAGGTTTTGAAATGGCTAAGATGACACTTCAGCAGACGTCATAGATTTAAACCAACATAAAGATCATTTAAACGTCATTTTCTTTAAAATCTGTGACTGCAATCAAAAAACTAAAAATGCCAAAAGTCTAGTATTTTGCTTGGTTGCTTATGGTTAAGGTTGTCATAGCTGGGATTAGGGTTATACCCATATAAATGAATGGAGTGTCCCCATAAAGATATGAGTACTGGTCTGTGTGTGTGCGTGTATGTACATATAAATTAATTTGCAACATTATTCTGTCTGAATGTTTCATTACCTGCAGTAGCATAGTCACACTGCTGTTTTCAACTCTGGGAATCGTTTCAAACAGCCACTGAGGTCCCAAATTTATGCATGTCTTTTTAATCCTGCTAAAAACATTTAAAGTTTAAGAAGTGGACTACAACAAACAGAAAATGAAAGGTAGAACAAAAAAGATTTTAACATTGTGCTTATGGTTATAAATTGTTTCGAATATGTTTGTGGTCGCGAGACAAGTCATTGCATGAGGTTGCCTGTGTCATATTCATTCATATTTTTTAATCTGTTTATCCAGGTCAGGGCAGAGCTATCAGAAAACATAATCTGTAATGTCCTTTAATGTTATGATCAAAAACACTCTGAGAAAATGAGTCACTGAATCGCTTGGAGCAGTGTTTCCCAACCCAGTCCTTTGGGAACCCCAGCCTGGTATGGCGCAAAAGGGAGGGATCAAAAGTGCAGACTCTCTGGCAGGGAGCAGGGAGGGAGCAAAAATGTGGACTGTCTGGGGGCCCTTGAGGACTGGGTTGGAAAACACTCATCCAAGTGATTCAGTGACTCATTTTCTCATACTGTATTTGGGTTGGGAAGCACTGGCTATAGATTGCAAACAGAAACCCACAGTAACATTGACAGAACTTCTGGATTATGAGTGGATTTTACCCACAGTACTAGAGTCTCAAAGTACAAGTGCGGAGCCTCTGGTGCAGCTTCACTCCCATTTGAGTCACATCACAATGTATTTTTGAAGTTATTCCACCCTTACCAAAAAGCTATAAATGTGATTAGAAGCTAGTTTAAAGCTGGTTACCTAACACAATTCCAGTACATCAAATTGAGTACAATCAATGCAGGAATCATGACTGCAACACTGATCTTAACACCAGAATCACCTGTAGAACAAGAGATTAAAAGATTGAGAGAGATGATCAGCAGTGACATTGCGTTGAAGTACATTAAAATCGGAGGGAAAGGTACAGTACCAGTAAAAAGTTTGGACAGCTGCTGAAAATCAAGATAATGACCCTAAGCACACCTCAGGGTTATTTAAGTACTGTATTATCTTGTGAGCAAGCAAAGAGATGGAGTGCTGTGACCGATGTCCTGGCTCCCACAATCCCTCAACCTAAACCCTACAGAACTGGTTTGGGATGAGTTGGATCAATGAATTGGATTGATATGTATTAATTCATTGCCTTAAGGCCTTTTACGATAAGGTGAATAACATAGCAACGATGCATTAAAAGCAGGTATGTCCAGACTTTTGACTGTTACTGTACTGTACTGTACACAGGTGAAGCTGTGAGAAATGTATATGCAATAACACAGTATAAACACAGGAGATGGAAGAAAAAAAAGACAAAAATGACTCAAATCTGACGCCACCTTACTTTAAATAGCCCAATAGCCTATTAAGTGGCAGCTGAGTGTCTTTCTGTGTTTGAGTGGTACACATACTCATACAACCACTGACCTGCTCTCTATCTTAATATGCTTTTGCCTTGATTATGGTGTCTTGTCTATACAGACACTCCCCACTTAACAAGCGAGTTCTGTTCCTATGACCAGGTCGTTAAGCGAATCGATCGATAAGCGAGGAGCCTCCCCTTACCGATATTTCAGGCATACTGTACTGGTAGTGGGTTTGTGTCAGCCATCTGTAGATATGTCACCTTTGCACCATTTATAACATTTTTGTACATGTATGAATATTTACATGGTAGTGTACTGTATACTGTGTTAATCAGAATAGAGCTCTATTACTAAGGTTTGCACGCTGTAAATACAGCTGTTTTTATTTACTCTGAATAATGAAAAGGTCCAAAGGAAACTACAACGTGATAACTTTGTTTTAATCTGCATATGTCAATCAAGAGGTCAAGGTCAAAGGTCAACAAGATTTTCCGCTGCTTCAGCGTCCGCGTTTGATGCCTGAACTGTATGTCATTTTAAGATATTACATGAAAAACAAAGAAGGCAAGTCGTATTTGCCCCTGACCTCCAAGCTGAGCTTCTGGGGAGGCCTGGAACCAGCAGTTGACCCCCTCTCCCTCTGGACCTTCTCCTGCTGAGTTGGAAGCTGAGGCATGAAGGCTGAAGCTGGTGGTCAATGTGTCAAGCCACATCTGTCCAGATTCTGGGGCTACCAGGGTGACTGGAACAACAAGATGTTTTATCTTCATCTGATTTTTAAAAGATGAAAACACCACGGAGATAAATAAATCTACAGAAAATATTATTCAGAACTTCATAGATCATCAGAATGAGAGCACTATTTAATTTAGAGAAAACTTTGCCATAAGATTTTAAGCTGAAGGCCGCAAAATATTTCTACAAAGATTCACGGCTTGGTTTTAAAGAGTTCCTGCCCTTGGATCCATACATCTTCTTGTAGACACTATTCAGTAATAATATTTGGCCAAATGGCACAAGAACACCTCAGTAAAGGCAGAACACAGGCCAGAGATATGGAGAAGGTAATTCTGTCTTTTAGGCAGCAGAGCGGTTTAAGGAAAATGCACTTGTCAACAAAATCGTTGATTGATAACAAACAATTGTACTGGGATTTAATGGCTAATCCTGTGCTGTGTGAGGGCAAGTTCATCTGCTGGACACGTCAGGACAAAGGGCTTTCTGGGCGATCCACGCTGCAAGCGGTGATGGAGGAACTGAGCGAGTAAACAGCTTTCAAAATCACACGATTAAGCTGCTGTTCTTCCTTCCTGTTGTATTCGGCGAAAGAAAAGTTAATTATAGACTCCACCACTTGAAACAGCGTGATCAGCTCAGGCAAAATTACAAAAGCTGTCGGAACTCGAGAGTGTTTCAAAAGGGCATGTCGGTAGCTGTCTCAGAGAAATTGTAAATTACGCTGGCCTGAGCTGCCACACAAAAAATTTGGCTTTAAAAATACATGCATGTTTTTATTCTAAGCTTTAAAACAGCTTAGAATATAAATAACTAGGCTGTCTGTTAAGCTAAGACCATGAATAAATTTTATATTTATTTTTGTAGATAATTAACTTAACATTAAATACTTTTTTAGATATTGTATTATTTGCCCTCATGAATCTGGATATTGATTGAAGTGATTCTGAATTACCGCAGCCGGCCCACTCATACATTTTGAACCAGTTTCAGTCTGACAGCTTGTCCACTAGACCATCAGTTGTTTTAAAAATGTGCAGTTTCATTGTAATACTGCTTCCTAGTTTCCCCTACACAGGAAGATTAATTGCACTGTAGCACCCCGGAAGGCTACTTAGAAAAATGGTGATTCAGTGGGGAAGGAGTGGAGTTACCGGTCCCTGAATGAAGGCTTACAGTAAAAGGAGAGAATTCCTTTATTCACTCTGTGCTGTTATGACCTGTACTGTTGGTAGCACTATGAAAGCATGGTGACTGTACATAAACATGGTGCCTGACTGCACAGAAGTGTGCTCGCCATGCTGTGAGCAAAAAAACACCCACACGCACTCACTGAGCGGGCGATGTCTCACCATTTTGAAGGTGCTTCCTAGTCTCACATTTCCTCATGTATAAGTTGTAGCTGGTAATGAAACCTCGCTGCTGGCACAGTCCAAGCGCTTCCCACCGAATAAGCAGGCGAGTCTCTTCAGTAGTTTGGATTGACACCTTGGGTCCAGAAAGTGGCACTGAAACAGGTTATAATAGCGTCATTTTCTGTCACTCTGTCACTCAAGTGGCGTGGGAAGGGATCTGAGATTTTAGGTGTAACAGACTTAATGAAGAACCCAATTTATGGCCTGTTCTGCTCAGCTAAAGCCTAGGTCTGTTCCAGTACGGCATTCCTGTAACTCTCTGATGACTAGGCTCCAGTCACACGTTCTAAAGAAAATACAGCCTCTCCCCAGGTTACGATGGGGTTATGTTCCAATAAATTTATTGTAGGGCGAAAATATCGTAAGGCAAAAATGCAAACTAAAACAGTACATCTAGCCTAACAAACCTCAAAGCCTAGCCTATACCCTACCTTAAACATGTTTAGAACACTTACATTAGCCTACAGTTGGGCAAAATCATTAACACAAAGCCAATTTACAATAAAGTGCGGAATATCTCAAGTAATTTATTGCATAATGCATTGAAAGTGAAAACGATTTGCCCATTGTAAAGCTGAAATATCGTAACACAGACCATCGTAACCCTGGGAGATTCTGTACAATTTTGTGTCAGAAAATTGAATTACACTAATACCACATACTCTTAATTCGATATGAACACTGTGATGAGCAATGACCTTTGAACTCACCCTCCTCTTTAGAGTACGCCTGGGTAGTAGCAGGATCGGACGCACCATGCAAAGTCACTGCATACAGGGACACGTTGAATAGGATCCCTGGCTTTAAACCTGTAACATCCAACAAACATGTTCACATTTTAATGAGCTTCACATTTTGCTTGCTCTGTGTCACTGTCAAGCCACACTGAAAAGTCACATTGTTCTTTCGGAGTCAGGAAGTGAGTGGCATATCAGATCAGGAATTTAGCTTGGGTTCCTGGGCCATGTCCCAAAGGGGTGCCCATCTCCAACTCTGATATTATATTAAAGCATCTAAAAATATATCGATGTAAAAGCAAACAAAGAACATGCATGATGTAGCCACAGAGCAAACCAAAAGAAAAAATATTTCAGCTCAGCCAATGCTTCTAAGATGTCCAGCACGAGAAGTGCTGAAGAAGTAACTCACTGACGACGACTGGATTCTTACCCCAGCTTCCTGTTGGTTCCTTCTTAAAAGTGCAAACTCTTCTCATGGTTTTAGGACTTTGGGGATGATTACAAACACGTTGTTATTACGCTGCTCAGGTGTTACCTGAATTACAGTCGCAGGTAAGATGTACCCTGTGTGTTTTGTGGAGATCTCAGCCTTCTCATGGACATCTCACCTTCAATGTATGTAAAGTTGTTTTCTGGAGGTATCCTTTTCCACTGTACGTCCACATAGCTGCTCTGCCATTGGACTACATAGCAGACCATAGAGCTGTTCCAGCTAATATAGACCTCCCACATCAAGAACATGCGGTCTTCACCCACAGGATCCAGGCGTATCACCCGAGGAGAAGGCAGGCCTGCAAAGAGTTACACTGCAGGGTGAGTTGGACTTTACTACATTCTGGTATACAACTATGTGTTCCTGGAAAATGCAGCCTTAATAAAATCCCCTACCGCAACTGAACCCTTCAGAAGCTGCATTTAAACAACTGCTGATGCTGGAGAACATCAGCATACCAAAAATACGAAGTTCTCACTGATCGTCCCTTTATTTAGAAACTCCCTTTGCGGTGTTTATAGAGTTCCCGAACCTGGGTGCGTGAGGGTTAAACCTGCAGGTGGTGAGTTTCCAGAGGATGTGATGACACTGATGTGCAGGGCCTTCACGCCACGTGGGAGCTGCAGCGTGCTGCGCGTGACATCGGCTGCACAGGAGACGACCTCCTTCCCTCCATATGTATGTTCGTACGTGACCTCGTAGCCCAAGACGACACCACTGTAATCATTAGTATTTAAGGGCTGCAAAAGACATGACAGAAAGAAGAAAAGAAATCCAATTCATGTCAATGAATGTGATTTTCCAGTGTTAAGGTACATTACTCTATCCCAGGAAAAAATGTACTTTGAAAGTTCACAGTAAAACTGTAGTTTACAGTTAAGCCTTAATTATTCATAGTTCTACTGTAAAGTTTACTGTTCGACCATGAATGTTTTATTTTGAAGTTCATTGTCATCTCTTCTGCTGTTTAATAATTTTGACAGTGAAGGGTACAGTTCAACTGTAGATTTCACAGTAGAACCATGAAAACTTGCCAATTCACTGTAAATATTCATGGTCGATCTGTTACAGTACATAGTGAAACTGTTAAACAAGTTTACAGTTTTACTATGATATTTCACATAGCATTTTTTCCTGGGATTCCCTTCACATTACAGCTGTTCCCTAATTCCTGTCTCAATAGCGGAGGGGGCAGGGGGGCATCCACCCCCAGGCCTATCACAGCAGGGGGCCCACTACAAAGTTTATCCATGGGACCCCTTTGGCCCCCCCAGTCGGCAAATTTTACAGCGTGCCCCTTTTGATAACAAATTATCACGGAAAATTCACAGTAATTTACAGAGAACCACCCTCTCTGAGTTGGCAAATTTTAGTGATATGCCCCACTGCCCCACTGCGAGACCCCCCTCAGCCCCCGTTCTGTCCTATGCTTGCTGGAATAGACTTCAGGCTCATTGTGACCCTGTCCCCCACTCCCCATCAGGAACCATGATGTTGCTCACGGCCCCTGTCTGTTGGTCTTCCCAAACGTCCCCTCTGTCTCCCATTCCTATCATTAAGACCTTCAAATTGCCCACACAGTAAAGCCTACTTAATTTTTCTGTGCCATTACAGTCCATACAGGGTTGTGTGCTCACACTCCTGTGTACGTACTACATCTGGCTGTAGGTGCAGATCATCATGGTCAGCACATGCACACAGCAATGATATTCCACCAGAGGGCAGATGTCTTCTTGGTGTGAATGAATTCTCTGCTTTACTGAGTGTTTGGATCATTTCTTTTCACAAATCCATGCACCTGAATATATCTTTGAGTTCATTCAATAGTGACATAATTATATATATATGCATGTGGGGACCACTACAGGATACACAACTCCTTGCTGGTTCATGATTTCAGCTCAAGGTCTCTGTCCACAGTTACACATGCATTTATCTGACACTTTTATCTACACCAACTCAGACTAGAGGACCACTGTCTGGGTGTGCACTTCAGGATTTGAACCCATGACTTATGTGTAGTTAGCATAATGTATGACTTGTTGAGCTACAGGATGCATTCCTCCTTTCTGCCTCTGCCTGCCTTCAGCGTCCCCACACTATAACTTTCAGATAATCAACTGCTGATGTTGTAGCGCCCCCTGTAGGTATCTCTGCTACCTGCCTGTGCTCTTTTTTATCCTTGGTTCTCAAGTGAATTATTCCATCACTGAAGGTCTTCAAACATGAAGGGCAGAATTGTTTACAAATTGGTCAAGTGGTGGACACATTTCCAGAGCTATAATAACTGTACCAAGCTTCATGTAAGATGGTAAGTCAGGTTTGGGGAGCACACACTGGTACAGCCGCACTCTCCACATGACAAAACACCTCAGGATCCCAGTTGGTAACCCCCCCACCAGGTTGACCCGCAGCCGCGTCCCAACCTCCAGAAATGGCCGTTTATCCTCTCGATAATGTCCAGGGTGCCCTGTGAGATGAAACTCCATCTCCCGGAAACACCGACAACACCAACACGACCTTCAGCAACCTTCAGGGTGTCATGGAAAGTCTCCCACATCTGTGCAATAATGTTAGCATGCCCAGGGGGGATTGGGCAGCCAGTTGAGGTTTTTTTTCTCCTTACTTGGGAGTTTTTAGTTCCTCTCCTCCGTTGTCATCTGACCTTCATTCTTTCTTTAAATTCTTTGTTTTAGTATTCTCTCAAACATCATGTAAAGTGCTTCGGGGCGACTCTATTGTGAAAGGCGCTATATAAAAATAAATTGAATTGAATTGAATCGAATCATATTAGAATCGCCAATCATACCCAAGTCTGCAAGTTCCTCACACAAACTGCTTGCAAACTCGTTAGAAACAACCTGATCTTGGCTGACCTGAGGTCTGAGGTCTGGCCAGGCCTAGCCTCATTCTCCTAGTAGCTGATAGCTTACTAGACCTAAACTAAATCTTCAGAGTAGCAACAAGTTTGTGGTCAGAATTCACAAACTGGGCACTTCTGTCAACCCTGCAGTTCTGCTAGAGCCTCCAGCGTCTGCCCACGAAGATGTGATCAATCTCCTTTGCCGCATCATCAGTACTGGAGTACCAAGTCCAATGATGCAGCTCAGAGCGCTGGAACCAGGTTCTGGCGACCCACTGCCCCTAAACTTTTGCTAAGTCAACGATGATAGAACCATAGTTGCCAGGCCCGTTGAGACCAACACAACCCTCATACCAGCCCTGTCAGTGCCAGTGGTCGCAGTGGAGTCACCCATGATTAGAGTAATGTTACCTCGTGGGCACCCATCAACCACTGAGTGAAGTTGCAAATTAAATGTCTCCCTCTTTGAGACATCACTCACTGCGGTCAGAGCATACACTGAGACAACATAAAAAACATTCAGAGAGTGCCTTAGCCTGAATTCCATAATACACTTATTGAAAGGAGTGACATCAGACACTATCGGGGGGAGCAGATCCACCACAGCAACAGCTACTCCCTGAGTATGGCGGCCATCAGTGTGACCAGACCAAAAATAGGTGGACCCACTTAGAGCACTGGCCAGTCCCTGGTCTGTGTACCTTTGAGATTGCCGCCACTGTAATGCAGAGTTTACAAAGCTCCTCTGACAGCAAACGAAGATGGTCATCATGCCAAAGAGACAAGACATTCTATACCAAGGGGAAAACTATTTATCTTTCCATCAGATGTGACTAAGTGTTCAACTCTGTTTGACTGTTCTTTGTCAGTCTGACATAGTCATTAGACCACAACTAGATCAGGTAGATATGCTCCACAGCTCAAAGAAATCCACACCCAGCTCTACATGTGCTTAAAATCAAATGCGATGCTCACGACAGCCTGCGTGGAAGCCTAAGCATGCGGTGGAGGAGAAAAGTTGCTTGTTATTCACAGAGAGCTTTTAAACGATTACCTTCCACAAAACCGTGATATTTCTTGTTCCATTTTCTTCAGCATCTCCAAATATTTTCCATACATCAAGTTTTCGCTTTGGTGCTGGTAAAAGAAGAGATAGAGTTAGAAATAGATTGTAGCTATTGAAAAAGGGCCGCTTGGTGATTCAGTGGGTAGTGCTATTGCCAAAGCTGTGCGTTCTGGCAGGGGTGAAGCTTAGCAAGTCTTGCTACTAGCCAGCTGGACTAGTAAAATAATGTACTTGCCCTTGATCTCAGGTAGGTGAGTGGGCTTAATTTCCAGCCCTGTATTCAGGTTGAGTAATACAGGCCTGTCTACAATCAATTAAAGTACTATGTCCCACAAAACTCAAAGACGATTATCATTTTGGGATGTTGAGACAGAGTGCTGTGTTTACCTATTCCTGGGCTCATTGTTGATACCGGTGGACTCCACCGGCTGCATTTAGAAATTTCCTCTAAAGTGCAGACTTGGAGCTGAAACTCATACTGGGTCAGAGGCTGAAGGTCTTCCAGCAGCAGCATCCCCTTCCCAAGCTCTGAACCTTCCCGCTCATACTGCACAAAACACCACATGGTCAGTGGCATGTACACACTTGGTGAATTTCCCTGCAAAGGCTGAATCCATAGAACCGTAGTTTTACTGCAACTTTGCCCATCTATTGTTTTACTTAAATTATAACTCAATCCAATTCCACTTCAAAGTCATTATACAATGGAAGAACAAATGTACTACGAAAAGTATGTTAGTGTAAACTCCAAAAACCAGTATAACTTATCGGCCATTAAAACATCCGCCCATCCATTTTCTGTAACCGCTTATCCTATTCAGGGTCGGGTGGGGGGGTCTGGAGGATACAGGGAACAACCCAAGATGGGGGTGTCAGCCCATCACAGGGCACACTCATACACCATTGACACACACATGCACACCTATGAGCAATTTGGTAACTCCAATTAGCCTCAGCATGTTTTTGGACTGGGGCGGGGAAAAAAAAAACAGAGTATCTGGAGGAAACCCCATGATGGCAAAGGAAGAACATGCAAACTCCACACACATGGAGAAATGGTGGAGACTTGAAGTCTCAAAGGGGTGAGGCAATAGTGCTAACCACTGCACCACCATGTCACCCCTATTAAAGCATTTTTTTGCTATAATAACTAATGATAGACAGACAGACACACAGAAGGGCAAAGAAATGTAGCTTAGCATCTAGCAGAAGTGCAAATACCAAATGTGAAGGAGATAATGTTCAATTGACGATATAGTTTTCTTGCACAGTAAGGATATACAGCATAAAATCATGTAGAACATCTACAAGGTTTGAAGAGTCATACCCAGAAATCTGAGCCATCTCTGGTTGGTTTAATCCTCACTTTAGGTTTCAGGACCTCAGATCCTGCACTCTGCCAGGTCAGTGTGGCCAGCATTGAATCATTCTTGAACATTATGCTAATGATTTTCGGTGTGTTGGGTATTTCTGAAATAAGGAATTTTAAAACCAAAAGAAAAACACAAGTTATGAATGAGACAATGATCAACTATAGCCTTGTTTATTTACAAGTCTGAAAATTTTGCTATGGAAGTCAACTCATTTTTTCTTTTTTTATCATTTAGAAAATGTCATCCTAGCACAGCCTCCAATAAGGTACAGGGCAGAAAAGCACCGGACTCACCTACATCCTTGGCGGACAGCAGGAACATGTCAGAAACCGATTCTCCAAGAGCATTCTGAGCCTTCACATTCACAATGCACTCCACGTTCGCATCAAAAATGGGCCAGGGGACTTTGAGAGAATTTGTATTGTAGTTCCAATCAAAAAATACATTGGTCCCGTTTTTGCTGTAGAGGAGATGAGTTCCGTGCTTGTTAAGAGTAACTAAAAGGACAAAGAAAGAGTGAAGCTGGGTGTATTTGAGATTGCTCACTCTGCAAATGTGACGCTGTAGTTGGTAGGAAGGTGAGTCTCCTTTCCTCTCTCCCAAGTGCATTCAACATGTTCTGAATCCCTTGGAGCGAAACATCTGAATTTGGTGGGCTTGTCTGGGGCATCTGTGGAGACGATGTATTATAAATAGGTCTAGAAATTAAGATTGCCCACTTGCTTGAGGCGAGTAATTTATTAAGTTCAAAAATTGAACAATATTGCCCCTTGGAAATTAAAAAATTGCATGTCGGACTACATTTTTTACTGTAGTAGCCCAGTTGCCTAGTAGCAAAAAGTTAAATTCTACCCCTGATTACATGTGCCCCACCATGGGTGTCGTTAGGCCTATTTAGGGTGGGCTTCAGCCCCCCCAAAATGATCCCAAGCCCCCCCTAAAAATATAGTAATTACCATATTATTTTTAAATTATATATCCATACATTTCATACAAGCTATCACTGACCGCAAGTACGCACTTAACAAATAGAAGCAAGACTACGAATTGAAATTAAAAATAATACCGTAAGTCTACCTATCATTATTTAATTAAAATGATGTACTGGCTGTTTAAGCTGCTATAAGTAGTAGGCGGGCCTTGGGACCCAGGCCGAAGCTACATGTCGCTGCTTGTTAGCGAGTAGCAACATCTATCCGCAGTTCAACAGAAAGAAGCGGCCAGATAATTTCATTGTCAGAGATTGTGAGTAGGTGTCAATAACTGTTAA
>JAAGVU020000032.1:17020730-17030949 GCA_011763525.2 Mormyrus iriodes
AAAAAGGTAGACATTCTAAAGACTAAGGAAACCAAAGGCAGGGAATCTTCCAGAGAAGCCAGAGAAATAAAGTGAGCAAGATAACAGCATAATTGCTGTACATGAGATGATAAAAGTAAAGAAGCCTGTTTAGAAAAATTTTCAGCCCTCTATACGCGCTAATTCCTTTTTACAAGCCTGGGGGCTAAGCCCCCCTTGTCTTTCAATCCTAGTGACGTCCCTGTGTCCCACAGCGTCATAAGTGTAAATGACAGGTTTTAATCCTGGCAACGCTCATTGTATAAAACCAAAACAAGCTAGCAGATGCGGAGGGATCACTCACACCCGGACCGGAGGTTCTGGCCACAGATGACCCATTCGCTCCTGTGCTGCCTGGTTTTGCATATCAGCTCAAGCTTCGGTGTGTTAATGTTGGTCAGATTCAGCCACACGGTGGAGCAGTTGAGCACTCGCAAAGGTGTCTGTGCTTGCCCGTTTAGGTAGATGGAGAAACGGCGGCCGCAGTGCCGGTTCGGGGCCCGGCAGAGAACTCTCAAATCCGATCCCATCGGGACCACGGTTCTGGCATCGACCTCTAGTACCCCCTCGCAGACGATACTGATGGTGCCTGAGGACAGAGGCACAAAGCTGGCTGTAACTACAGCGATGAGAAACAGAGGTTTCTTGCGGGTTTCAAACACTGCGTCCGCAGTTACGATAGTCTGTTTCATTTCTTATTTCAGTTTTAGAAAAAGTAACTGTGAAATTTATGGTCAGTGGTAAATGCGAGCGCACTGGAGAATGAAATGCTATTAATGTGAAGCTTTAATTGTTATTTTATTATGATATTCAGGATTACCATACAAACATTTGGAAATAAAAAAATGATAGACATACTTACATCCCATTTTCAAGTTAAACAGGTAAATGAATATCAGCCCCCAGAGGTCCCTGAAGAAATCCATGTTATTCTGTTTAAGCCATGGTTTGGCTGTCTGTGTATAAAAATAATGTTAAAATGTTTTAGCCTTTTACCTTTGAAAATACATACGTGCACAAAAATCTGACCTCCTGGCTCAGAGTTTAACGCTAAATTAACTTCTAATTAATGAATTGATGATTCATTTATACAAAGTTCACTGTGAGTTCATCTCTTGTACAATCTTAGACTGGTTCAGATTATACCTAAGTGGGCGTGAATACTGTGTTTCAAAGCATGAAGTTAATACATGTGGAGTCCCCCAAGGCTCAGTTTTAGGCCCTATATTATTTGACCTGTACAGCCTGTACATTGCTAAGTATAATAAATAAACATAAAATCAGCTTTCATTGATATGCAGATAACACAGCAATATCTGCCCCTAGCTCCTGATGGTCATGGGTCTATGCGCTGCCTGCTTGAATGTATAGATGACATAAACTCATGGATGCCGCAAAACGTTCTGCAACTGAACAAGGAAAAACAGATTCCTGTTACTGAGAACAAATTACAGAGGAAGGGTAAGGGTATAATGATGTACTTAGAATCAATGTCTCTGAACTCCATACAACCAGTTATAAACTTGGGAGTCCTTTTCGATGGTGATCTTAGCTTTGACAGCCATGTCAGCAATGTCTGCAAAGCAGAATACTATCACCTCCATAATATTGCCATAAAGTCCCAGGTATGCTGTCAATGTTGACTGTGAAAAACTAATACATGCTTTTGTTTAAAGTAGAATAGATTACTGTAATGCACTCCTGTCTGCTCTACTTAAGAAATCTTTTTCACATCTACAGCAGGTCCTGAATGCAGCGGCCAGAGTGTGAACATGCACCATTTGCAGGGTTCACATCATACCTACTCTTAGATCTCTGCACTGGCTTCCTGGGGCTTTTTCGATTAATTTTAAAGTTATTTTGCTAATTCTTATACATTTATGTCAATGGTCTTGTTCCATCTTATACTTTAGTGACATGATTGTAAAGTATATCCCAGGCAGATCTCTCAGACCATCTGAGAGTAATTTACTGATTATTCCTAATATGTGGCTGAGGAAGGAGGAGGCAACTTTTAGTCACTATGGTCCCAAATTCTGGAACTCTCTCCCAGAAAACCTTGAGAGCTAATGAATTTTAGTACTTTCAAAATTAGGCTGAAAATGCATCTTTTAACTATTGCATGTAATAATGCATAATAATCAGTTATTTTATTATTTTATGCATGTATTATAATCAGTTATTCATTTATTTTGGAGAATATCCCCCCAGAAGAGGTAGAGGCTACAGTCCCCTTTGAGGTAAGGGCTACAGTCCTTTGTGAGGTAGAAATAATATCCCCTACCGAGAACATGGGTGGTTAAAGTTGCACGTTTTTGGTAGTATTTTATTACTATTATCATCATTATTTTTTTTATTTTTTTTTTCTGTGCTTATAGTTTTTTCATGTATGTTTATTTTAATTCTTTTCTTTGATATGTCTGCAAAGTACTTTGTAACCTCTGTGCTTAAAACAGTGCTATATAAATAAAGACTGATTGATTGATTGATTAAATGAAAGCCAGCAGAAAGTCAGCAGATAAGCTGACCAGGATACAGCTGCATATATTGCTGATAATGTTTACAGATTAATAGCAGTTGTCATACTAAAACTAACAGGTTTACTGCTACTGTTAGGGCGCGCAATTCTTTTTCCAAAAAGGAGTTAAGCACTGGCTGGTAAATTACACAACTAAGCATTCCCTTTTATATGATGTATATTGTAAGCCTATACTGAAAGGCATTTTAAGACTGATATTTATTACAATGTAGATTCATTTTCAGTTGACCTACATTGTGGCATTTTCAGCATAGGCTAAACTACATATTCTCACGGTGCTGACCTACATTGTTAAATACCTTCACTTTCTTATAGACTCACGGGACCCCAAATCCATGTCTTATAGATAGATGCACCCCCTTCTTGTGGCTGCTCCAGTCTATAAAATATAAGTACCAACACACAAATTTTATAAGATACACGAAACATACATTTTTAAATGGATAAAAAAATTCTAAGATCTTGTGCTTTTGTATGAATTTGTACTGACTATATTACGATAAGGAGATAATGTCAAACTTTAGATTTCAATATGCAACCTCAAAGTTCCTGATAGCATATTCCATCTTGAGAAATTATATAATACATTACAAATAAAGGAGTGCCTTTAAATTTGAGAGCTAATGCATTTGCGTTCTTATGGAAATTCATTTTAAAAGTCACATAAAAAGCATTATGTAATGTACATTGAACTGACCAAAGAACTTACTATCGGTCCAGGAAGGTAGCTATTTTTAATCTACATAATATAAAAACAGAAACTGATTAATTGGTAAAAACATATCTATATATTGAATACCGTGCTTGTCTTCTAGATGGTTAAATAAGACGGAGCGACCGTTACCTTATTTGTTCCATGTGCTCTCGATCACAGCCAGTAAGCATGTGAACGCAATCTTTAGACCAGTCAGCTTTCAAAACTCGCCCTAGATTTCAGATTTCCTTATGTTCAGTTTCCATTGCTAAAGCTTAATTGGGAAATCCCCATAAAGACCTTGAAAGATAAAGGGCTTTTTGGGTCAAGGAATGAAAAGGCACGTAATTTTATGCCGTCTTAATTTTAAAAAGTTGATAAAAACAGATAACAGCAAAACTGTAACTGCTGAACCGTTGACTTATCTATTCCCCCTCCCCCATTGCATTATGTTGCTATTGTTAAGAAACCACCTGCACTTCATCTGCACTTATTTATCCACTACTATGGTGTATTTTCTATATCGCACATATTACTATTTATTACTATTAATTACTGTTTTGTCATGTACTCTCCTGTTTCTAATTGCACAGCTGTGTCTTGCCTTGCGCTGTTTCCCCTGTACTGCCTTGTCCTGTACTGCACTACTGCCTGTCCAATTGTCCCCCCCGATGCACCTGTCCACCACCCTGAGGCTGTAACTGTGTTCGTGTTCCTCGGAACACGTGACAAGTCTTGAGATTCCAAACTACTGGACCGTACTAATGTATCAGATTGCTTGCTGATATTCATGGTGTATATACCGTACTGGCCCGAATATAAAACGACCCCAATTATATGACCCACTACTTTCTTCCAACCATTTTTAGAAAAAAATGTTTTTGGAATACCAAATCTAAAAATTTATTTGAGAAGAACGTACAAGTTAACCAGCAACCACATCTTAAAAAGCAACCACAGGCAATCGGATCAGAATAAGTATTAAACAGCAAACATTCCGAAAACCAAATGTATTACGGAGGTGGGGTAGATAATTACTACAACTCCACAAGCCCTGAGGGCGCAGAATGTTTTCGTTGCAGCAGATCCACAGGAAGAGGGAAAAAAAAAAATTGCGGAGAAAGGTAGAGCTATATTAAGTGATATGGCAGCTCTTCTAAAATTAATATTACTACCCGGCACAGCCAGGGAAGCCAGCAATTTACAGGACACTCGGGGACACGCTAAGCTCAGGGCTGCCAGCTCTCACGCATCTGGCGCCACAGTCACGCCTGTGAAGCTCTCACGCAAGAAATCGCGAAGTCAAAACACTCGTTATCAAATATCGTATTTTGTGCCATCTATTTCCTTGTTTGTTTAGACCCAGACTATAAGACGACCACTTTTTCAGACGTATTTTGAGGGAAGGGGGGAGGGGGAAACACTTATTTGATAAGCAATCCAGCTTGGTGATTTGGAGTGGTTGACAAAGGCTGTTAGGGCGGCGCGGCATGGCGCAGGCGGCCAAGGCTAACGATCCACTTGCGGTTCCAAGATATAAAAGCGCTCATTAACGCTGGGGAAATGCACAAAGAAATAGGACCACGAGGGATCAAAAGCCACCTGTGAAATCGAGAACTGACTTAAATAAAAATCATAAAGCAACCAAACAAGGAAACAGGGTACCACAAACAGCAGGCAAACTCCAAAACACACAAAGTAACATTCTAACGCAATAACCATCTAGGGAACAGAGCAGGGCAGGCACTTATATAGACAGAAAACTGGGGAAAAGAAGGAACAGGTGTAAGACATAATCAATTAACTAATCAATACTGGGCACAGGACAATGAGCAAAACAATAGAACAATCAACAAGCACTGGCATAAGAAAATGGGCAACAGGTGGAACTAATAACAACTAATGGACACAGAAACTAGGGAGCTTTACAGCATGTTCATGAGTCACAAAAAATCTGAGTCAAGTCTCAAGTCTCTGATTTAGAGTCCGAGTCAAGTCTGAAGTCTCCATCAAGGTTACAATTTGACATTACTATTTATCAAAAACTGAACCGTTGTTTTTGTTTTTTTCTTTTAGTAACTGATGCAACTAAATGGAAATCACCACTTGAACAGTTCAAAAACTGCATGTCTCGTAGTTCCTTAGGCTTATATGCATTTTAAAAGTAGTTGCTATTTCAAATGTCTTTGAAGCAATAAAATTTTTGTAAGTACTTTTATTTTTTACTTTATTAAAGCCTGTTAAATTTGAATGCGTGATGGTAATCCGAATAATTTAATTACACTATGCATCATACGCGGGCACAATGAAAAGGTACGGGAAATTTCTAGGTTGTAAGAAAATACAGCTTGACTTGGAAGGGTATGTCAGGAACGAAATAGTGTTTTTGGGACATACCTGCTAAATTATCAGATTTATGGCAATCTGTGTCACTATATGTATGTATAATTTACGACACAGGTTAAGCAGTGCTTGTTTCAAAGCGGTGCATTTTAATGTAAAACAAAACATTCGGAATATCCCGCGCTTTGTTAGATCGGGTCCACTATTTGTGTTAGTAGCCACAACGAAAAAGCATATTGCTTGTTGGTATCGCATGACGTCACGCTTCTCAGGATGCAGTTCCTATGCTATGTGCACAGCTGCACATCGTAATATGTTTAACGTTTTTACGGTTTGGGGAGAGTTGAGCACTCAGTGTTTCACAAGTGTAGAAATATCAACAGAGCCTTAAAGACTGTTCACAATTCTCTATCAACGAGTCCTCCTTGGGTCCGAGTCAATGAACTGCAAGTCGAGTCAGAAGTCAATTTGAGTGCAACTCGAGTCCCCGCTTCTCTCTCTGCTTTACAAATACCAAAAACTAGGAAACATTAACTGGTAATAAAACACTAGGAACAGAACATAAGGATAATTAAACAGAACCACAAAGGAACAGAACAGAACACAAGCTGGGAAAACCCAGGACAAGAAAACTAATATAGAAAATAAAACACTAGAAAATAGAAAAACCAATAAACAAACAAAACAGGTGAGGATGGCCTTGAACCTCAGATTAGAGGGTTATAGCTTTTGTGCCATTCCCTCAACCCCCTAAGCTATGTGGCAGTTGAGGAGGAGTGGAACACACAAGGGTTAGTCAGGGGAGTGAAAAGGCGGGATGGCCAGCGACACCTGCTGGCCATACAGGGAAGAGACACAAAGGACAGGACCAGACCCTGACAAGGCTTTATTTGAAGCCTCTTATAAGGTTAGTATTGGACATATTACAAGGCAAAGCAAGCTACTGAAGTGTTAGATAAACTGTTTTGGAATCCATTCTTTCCCATAGAAATGATTGTATTTGGGTGGAAACTATGAATCTGAATACTGAAGTATTTTGAAGGAGATTTACCATCTTTATGCTGTAAATTGATTATATTTTGTAAGTACTGTTCTCAGTAACATGACAGAAGCCAAAAAAGGAAAATGAAAAGTGAAAAACCAGAATCTGACTTACTGGCCAGCTCTGGGCCATACAGACACAAACCGAGGCCCTATCATTCTTCTGGGTATGACCGGTATCTGACTTTCCATGAAGCAATTTCTCGTAAAAACCACAAAACTGGATAAGAAAAAAAAGACGATATTAAATGATATGGCTTCACAGAATTGCTCTATAAAGTGATGACAACAGGAATCACAGGGGATGCGCTGAATGGGGTGGGGCCACAGCATCATCTATGACATATACATCTTTAAATCTTTGCCTGTTTAGCAGAAGCTTTTGTCCAAAGTGATGTACAAGTGAGGCAAATAGTACATTACAAACATACGGCTATCATTGGGATACCCAAGGCATAAATGCAGCTAGGCTGAGCTTTCAATGAATGGAAAGGCAAAATTCACCTGTTTCTTTGCTGATCATAGAACTTAGAGATCACATTATTTATTACCAGCTGGCAATTCCCAAAGGAAAACTTGGAAAGCTTTAATTTTTTAGAATGAAATAAGTGGAAGTGAGGACAAACCACTGCCCTTTCTAACAGCACTCCAAAGGCCAATCACTGTATGACCTCTGCCAGCAGCTGTGTGAGGGAACATGTAGCTCTTTGATGAGAAATCCAAACCACTAAAGCCTACTGAACAATTTTTCCACCATCTGCTGACTTTTGACTGCAAGAACACCAATAGGGAACATTATACTGTAGATCCAAGCAAGGATGTCAGAAATAGGGACAAAGGGAGCAAAAATGTGAAATGTCTGGCAGGGAGCTAGGAAGAATGAAAAACATGGGGATCCCCGAGGACCGGGTTGGGAAGTACTAGTGTAGCTTAACCCGTTGAAACACCAGAGAACGTGATGTGTGAACGTGACAGACCACAAACCCACAGACATCTCAGGCTTCGTGCAAGTGATATTAAACATCTTTGACACTTACTCACCTTTAAGCTACTGCCCTATTACCAAGAGCTTACTTCACATCAACATCATTATGTTATAAACTTCTCCTTTCCTGAATCCAAGAAACTAGCTACAATTACAGTTTATTTTAACTCTAAGGTGGTGTTAGTAATAATAATAATAATATGTTTTTTTATATATAAAGGGTGGCACAGTGGTTAGCACTGTTGCTGCACACCTGTATGATCTGGGTTTAAGTCTCCGCCAGGGTTCCTTGTGTGTGGAGTTGGCATGTTCTTCCCGTGTCATCACGGGGTTTCCTCTGGATACTCCAGTTTCCCCCAACAGTCCAAAAACATACTTAGGTTAATTGGAGTTACCAAATTGCCCATAGATGTGCATGTGTGAGTGAATGGTGTGTTAGTGTGCCCCGCGTTGGTTTGGTGCCCTGTCCTGGGTTGTTTCCTGCCTTGCACCCATGGCTTCCGGACCCCCCCGCGACCCAGAATAGATTGATTTTTATTTATATAGCATCTTTCATACATGAAATGCAACTCAAATTGCTTTGCATGTCAGATAAAAATCAAGAAAAAAGCAAAGCGGTTATACAAAATAAGAAATTAGGGATATAGTATAATATATAAAGACTCCTGGAAGTGTACCCTATTGCAACATAATTCTGATTCTGATAGTGCAAGCTGTTTACTATGATCATTATTAACCCTGGTGTATTTTACTTCTTCTGTTCTAAATTCTGGAATCTATAGAATTTATCCTCATCTTGAAAATGGACTGGGGTAACTTCAACACCAAAAATAACACAGCAGTTAATCACAAAATATGTTTATCTATTAGTTAAACATCATCATTATTAGAATTTGAATGTTGTCCACTGATTACAAAAAGTTATATTATGTTAATATTACTTTCTTGACATAATTTCAGTCATTGAGGTCATTATCTATTGGTCTGCACAATCCGTCAGTTGGGTCCATGTATACTCCAGAAACCTTTTCGGATAATAGACACCTCTGTGATATATGCAGTTATTAAATGTGTATTATTTTAGTTCTGTAATATTAAGTAGGAGTAACACAGTGTCTCAGTGGATAGTGCTGTTGCCTCACACCTGCAGGGTTTGGGGTTTGGATTCTGTGGAGTTTGCATGTTCTCCACGTGTTGCATGGGCTTCCTTTGAAAGACACACAGACAGGAAGATCGTACCTTTAATTCACCAGAAGCGTATGTCCACAATGAGGGAGTGTGTGGGGTGTATCTGTGGTAAGCTCCTGGGCCCAAAAGCAGATGGATGGAATATCAGATATAAATAATGTAATAATTGAAATAATTACAGAATTCTTAACATAAAAAATATCGAATGTTTTCAAATAGTTTTGACAAATAGCCCAAATATGGCAGAAGCTACTACTAGACAAATCGCAAACTTTTCTCTTTTGTCCAATTCTTTTTAGGACAGTAAGGTTTCGTAGGAGTGCATGCTATTTACATTCTTTGAGATGTCTGCTCTGATTAAAGTAATTTCCTTATATTGCTAGCTATATATTTTTAAAATGATCTTTAACTTTTTCCTTCACCTCTTTTGGCTTCCTGTGCTCGGAAAAACAGCCGTCGCAAGCTACCTCAACCTGCAAGCTTTGATGTGGCTGAATTAGCAATACTTGACTTTAATTTAAAGCAGCTAGAATTTGCAAAATAAATGTTTTGAAGCAATTCAAACGTGTTTGAAACGTTTCAAAAAAGGCCATGAGTCACTGGATGAAAGCATGCACTCGTATGGATTTCAGATTTCGCCCTTTCAGACATGAAAGATATCTCACTCCAGAAAAGATAAACAAAATGCATCAACAGTTCTCGGACATATTTTTTAAGTTGATGACATGTTTCTGAACATCCACATTTTAGTTTTTATCTATTAGTATCTTGTTACCTTTTATATAGAAAATTTTATCTGCATGGTTACAGATGTAGGTGGTATGGTGGCCTCACTTCTCCAGGGTTGGAGGGTCAAGGTTGTCCTCCAGGTACTTTGGTCTCTTCTCGCAATTAATCTAATGGGTGTGTGCATATACAACATGTGCACTGCGATGGAAGCCAATGACCAACTAGGTAAGTTTTGGAAGAAGCAAACAGGTAGCTTATATTTCAGCTAATGAATCTGTACTGATTATATCATGTGAGAAAAAAATTAACATATCAAAGAACTGCAGCCGCCAAACTAAGAACACTGTGTGGTCTTTTGACCTTAATTCAGCAACTCACACATCCTTCCAGTACGTAACTGTCATGCTCCTCCTTCCCGATTTGGGGGGTGGTTGGCAGCATTAAATTTAGTCAAGCGGGGGGGGGACGGGGGTGGGGGTATTGTGCACGATATTCATTTCCGTTCCACAACCAACCCAGATCATGCCACTCAGCTTGAGAACCAGAGTTTGTGTTAGTGTTAGTGTTAACATTACACACAATGCATGCCAGCTTGAGAGACTCTAAAATGGTATTTTAAAAGTCTAAATACAAAAATATTTATTACATATAAAACATTTAACACTTTTACAGTTTACACTAT
>JAAGVU020000032.1:17031049-17067188 GCA_011763525.2 Mormyrus iriodes
ATTATTTTTATAAATTTATATATTATATATTTGTTCAGAGGTTTTTGTTCAAAGCTTGTGGGTTCAAATCCCTCCTCTGCTTTGTTTATGGAGTTTGCAGGTTCTGTCTGTGTTGTATAAGTTTCCTTGCGATGTGTAACCACATGTAGTTACCTCACTGCCGCCTATAAATTGCCCACAATGTATAATTGTGTGTGGGTATGACTGTGTACGTTCTGTGTGATGAACTGGCATCCTAAGACAGAAAGTGGATATTTGTTTTTTTTGTTTTTTTTTGCTAGAAATCACGCTGTAGGATAGAGAATATTAGGATACCTTAAGGACAAAGATTTAAAAAAATCCCATATATATTTTTCCGGTCGTTTCCTTAATCTTTGCGCCAACCAATCTTTGTTTTGAAAAAAAATATGTTGGTCGGGGAAGTTAAAAGATTTAAGATTTAATTAACCGTGTTATCATAAAAGCCACAGATAACCACGTGGACCCTTCTACTGTTCATTAAGTACGCGATGAGATAATTTTCATTTCTTGATTCAATACCAGCTTTTTGACAGTATATATGCCTCCAGTTCATATATCAGATTAGCGAGCCGATGCCGATCAGCGTTGCTGGAAACCCCGGCATTTACGTCACAGCGCCGGGCGCATCTCAGTAGGCTTCCGCCTCCACCCAAACACTGTTCTTTCAGTGGGTATTTCCACGGATGTGTCCCAGGGTGTCAAATAAGAAGTCCTACGCTTAAAGAATGAATTACTGGTAGTGCTTGTGTTTTTTTCTTTCGACGGCTGCAATCGCATTAACAGATATGAATAGCTGGCTAATACTGTGATATATAAAAGATATTCTTTTTTCATTCACATATAATCTAGCTGCAGAAATCATTATATACCAGTTGCGCGGTGCATTAATATTACAGTTTAAATAACTGCACACTTCAGAAGTAACAGCAAAGTTTCAAATAACTTAGATGCAAAGATCTCAAATTCGCATTGTACAAATCCGTAAAATGAACATGTGCTGGAATATTTTAACTGTATATTTTACACCATTAATAACACATTTAAAGTAAGTTCTGCTACATTTTAATTATAATAATTTGTCTATTATGCCCAGCGATGGGTTGGCGCCCCATCCTGGGTTGTTTCCTGCCTTGAGCTCGCAGCCTCCGGGATAGACTCCGGATCCCCCGCGACCCATATGGATAAGCGGTTATAGAAAATGGATGGATGGATGGAATTTGTCTATTAATTTTGATCAATAATTTGTTTATTCATGCGAGTGAATATGTGCAATCTCCCAAGCAGTTGTTTACCTTTTATGACTTTTCCCCCCAGTTTAGTTTAGCGTACAAAGAAAATTATTCAATGGGTAACAGTAAGTCTGTTAGTAAAAATCCAGATCATATTGATAAAGCACTGCTTGAGTATACACATTTTTCAAAATGCAAGGGACGTTAACTATTAAAAAATGAAAATGATGTGAATTTTTTTCTCCCACTGTATAAATGTCACAATGGAGCAGTGGTTAGCACTCATACCTCGGGAGACCTGGGTTTGAGCCTCTGCACTGACTCTAGGTGTGTGGAGTCTGCATGTTCTTCATGTGTTGTCTTGGGGTTTCCGTCACAGACCAAAAGTGTGCTAAGGTGAATTGGAATTGCCAAATTGTGCGAGTGCACCCTGAAAGGGGTTGGCACCTGGCCCTGGGTTATTCTATACCTTGTGCGTCAGTAACAACACCTACACAATAACATGTGTACTCCCTGAAGTCAGCTAACATCTCCATGCCTCTTACAACAGAGCAAAGGTACCAAGACATGAAAAAATAAAAAGAACTTTACAAAATTGTACTGACTTTCCTAACACTAATATATCACCCCCTTTTTAATTAAAGATGCTAGTTATAACAAAGTGAAAAAAGAAACATATTTCACCTAAACAGGAAAGGGCGCAATCCGTTAGCATTATTGGTTTAGCGGGGCGGTAACTATTGTTGCGGGTTTTTTGCTGCCAGTTAATTTTATCTTAGTTCACAAAAATGTCTCGTCAATAATTATAATAACCCTGACTTATGTACCGTAAGTACATAATGCACAGCTTTAGTAAAAATCGTATTTTTAATATAACATCCGTACCACACTTCATAAATGTGACTTAAGAGCAGCTTTGCTCTACAGTGCCACCCCAAACTTGGCATTAATGTATGCAGTTTTTTGGCACATTGCTGCAAGAAGTGTAAACATCCAAGAATGCAGACAACAATATGAACCAGTCCTAAGGGTCAGAGTTAGGGTCATGGTTAGGGTTGGAGCTGGGATTAAGGTTGCCTTTAGGGGTAGGTTGGCATTGGGGTTATGGTTAAGGTTTGGTTTGTAAATGGTGTTGGGACTTGGTTTAAGGTTTGGTCTATGACTATGGTTGTAGCGTTCAAGTTGGGATTAAGGTTAGGGTTACAGTTAGGGTTAGAAATGGGATCAGGATTATGCCTATGGTTAGGGTTGCAATTAGGGTTAGTATTAGGATTAGGGTTAGGGATAGATTTATGGTTAGTGCTGCAATTAACAATTGGCATGACAATTGACATGACTGCCATTAACAACTGACACTGCAGTTGACACGAGTAGGTTTATGTTTATAACTAGAATTAGGATTCGTTTAGAAAGAAACTGTTTCCACAAGTTTCCTCTCCAGAAAAATGGTTACAGGAACTCAATTACCAATTGAAGAACAACCTTGAAGAATTTAAGGAACACATCAGAGGAAACATGCCCTTCATCCTATAGGTCTAACCAGTGGTTTTCCACAGGACAGGATACATTATTACACAGCAAAAACATTCATCCTCTTAAAAACAGACATTGATAGCCTACTGACAAACATAGAATGTGTCACAGAATTAAGAGCCATTAGAGAATGGATGAAAAGCTGATTAAGCAGGGATTGAAAAATAATAGCAAAGCATCAGGCAGAAACCTAATGACAAATTATAAAACCAAACCATCCTAAAAGAGAACAAAAACATAAAGGACTACCAAGCTAAAAGCAAACCACAACTATTGAACATTGCTCCAAAACAGGGACTTAAGTATTTTAATTTTAAAAAGCAGTATAAATCAACAGATGCAATCGAAGAAAAACAGAAAACACAAACAGCCACATTTATGCAATTATCTGCAGCCAGCTCTGTGCAGGACAGGCAGGAAACACAATAGGAATTAGGTACACAAAATATACAAACTAAGCACCTATTTTCACCTAACTTCTCTATGCCACTTATAATACAGCAAGGATACCGAGACATAAAAAAAGCAATTTTCCAACGCTGCACTGCCTTTCTTAACACTGCGGTAATACACACCTTTTCAATTAAACACGCTAGTTATAACCAAGTGAAAAAAATGAATGTTTTGCGTAAACAGGAGAGTGTGTGGTCTGTTAGCTTTATCTGATTGGCAGGGTGATGACTGCTGTTTTTTGCTGTCAGTGTCAGCATTTATTTGTGTAACTGGATTTGTGCATACATTTCAGGCGTCAGAGGTATTAAGTTTAGTTTAAGGTATTTAGATTAAAGAATTAAGGTAGCTATTAGGGTTTGGGTTAGTGGTGGGAAATATGACCAAAATGTCATATTACAGTATTTTTCGTTCGAATCAGAATCCACAATATAGATCATGATTTTGTTTGTTTACAAACCTACCAAATTGGAATGCATGTAGTAATTCTAATTTAAAATATTTTTTTTAAATTACAAATTTGCAGTTACATGAAATTTCCACAGATATCACTTTATATGTCAAATGCAGGCTTGCTTTTCACTTAGGTCAATCCCTGAATATAATAAAATAAACGTAAGTAAAATATTGTCGTAAACTGACTCAAAGGAAAAGTTTTTTAATGCTGAAGTTTCAAGTACAAATTAACTTTGCATTTCTAAACTGTTTAATGAATACGAACAATAAAGGAATTAAAAAATGTTTAAATGTGCAGTCTTGTGTATCTTGGCATCAGGTCTTCCTCATCATGCATACTGCACGCTCTGTTTATCTGACCGGGCTTTGTGAAAGCAGTCTGATGGTATGTAATTTTTTTTATATTGAGTTAAACTGGTTAGAAAAGATCAGTTAAGTTATTAATTCAACATCGTCATTTCAGATTGTCAAGTTAAGATCCACTGAGAAAATGAAGTATACAGACAGCACTGAGATGCGATGTGGGCTGAAATTGCTTTGTTTCACATCAGTCTGTTTTTGTTGTAGTAGTTACAACCTATGAACAAACACACAAGCATCACATGACTCTTTGTTGCCCATCATTCTAATAATAGCGTTAACCATTTATTTTTGGGGTCGAAATTCCCCCAGTTCATTTTCAAAACGAGGTTAAATTCTATCGAATCTAGTATTTAGAATGGAAGAAGTAAAATACACAAGGGTTAAGAGGTGTTGTATCGTGATTCTAGCAATAACTCTGAAATGCTTATCGTGAATACAGCTGTAACTGGTCAAGATAAATTGCCATCATATTGCCAAACCCTAGTTAGAAATTAATGAACATCAGAAGAAACAACTTCATCCCATAGCTCCAATAAGAGGTCATCCACATCACGTCACAGTATCACCCAAAAGGCTGGCAAGCACTGTGGAAAAGGCATATGGAACAGCAGAGTAGTGACTAGTTCTTAAGCCCCTTATCCACAAAAAGATTCCAAAAAGGACTTTGTGTACAGAACAGCCATCCCCTTTAAAAGACATTGACAGTATATACATGAACATGGAAAGTGCAGTGGGATTAAGAAACATTAGGGAATGGAGGAAGAGGTGAGTAAGTCTAGAAGGAAATGAAAAATAAAAGCAAACTATATCTACCGAACATCACTCCAAAACAGGAACATTTTAGTTGGGGAAAAAAAGCACTACAGGAAAATGGAACAAGACAACCAACAGATTCAAAGAACAACGCAAAAACACTCATTTATGTAATTATCTACAGGAACTGCAGCCATATCTATGTAGGACAGGCAGGAACTAAAAACTAGGTTAGCACAACAGACTGCACAGGCAATCAAAAAGAAACCACCCCCCCATGCTGTTAGATCAAAAGAGCAGAAAAGAGCTCAAAGAAAAAAAACACAGGCTTTAAAGAATTAGGTTCAATTTTATTCTTTAGTAATTACAAAAGGATAATATAAATATTCATGAACATGGGACAACAAAACAGCGATGCCCAACAACATGTTGAACATCTCACGGTAAACTGGTTTGTTTCGTGATTTGCCTTCTTGGCCTATGAAACCGTCTTTGCTCAAGGGTGTGTTAAGAGGGGCAATATTTATTTTTTGTACTCACCTTCAGATAGGAATTTACTCATTCCAATATGCCCATGTTTAGCTGAATCACTTTAATGGTTGAGCTTTCATTTTTTTCATTTTGGTTTTAGATTGCAGCAGACTACTCTGACACACTGGATGACTGGTGACTGAAAGCTAACTAGTACTATTTTACAATACATTAGGGTGATCCGGTGGTCCTTTAGGTTTTGCTAGTGGTAAACAGTACAATATCAACAAACTTGATTATCAGTAAGTTACACTCAAGAACAATACCTAACACACAAACTTTTTTTTTCAAAAGCTAAGAAAATTATACAACTCTTTGCCCAGTCAGAACTTTAAAGGTTCTGAAACAAAATGTTACCACATAAGACTGGCCTTTTCATTAACAAAACATTAAGCACACAAGAAATGCTTTGGATAAAGCCATTACTCCCCCCAAACATCTATCTGAGGCAGTTCTTAATTCAGTTAAAATGGAAAATAGTTCTACATTGAATATTAAGTTCTAGGGTTACAAACACTAAACAAATCGCACCGAGTCATTTTCTTCATGAAGTTCATAGTTAACTTATGCAGTCAGGTGGTAGCTCAAGGTTTGGACCAAAACGGTCACAAAAAAAGATAAAAAGAGAAAAACTAGCTAAAACATTTAAAGGTCTTTTTAAAGATGATATGGAAATGCTAATCTGCAGATTTAAAAAAAAAAGAGAAACTACATAAAAGCAAAAACTATATAAGATCGGGAAAATCTACCTTGATAAATGAAGGAATACATAGTAAAAAAAATGAAAATACAAAGAATTGGGAAATATGAATCAATCTCAACTGCTGCCATAAAACATGTAAAATACAGGACATCACTGATGTCATTATCAAACAAACCCATTGGTTCATTTTCTCCCTATTGAAACAAGCGGACGTGTGTAAGGCTTCAAAGTCAGTTTCATTTGACTTAATGATGTACTCGTGGTGCAAAGAGTCTTGTACAAAACTAAATGAAAGTGCAATATCGTGTGCTTATAAAGCTTAGGTACCCCTTGCTCACTGCAAGTTACGACTGTTGTCAAAACACTCACCTGCTCCTGAAAGACTGAAACTTCCACCGTTAATCAAAATATATAAATATCTCTCACATAAAAAAATATGAGTCGACGATCTGTAATACAAATAGGGAACGTACTTCTTTAAATTTCTGAAAGGTCTCTTAAAAGGAGTGAGAGGAAGAAAAAATAATCTTCCAAATTTTTAAGGATATGTACTTTGGAATACAAAAGACTGCAAGGGTTGCATACAGTCTTTCCAAATTTGCTGGTGAACCCCTGGCATGCAGGAGGCTCTGTCAAACTTCTGCCCCTAGAGGGCACCCTCTGCATAAGTGTCAGTCTTGCTCAGCCTTGCTCATGATGGGCTCAGGGCCCCCATGAGAGCTGCTGTCTGTTCTGCATTTTTTGAGAGGGTTCTCAGGCCCGGCATCCTCATACATGCCACCGTGGTGGTTCTCCTCAAACCCAGTTTTGCTGTGGTTCTGAGAGTCCGCATTGCTGCAGCCATTAGTGTCTTTGTCCGAGGAGCCATGTTCTTGGCCATGGACGGGGCCGTTCTTCTGTGCCTCCTCGTCCCTGACCTCGTCCAGGCTGCCGCTCCGGTCGTCTCCGGTGTCATGACTCGTACCTGCAACCAGGATGACAAACCTAAGTTATACCCACACCGTGGATATTTGTTAGTGGGACGCTCGCATGGGAGGTTCTGTCTCACCGTTCTGCAGGCAGCTGTCGTCTCGGTCCGAGGTGGACGAGGTCTGAGGAGGAGACGCGGCGTAACTGGAAGCCGTGCTCTCGGTCTCGTCCAGCAGCCGCTCCATGTAATCCCTGCGAACAGCAGGGGGAGACGTCACGACCGACACGGTGCCTTCCACACAGCACACAAAAAGCACTATGGAACCCTGCAACCTCTCTGCTTAGCTTCATATAAAGCTAGCAAGTTAGCCACGTCACAGATTCCTATGTAACAGAAAGGGCTACATTTTCAGTGGTTATTACGGTAGAGAAATTATCATATTTAGATTGTGCAATGTCATGTTCAGTTGAACAATAAAATACATTCTCCTCTCGCAAACAATTCAGATTTTTCCTGATATATAAACTGATATATAAAGATTTCACACAAAAAACAATTAGTGACAGCTTAAAAACAAGCTGTTTAAAACACACTTGTCTTTCATAGTAGAGAATTAAATACCTTGACATTTAATAATAGCAGCTACATAACAAAAGGTTGCATAATATGCTTTTTTCCCTCTAATCTTGCAGACTGAGAAGCATACAGAAATTACAATTCCTACACTATTAAATTAACAACAAATGTCACCACTTTACATCTTAAGTTATAAAAAAGTTATGCAAAGGAGAAGAAAATGATGGAACGCTCCTAACAGACAAGATTTAAACAACTGCAGCTACTTACGTAACACCTGGGTGAAGATTGTATTTCCTTTTGCCAATTCTGGTTTGCTGTGCAAAGAAATCATAACGCTCAGATTTCTTCCACATGTAATAAAAGGCCACACATTCTCCAACAGACCTAGTTCTCACCTAAAAAAATGCAATTTGTTGCATTACATATCTACAAAAAAACCACAGAAAGCAACAACACAGTATAGGCATTACATTGCACAATTTTCTGCACAATTTTAAAATTTACAAACTGACAAATCTGTACTTTACAAAAAATGTAAACAACACGGATCAATAAAATTAAAATTATTAAAACTAAATTAGAACAGTCTGAATACTTGACTATTACGATTACGGCAGTTACTGGGGGCAGCAAACAACTGTCCAACAACTCACTGTGGATAAGACAGATTTGACATTTAAGTAGTTTCAAGGATTAAATTACAGGTTTTTCATGCATTAAATCTTTGTCAAACATCGTACACCAGACAAGATTTTTCCAACTACAAATTTATTTCAAGAAAACCATAATCCAATGAAGTGAAATGAAGTGTGGCTTTAATCTTAACAATTAGCTATGGGAGGCATTTCCTGCCAAAAAACAACAAAAATGATAAAATAAAAATCTCCATTTTGCTATTTGCAGCGAAAATTAAAAATAAAATGAAACAACACCATTTGCAATATAATTTTCCACTTGTGTATGAGTCATGTGAAAAATTTGTAAATAAAATGAAAAACCTTTTTGTCTTCATCTTCCAATTAGACCGTAAACTGGCAGCATGACACTTTGAGCAATTGTACATGTTGATTTGAATAAGAAGCCGCATTTCCAAACGGAATGCGGGGGTCACATTCATCTTGGGCCAAGCAAATATGAAACGCATAGCACACAGCAGACACACCACTGTAAGGACACACTGAAATTAGCATGGCCCAGTTAGGTTTTATAGGTTACCTTGCTGGAAACTTGGCAGTCTGGGCAAGGCTAATTTCAGTGTTTCCTTACAACACCATATCTGCATAAATGTGTGCTACACCTGAAAAAAATCTATTCATGTTACTTTGTATATGCAAAATGAGTTTTTTTAATGATAAACTGTGCAGCATGCACCGCCGCAAACATTATCCTCCAGTGAAACTGTGAATAAGAAGCCAACTTAAGCTGCAGAATAAGACTATGAATAAGAAGCTAAATGAATCAGTTTTAAATAAGTAGCTAACTTAAGCCTAATCATGAATTCAGGCGACACGGGTGACCATGTGCTAGAATACGACAATGGAATTCGCAACCACACAGAGCACAGCAGTGCCTGAGATCGCTGATGCATAGCCCCACCCACTGGCCCATTCCAATTAACATGTATTTGCATGTTATGAACTTGAAAACGCAAAATAGGAAAAGTCAAATTGGAAAATAAAGACAAAAAGGTTTTTTCAATTTCATCTTTTAATCTTTCACAAATGACTCAGTCATGAGTGGAAAATTAAAATACAAACAGTGTTATTTCATTTTATTTTTAATTTTGGCTGGATCATTGTGCTTAGACTGCCAAAACTAAATAGCAAAGTGGAGACTATTTTTACCATTATTTTCTTTTTGGCAGGAATGTTCTCCCATAATTACCAATTTAAGCATAGACTATAATTACAAGTGCAGGCATTTAAGGAATCTAATATTCCCACTTTAACGCACAGGTACAGACTATTGATTTAATGAAAAAATTCAGCTTAACAGAACAAGTAGGGAGTAAAGAAACCTTGAAACGTTACCTACATCTCAGTGAAGAACAAAACTGCTCAGCTGTTAGAAGTTATGGTTTAGTTCATATTTTCAAATTTTTCATCAAATCAAAGCAAAGCTACCCTTACCTTGTTTGCTTGTATTAAATGAAAATCCTTCCCGTAAGCTCTTAATCCTTGTTCAAAATTCCGACACTCTTCCTCAGTCCACACTGACAGTTCTTCTGCAGTAGAGGAACATGTTAAACCTTTGAAGACTTTGATGGGTAATTTTTAAGAACAATTGTGACACAATGCTCATGGGGGAGTGAGCAGAATGGTTAAGGGCACAGACTGAGGGTCACTGGGTCAAGTTCTATAAGGAAACCTGTAGCAGCACTCAAACTGCTACAGCAAACCATCCAGCTGGACAAGTCCCCTTAGAAAAAGGGGCAGCTAAACAACTTATGTCAGAAACCCAGGCTTCAAAACTGCTCAACATATACACAGCACCCAAGTAATTAAGGGCACTCTTCCACTGCACCAGGAACCAGGTACTTTAAAAAAAAAAAAAAAAAAAAAAAAGTACCAAAAGTAAAGTACTTTAAGGTTTTGGTTTTCCAATGGCATGAAAACTAGCACCAGCGCTGAAAGACATCACAACGAGAGGCGGAATATTTCGTACTGAATTTGGAAAATGGTAGTAGTACATTATAGGGTTGGACGATGTGTGATATTAATACCAAGATCGCATGTCATGCACATGCAATTCTCACATCGAAAGGACCGTGATAGTCAGCTGGGCTGAGATCAGACTTTTTCCACACCTTTATACTGCCCAGACATTATAGTGCGAGGGTTTTAAAATTCCACTAAAACATTTTACTGTGTCATAGAAAACAAAACTTTGCAAGCATTAAAATTGTAATGACTGTTCCTTTTCAAGGTCATCTAGTGTATGTTTAAAAAATCAGTCTACAGTTTTCCGTGACTGCTTTTGCATGAGTGCTGCATGCACTCTCCAAGCCAATCATCATCATTCTCATCCTTGCTGTTTATGTCACTCCTGGATGGGTTTGAGAGAGATTTATTTTGAACTGCTTTTTTGCTTTGTTAATATCCCAATATCTATTACAACAAAATCACATTGCTGAAAATCATTGGAATTTTTTTCCAATATCTTGCAGCCCTAGTATCTTACAGCACATTTTTTATTTCTTGTCATGCCACCCAGATCCTCTTCTGGTCCACCTGACCAGATTGTAACTGAAGCTTGGGTCTCTTCATTTGTCCCCCCACACATTATTACTTTTTTTTTTTTTTTTACTTCATTTATCGAGTTTGTAATTTTTTTAAGACTGCGGCTGTATTGTGTTTTAGAGGCATTTCCATAACCAAGTGAATGAACATGTTTGCAATTCCCATTCCAAAGTACTGAACTGTACTTTGGGTCCTGAAACTTTTGGTACTGGTACTAGACCAGAAGTCAATGGAAAAGGCAAATTACTAAAAGTTGAGTACCTGGTGCAGTGGAAATGGGACCCAATGTCAACATTTGTCTTCAAAAATAGAAAGAAATTACATTAAAATACATAAATAAGAATGACTCTCACCTCTGGCCACTTTTACATTGAACCGCAGTTGCCTTAATGCTTCATCAGTATCAAAATTGCATTTTACCAGTTCATAAAGGGCCTGAAAGGAAGAGCATCAAAAGGTGAGACAGAGCTAAATCGGCAGCTTGAAAAGGGCAACTTTAATAACAACAGCAACCAGCGATCAACACAAAACTGAGAAAGGATCCCGGCCAGCAACTCTCTGGGAAAGATTCTATGATTAAAATACAGAATACTACATAGTTTGCAGATCAGAAAAAGATCCACCCATCTCCTTTTCCAATATACAGTTTACAATATTTTAGATGGATGCATTTGAGTAAAACATCTGTGATGTTGTAAATCATGTTTTATTACCTATCTTATACTTTCCTTCCGCTCTCTAACATCGCTTACCCGTCAATCTGCACTTTGTGGATAACTTATTTGTCTCAAAACATAATTTGCCTCCCCCAGTCCAAATGGGGCATCCATTTCAAATGCACCTGCTCGTTGTCCTTGATGTGAGATCCTTCCGGAATGGCGTCCACTCCCTTCTCCTCGCCTGTACGCTTGGAGGCTTCTGCCAGAAACTCCACCACCTTGTTCTCAGGGAGGGACTGTGGGTCCCACAGCAGCTGATCTTCATTTTCATAAACTGTGGAAAGAATGTGACGTTGACACATTGACCGTCGAGGAGGACGGACCATGGTTAAGAGGCACCCGGGGGAATTTCCTGGTTCACTCCAGACCTCACCTTTCTCATTTTCTTTATATCTGCAAAGCCCAGTAGGTGTTTCGGCTTGGTACATGGAGCCCACCATGATCTCCTGATAAACACAGCATTTCAAACCATTTCACACACACAACCTCTAAGGACATCATTTAGAAATTTCAGCTTCTTAATAAAACGTACCTTTTTCCAGTCCTCAGAGGGAATGTAATCTTCGTCATCCTCCGATTCGTCTTCATTGCCTGAAAGTGATGGTGTTTTGCAGTCAGTGCATGTGCCGATAATTACACTGCATTTACGCAATGCGAAAGAAACTACGCATCAAACAATGGATTATCTGAATGCAAATTTATCGCATCGCTAACTTCAAATCATGTAGCCGCATCTACACGCCTTCGCTATGTTTCAATTAATTAGAAAATGCAAACAGATTGCTAGGCACTGTGCTGAAAGGTCATTGTGATCTTGTCCACTTCCACACAAATAGCTGCCCTATCAGACTATAGACTGGACCCCACCACCTCATATGCCATTCCTGTGGGGAAAAGTCACATACTTTCGAAGTACTTGCACCTCCGGGGACGGATCAGCTCCACATGCGAGGAGACGAATGGAGTCCGTTCGCCATTTGAGGACTGGGTCTCATCCTCCTGGCCCGACATGTCCTTTGCCTGCTCACCCTGCGCAAGCCAAACACACCAAACCGCCACAGTTATTAGTGCCACACCGCCTGGCTTTACATGCACTAATGCCTCAAGGGGCTGGAATACCGACCGAGAGCCGGTTCAGGTCCCCTGTGCTTCCACTGTTCTCATCCGTCACGTCATCTGCGTACTCCTCTGCTTCCTCCTCCCTGTCATCATCCTCTTCCTCAGCCACTTCAGGTGACCCCCCGCTCCCATATCCATACATGTTCAATAGCTCCTGAATCGGAATTTCACCCTCCTACGGTTCAAGAGAAGCACATTTCCAATCAGACAACTGCAGACTTGCATCCAATAACTGTTTGGTAAATCCTAAACCAACCTGGAAAACTAGTGACGTTACGTAACAAGACTCAAAACACCAGCATAGCATACCAAGATCCCCAAGGCTGACCCAGCCATTAAACCCAGTGTGATTAATTACATTCCAGAGCTATTTCAAACCTCAACACGTAACAACACGCTACTCACACGGGCAAGGTCATCAATTTCAGTGCTAATATTGGTTTCTTCCTCCAGCATCTCCTCTTCATCCAAGGTCCTTTCGTCGTCAAAGTCATGAACGAGCATCTCCGCGGTAGGATCAAACTCTTGGTCATCTGAGGCAGCCGAACCTCCTGATAAACAGGACAGCATACTAAGGCAGCACAGCCATTGCACTGTCAAGAGAATAACACTTTTTTGCTGTAAAGAGGGAAAAAAGCAAATAATGACAATTCTTTTACCTGCTGGGCTTGAACTCCCAAAGGAGGGCTGAAAGAAAAATTAAACGGCAGTTATTTAAAAAGTAAAGCAAGGAATCATGTATAGCAATGACAGCAGAGTACCTGCTGTTAAGCACTGCCTTTGAACACGCTTTTCAGGGTCTGACCACTACTATGCTTTGACACCATCCCCGAAAACAATAACTGGGGTCTGAAGTACTAAATACATCTTACTGATGTTCATTTTATAGCTGTTTTTTGTCTTTAAAAGTGCTGATTAATTTCATCTTCAGGTAATTCACACACCAAGGCTTCGCTCTTTAAAAGGATCAATTATTACACCTCATGGGACTAGATGTTCCAATCCTATTAGTAAATAAAAATAAGTTTACAAATGTCATTTACAAAATATTTATTTCTGACACCTAGGACTTTTCAGGCAGACAGTATAGGCATTTCTGCCCAACATCATCGAATGACAAGGGAGTTGCGTTTTGTTGTTTTTTTATACAATTTTATGTTTCTTATAGAAAACTGTATTGTAGTTGTACCTTTAAAATTTACGAAGTTAACTTTTCATTGCCAGACTTATCTAAATTAAAAATAAAAAAAAATCAGTACTTTAACAAAAAATTTCAAAATGTATGTAGTCAAAAAAAATAAATCACAATTCCATAGGGAAACAGGCATGAATGGCCCGTTTATTAAGAGTCCTGGTAATTAAATCACACAATTGTACGTAAATAACTTGCTACGCATAAAAGGCCACTATTATTACTGTCAGAAGCCTGGATCTACATCCAAATAATTCAAGACCTTCATAAAGCTGTGCCTCCTTCGGAAAGTTATAATACAGTCACCCGAACATCTTTAAAAGCGCAAAATGAACGACTTCGCGATTATTAAGCGACAACACACCCAGAACAGTTATGATTGGGAGCCCATATCGCAGATTACACAGTTCTGAGACACAGAAAGCAATCAGATTCTTCATCCTTGCTACAGAAATATTTAAATAAATAATAATACTCGTACACCGAAACAAACGCGTACCCCAAACACCGTGAAACCACAGCGAGCCAAGTTGAGAAAAAAGTAGGAGTTAAACTCAAAAAGCGCGCCTAAATTCGATTACCTAACGTTAGCCACCAAAGCAATCCATACAAACTACTAAAAAGCAGACAACTGAGCAAGAGTTGTCTGGTGACGATATCCTTCAGAATAAAAAAACTCAATAACCCCCCACAATTAAATTTTAAATGCATTAAACAATGTAACGATAGTGGCATTTAGCTAGGTTAGCAATCTGCACGGATGGTTCATTTAAGTTTAAGAATGGCTAACAAATAAAACGTAACGTATGGAAAAGTTTAAACCGTAAATAAAACACACTAAGATGAACGCGAAGATTAATAAAATTACATGACAAATATTTCATTTTTGTGTCCGGCAGGCTATTCAGAAAAATGTTGAACTAGCTAGCTAGCCTACTAAGAGTTCTCTCCTCACCTCCGCCATGTTTGCTGTTATTGAGGAGGTCACGTGGTGAGCCGTCGCTGAGTCCCGGATGAAAGCCCCTTTCTCGTTAATTCATGACGTCAGACTCCCCCTGTGTTCATCAGCCGTCAGTATTGGCGTTATGAGCGTTAGCTCTTATTCCTTCTCTTTCACATAGCATTTGATACAAAGTGAGCATGCATATATTTTCAAAACTTATTCAGGTTGTTTGTTTTTTGTGAATACTTTTTGAATGCTATTAAATCTTGTACAAGGGATGTAGCAATTCAGTTAGACTATTTTAGACTAGATTAGATTAACTTTATTGATTCCAGAGGGAATTTTTTTTGCATACAGCAGCAAATACGTAGAGCACAGATGTACATGCATGTAGTACAAAACCGGTAAGGTATAATGAAGGCAGTGGTGGCCTAATATTTAGGAAGGCATGTTTATGATTGAAAGGTTGCTGGTTTGAATCCCTGATCAGTGAGGTACCCTGAGCAATGTATCTCCCCCATGCACTGCTCCCTGGGTGCATAATTAGCTGCCCATCGCTATGTCACATATGGATTAAATGCAGAGGACACATTTTTTTTGTTGTGCTGTAGCGTGTCAACAATGGTGATTAATCACTTTCACTACACAGTGCAAACAAATTACAGAGTATGCATATAGAATCCTGAAAAAACGGCATATAGAGTATTAATGTAATACATGTCAGGCAAAAACAAATTAGTGAATGGGCAGAATTATTTGTAACGTTGGCAAATTTGCCAACGTCCTCTTCTGCACTATTCCCTCCACTGGGTCCAGGGTCAGCCCTGTCATGTCAGATGTTGGGTGTCTTTATCGTGTTGTGGCTGTGGGTGTGGTGTGACATGTTGGGAGGAGACATTGCAGTATCTGATGGCAGCAGGTTGGAAGGACCCCTATTAGCAAAATAGTTTCCAGACTGTGCTTTTCAAGCTTTTTACAGGCCTAGTTGCTGTATTGCCTCATTCTTCTTCTGATTTACACATTAATTTCTAATTTCAACCATCTTCGCTAGCTCAGTTATTTTAAGAATTTAAATCACTTCATTTGAATTTTTGGCCAGAATCTGATATTGAATGAGTGGTTAAAGGTTAATTAAGAATTGTTGCTATGCGGATATATCACATATCACATTTTTGACCGAATGAACGGAGGTATCCCCTCAAAATTCCCCAGTAATCCAGATGAGACTGCACTCTTGATGACACACACACAGGTTCTCAGGGCTTTGAAGAAGGTAAATCCCCGCAAAGCAGCAGGACCAGATGGAGTGTCTCCAAGAGTTCTGAAAGGCTGTGCAGAACAGCTGGCTGGAGTGTACATGGACATTGTTAACTACTCTCTCTCACAGAAAATAGTCCCACGGCCCTTCAAATCCTCTATTATAGTACCAGTCCCTAAAAAGCCAAACGACTCCACAACGAACGACTTCAGGCGGGAGGCACTCACATCAGTTGCCATGAAGTGCCTGGAGAAACTGGTGTTAAAATCTATAAACTCTGTCATCACAGACACAGTTGACCCTCTGCACTTTGCATACCGCCCAAACAGATCAGTGGATGACGTGGTGACTCTGGCACTTCATAATGCACTACAACACTTGGACACAAACGGCACATATGCTCGCATGCTCTTTTAAGATTACAGTTCTGCTTTTAACACAATCAGGCCATTGAAGCTGATTGTAAAGCTGGGAGACCTTGGAGTACCTATACCCACCTGTAACTGGATATTGGACTTCCTTACAGACAGACCACAGGGGGTGAGGATGGGAAATAAGGTCTCGGCTGAGCTCACAGTCAGCACAGGGACTCCTCAAGGCTGTGGCCTCAGCCCAAAATTCTTTTCATTATACACATATGACTGTGTCTCAAATCAGGACAGCAACATAATCAGTAAATATGCGGATGACACAACCATTCTTGGCCTCATCAAGAATGGGGATGAATCATCTTACAGGGAACTGGAGAACGATATCGCTGTCTATGGAGAGGGAGAGGGCAATGACCTTGTTCTCAACATAGACAAAACCAAAGAATTGATTCTGTACTTTAGGAGGAGGGCATCTCCCCTGCATCCTGTCACCATCAAAGGTACTAATGTGCAGCGGACTGACAGTTATAAGTTTCTAGGCCTTCACATATCTGAATATCTGAGGTGGGCTAAAAACACTGTGGTAACAGTGAAAAAAGCACAGCAGTGGCTATACTTCTTCAGGCTGCTGAAGAAGGCCGGGCTCAGACGACAGCCCCTCATCGAGGCCTACAGAGGACTCACTGAAAGTGTCCTCATCAGCGACATCACTGTGTAGTTTGGAAATATCACAAAGGTTGGGAGGAAATCAACAAGTTATAAAAACTGCAGAGAGAATTATAGGCTCTGACCTCCCCTCCATGGACACACCATATACACAGCACTGCAGGAGGAAAGCTCAGCGCATACTCCCTGATCAACATCACCCAGCTTATTGTCTGTTCAGGAGGAACAACTCAGGATTAAGACACCACGTGCCAGAGAGCATCACCATTTACAAAGCACGATTTCACAATAGCTTTTTCCCAGCCACAGTTAGACTGATGGCTACAGGCATTAAGGTGGGCAGAAAATACAACACCCCCTCATCCCCCATGGACATTATACAAACAGTTAGCACCCCAAACAGCCAATCAGATGCGTCAGAGTCCTTACGACCTCACATCCACTCTGTGTCTTCTTCTAATGAAATAACTCTTTCAGTGCAATATATTACCAGCTGCGTGCAATATCCCACTTCTGTGTGCAATATCCTACTAATAACTATTGCTGTGAAATAATTGATTCATCCACTCATGCTGTGCACTCTGTACTCTGCACCTTGTATTTGCATCTGTAGTGTGTATCTGTTTTAAAATCTTTTGCCCCTGTCTCTCTCTCTTTATAAAGCTGACTCTGGGGGATTCACACAAGAATTCCTATGTACTTGTACTGTACTGTCCTGTACCTATGCAAATGGCAATAAAAAAATCATCAAATCTATCATTTTTCATCTCTCTCAAATATTTCCTTTGTGTTGTGATATTTATGAGTTCAGAATCCAATCATTTGTGTAAAACGTGCAACAAAGGACCATATTTAATTAATGGCAAGCCACAAGGAGTTATACACTATCACACTAACAAAAAATAATGATAAATTAAAACTTTAGAAACATGTCTCCAATATTTCAGTTATAAATGTATGCATGTTACATTTGCAAGGGGGACACATAATATGGCAAACACAGGATACACCGTGTTCCATATGGTCATGTATACGGGGCTTATTTTTGGGCTTGATTGTTCCACCTTAATTTGTGGGCATATTATGGGCTTGTTTTCAGGGGTGTGGTTTCTTGTTTGTCTCATGACACCTGGCAACCCTGCTTGGAGGCAGTGGGTAGGAATGACATGAGGGAGCGCCGGAATGCTGGTCACACTGAGCAAAAGGTGCCAGAGCATATCTGCAATTAGCAGTCAGTAGTAGGATTGCGGTTTTGTGACTGGATGCAGAAAAATGATTAATAATTGGCAACAATGTACTTTTATAGTTTTAATGTGTTATAATTTTGCATGCTGACAAATGACAGACATTTTCAGTTCATTGGATCTATATAAAAACAATAATAAACTGCTCTGACCCTGAATAGGACGAGCGGTTTCAGAAAATGGATGGATGGATGGATGGATTAATAATAATATGCATTCGTGGGCTTACTCCCATAAAGACCACCAAAACTGATTTATAGAGATGTTAATCGGAGGTGAGTTGTAACCTTATAATTGAACAATGCGAGTTCAAAATGCATGAGATTTTCCGTGATATATCAGACTTAATCGAAATACTATGTCAAAGGCAAGGTATTCAGATTCAGAGGTATTATAAATAAAGCAAATGCTTTAAAATATGTGATTTTCATTTCTAAGTTCTGGCAAATGTTAAAAATACAGTCTATGTTGCAAACATCCATCCATCCATCCATTTTCCACCGCTTATCCAGAGTCGGGTTGCGGGGGTGGCAATCTAAGCAGGGATACACAGACCTCCCTCTCACCAGCCACCTCCTCCAGCCCCACCAGGGGAATACCAAGGCGTTCCCAGGCAAGCCGAGAGACATAATCTCTCCAGTGTGTCCTGGGTCTGCCCCGGGGCTTCCTCCTGGTTGGACATGCCTGAAACACCTCCCCAGGGAGCCGTCCAGGAGGCATCCTAGATAGCTGCCGAACTACCTCAACTGGTTCCTTTCGATGTGGAGGAGCAGCCCCTCCTAAATGTCCGAGCTCCTCACTCTATCTCTAAGGCTGAGCCCAGCCACCCTACGGAGGAAGCCCATTTCGGCCGCAATCTCATTCTTTCGGTCATTACCCAGAGCTCATGACCATAGGTGAGGGTAGGAACATAGAACGACTGGTAAATTGAAAGCTTCGCCTTCTGGCTCAACTCCCTCTAAAGCAGGTCGCTTTACTGTCGATGCTGCACCGATCCATCTGTTGATCTCCTGCTCCGTTTTCCCTCACTGGTGAACAAGAACCCGAGATACTTGAACTCCTCCCCTTGAGGCAGTAACCCATCCCCCACCAGAAGAGGGCAATCCACCCTCTTCCTGTCGAGAACCATGGACTCAGACTTGGAGGTGCTGATCTTCATCCCAACCGCCTCACACTCAGCTGCAAATCGCCCCAGTGCCTGCTGCAGGTCACAGCCCGAAGATGCCGACAGGACCACATCATCTTTTTATAAACATATATTCTATTTATAACATCTATTTATAAAAAGCAAAGATGCGATCTTGAGGCCCCCGAACTGGACCTCCTCTGCCCTTTGGCTACACCTAGAAATTCTGTCCATAAAAGTTGTGAACAGAATCGGAGACAAAGGGCAGCCCTGGCAAAGTACAATATCCACCTGGAACGAGTCTGACTTACTGCTGGCAATGCGAACCAAGCTCTCGCTCTGTGCAGAGATCTGGCAGCCCGCAACAATGGACCCCGTACTCCATACTCCTGGAGCACCCCCCACAGGACCCCACGAGGGACACGGCCATATGCCTTTTCAAAGTCCACAAAACACATGTACATTGGTTGGGCAAACTCCCATGAACCCTCCAGTAAACGTAACAGATTAAACATATCGGATTAATATTACTATTCTGCATACTTTTTATTATGGTTGGTAGAATCACACCGTACTGCGGCTTCCTCATGCAGTCCAGAGCACGCAGTGAGGGGGACATGGGTCTCCACTGGCCATTGTGTGCAGCTGAGTGTGTAGGTGTGTGCCCTGCCACAGACTGGCATTTTGTCCTGGGCATGCACTTCCTGGGATAGGTTCCATGTGCACTGCGCTACTGTACTGTATCAGTGGCTGTAATAGATGAATTGATACTTTTTTGCTATGTGTTTTTTTGATTATTGTGAAGCGTCCGTTTAAAGTCTTTCTTTTAGGTCAAGTGACATGAATAAATAAGTCTGATCATACTACTGATATATTAATTCGTCAAATCAATAAAATGTGACGACCTGAAAATTCTCTGAAATAAAAAGTGGTCACTATCGAAAAAATAAATCTTTCCACTGCTGCCACCTGATGACCAACATAGATATACCCTACTCTTATTCATTGTATGAGCCCTAAATTCGGAAATTACTGGCAGGGGCGGAAGAGGGGTCTCACAGCAGGCCGGACCCCCCTTCGGTAAAATTTGCAGACGTGCGGACAGTGATTTCTCTGTAAATTGGTGTATATTTTCGATTTTCGCTGCTCTATGAACAGTGACAATAACGATTATATTCAAATTTTGTATGTTCGTCTGTTATCAAAAGGCGCACTCGGTAAAATTTGCTGACTGGGGGTGGGGGTTCCCTTGGTAAATTTAGCAATGGGCCCTCTGTCGAGATGGGCCTAAGGGCTCCACCTCCACACGCCTCCTCCACTACTGGGGGTAAGCCTAATAATCAGGGAACGTGACTGATACTAAGGTAGTTTCAGGTATGAATGAATGTCTTTATTGTCATTGCAAGTACATACAAGTCTATTTATTGTAACGATTTTATTCGATATACTGCGTACAGCTGCGTGTTGCCTTTAACTTCTCTGGAACAGAATTGTGTATTGGAATAAAAGGTAAATTCAATAGGATAAAATTGCAGTATTACAGTTTTTATGAACTGCGACAATAAACCCCATTCTTGGAACAAACCCGTCGGCTGCCAAAATTCATTTATCGAATCAATCACTCATTTGGAAAAACCCGAAACGGTGCTCACCTAGTTAGACACAATTTACAGATCTGAATTACCCATTTTGAAAAACTCGAAACATTCTCATTCGTCAAAATGCATTTTACTGTGGTGAAGTTTGACGCAAAATAGTAAGCAAAATTTAAACGCAGCCAGCACACAGTAGTCACCATGACTCAATTACACAATGACTCAAAATTGTTCACACATATATCTAAACAAATGACGAAACCAATGAGTGAGTATAAGAGCGAATACGTGCCGGATGAGAGTGCATGTACCATGGGTGAGTAGAATTTCGATGTCAAGGTACGCATCGTGGATGAGTCAGTGATGGATCCATCCCCCATGGCCCAGCAAGGTAGAGCACTGCCTGCGGTGCAGACGAAGTTCCCTGCCCTGACCCAGCCCTGAGGCATGATGATGAAGCAGGCTGAATATACTTCCTTGACTTTGGCTTGGCAGTTGTACAACATTTTACTGTAATGTGCCTTTCGTTTGATTTTTTTATTTTGTCCTTTACAGTATTTTTTTGGAGTGCTGAATACTGCAAACTAGAGATATACATAGATAACACTGAGGCCGATGCGATATACATCTCGATACATTGCCAACGATCCGATATATTAAAGATACATAGGTCTATGAAGCAACTACTAATGCGATACGATTTATTTCACCCTATTGCGATGCAGTGGGACGTGACAAGATTCAGCTCAATGCGATTCTGCGCGATGCGATGCAATGCAAAAGAATATGATGCTATGCAATTCAAGGTGATACCATTGCAGAGACAGTTTAGAGAGGGGGAATCAATCTAGGTCTAAATATATAATTACTGGTCAAAATTATTGGTCACATTTATAAATAATTAAGGCATAATTCCTCTACTAAAATATAAATAGGATTTTAATGATGCAAAGATTTTAGAAACGATGAATCCAGTTCATCCCAAACTGCTTCCAGTGCTTTTTTAAATCGGAGCAGTCGCAACTTTTATGCCGGTGCACCGATGCGAATCGGGTGGATCTTTACCATTCCTACTGCAAACATTACATATTGCTTTACGTATAGATGTATACAAACGTTTTTGCTATACAACATTTTTTTTAACCACGGCAAACTTGTCACACGGACAGATTTGCTTCTTCCAAAGCAATTAATGATTTTTAAATTCTCCCAAAGTGAATACTATTCCAACAATTTTATCACTGTCAAACTAACAAAAATGAACGTAAACCGCACAATAGATTGGTGCAGTTAATATACGTATATTCTAAGATCTGCAATATTTCCATAGTATGTACTGGCAGAGTGCATTGGATGACAGCACATAAATCAACTGCTACCCCATTTAACACATCTGACTGATTTATGTCAATTATTCTCCTTCAGATACATGTGCAACTTAATCATTGCTTCATTATTCTAAAACAAGGTTTCTGATAAACATCATATAACTAATTAATCGTCTCCTGACGCAGTGTCACAGATTTCATAGTGCGCATCTCCCTGACATTAAGTATCGGTCAGGAACACATCTTCGCGGCAGTGTTCATGCAGCCATTTCTGCTATCAGACTGCTTTGCTATAACAAAGAGTTCGCACACGTGATTCCGCTCTGGGGGCGGTCCTTGTTGGCATGGTAACCGCAAACAAGCGCCCGAAGCCTTCGGACTCCGCATCGCTTCCGGCCAGCTTGCTAACGAGTTAATTAATCTAGCCCGTTAAAATTTAAAATCCATTATCTAGAAATCCTCTATTTCTTACCGAGACAAATAAGTAAAATGTCTACCAGCACTGAGAAACTTAGGAAAGCGACACTTAAAGTAACCCCGTAAGTACAGTTAGACTTATCTGTACCTAGTATTTTAAGTTGCTCAGCTAATTCACTTTTCAGTTGGTTATGTTAGTTATGACACCTGATATTTTACATTTGAATATATAGGAATATCATGAAAATATAAATGTACTGGACTCACCCCCTTCTGTGTGTGGGGTAATATATCTTTGGCTCCCTCCTCGCCACTTACTATTATGGCAATGCAACTTACACGCTAACTCACCACTTGCCCCCATTAAAATATTATGACTGTATCTCCTCCAGTTTAATTCTCCCTCTTTCAGGTCGTCACGTAAGATGGCCGGGTCCACGTCGGGGCTTCTTCGCGTTAATGCACGGAGCGTCACCGCCTCACACAGTCGGAAAAGCTTCAGCCTGGCCGGAGACAGCAGGCTCCTGGAAAAAGGTCCGGCTCCGGCGACAGGACAGGGCATGCAGGTACCGCAGTGGCGTCCCACTGTTCATGGGGATGAGAAACCATCCGGGAAGCCAGGAGGGATGGGTCACCAGTTCATCACAGGGAACACGCAGAGACATAAATACGTGAAATAAGGGCGATCGTAGACACAAAGTCAGGTTAAGCGCATGTCTTTGGGAAGAAAGGTGCATAAGTACAGAAGGAGAAATGATGCTTTATGCGCCATTTGTAGAAGTATAAGTACAGGTACATTGGAATGCTCCTCTTCACATTTCCCATCATGCTCTGCTTTGAGACACTCAGGCACAGTTGAGAGCAAAGCTTGGGGTCCAAGCACAGGGTCAGCTGTTTATTTGACACCTGAAGATTTTTTTTTTTTTGGGGGGGGGGGGTGGTGGTTAAGGGCTTTGGAAATGCAATATTTAAGCCTACCTAAGGAGACTTCAATAGATTTCTACAAGACGGTAGCCGTGGAGTCACCAAAGGGGGTCGACTAAGGCTGTAATTATAATATATAATGGGGCGGATATTGTGAGCAGATCTAAATATTGGGGGTGAGCATGTCTTCCCCCAATGTATATTATAATTACGGCCTTGGATTTCTAGTCTATCACCTTAACCTCTCAGCCATGACTACAGAGCATGAGGTGGACTCGAACTCACAACCCTGGAGGTGTATGGCCACTGTGTGATGGACTGATGTCATTAAAAGTAAAGCCAAATGTGTTCACCTCACATGGCAGACACAGCATGATGCTGGGTGCTTCCTTCTCAGGTTTTCGATGAAAATGGCAATGATGTCACCCCTCGTCCCCTCTGCCACCCTGACCCAGCCATTATGCAGCTCCGACAGACCAAAATCTTTGCAGCTCAAGACACCTCAGGCGCAAGTCTCTCAGATTTTCTTTCCACCGCTTTCCAAACCACCAATACCAGCTTTGCTGGCCCGTTTACCAGGTAAGGCGTTTAAGTGTGTGAAGGCTAACCACAACATGTCATTGCAATAGTTTGTTTATTTGTTACCAGTCACCCATTGGGAGCTCAGCCTAGCTGCACTTATGGCTAGTTGGCTGCTTGATAGCTGTATGCTTCTGATAAATTTGTTCATCATTTTGGATAAAAGCATCTGTTAAATATCTAGTAAGTGTAGTTCATTATGCATGCTTTTATCAAATGCCGTCCTCTATTTCAGGTCTGTTTTTGAAAACAGTGCCATGTCTAGATCAAGCCAATCCACGATGGAATCATTGAATGACGAAACTGACGACTCATTTACTAAACGTGACACCTCAGTCAGCCTGTCAGGTAAAGGCATGAGCTTTTACTATTAATAATAACATCATATTTTGACACAAGATTCTGTCTGTATGGGGTTCTTAGTAAAATGCAAGGCATCTTACCCAGGAATGAATGTGAATAGAGAACCAGAGCTAGTCCAGGTTTCCTCTTGTAGAACTCAGGGTGAGTGTATGAAAACGCTAGATGAAGATAATGAATTCATCAGCAGTTCATAGCTGTCACATCATAGCTGTCACATCATAGCTGTCACATCAGCCCCCTGACACAGGAATCTGCATGAAGTCAGAAGTGAAGTTTGTAAAACACTCAGTAACTGCCATTAATTCTTCATTTATCTACTCAGACCTGCAGGTAAAAAAGGAGGAAGGGAAAGAAGTGATGCAAGAAGACATGCTGGATGACGTAGTGGAAAGGTATTTAACGGAAACAGGGACCTTCTGGTTACTTGACATGCCAGCCATCTCTGTGTCAGTGGATGCCAAGGAAGCTGAGAGTGTGAAGTAGGTGATCGTGGTCCTCCCATCTCTGCTGATGTTCACCTGAATGTCAGTCAGTTCATAACTGTACTCTTCAGTTTACTGCACACTGACATCCTTATATATACATAGTGGTTCGTCCATCCATCCATCTTCTGTAACAGCTTATCCTATTCGGGGGGGGGGGGTCTAGAGCCTATCCTGGAGGCTACAGGCGCAAGGCAGGGAACAACCCAACACAGGGCATACTCACACACCTATGGGCAATTTGGTCAGCATGTTTTTGGACCGTGGGAGGAAACCCAGAGGACCCCCTGACGACATGGGGAGAATATGCAAACTCCACGCACATAGAGCCATGGCAGAGACTCAAACCCAGGTCCCAGAGGCGTGAGGTAACAGTGCTAACCACTGCTCCACATGCCACCCCTTAGTGGCCCATTAATACCCATAATCCTAAAGATGAGCTGAATAACAGAAAAAAGTAAGTCAAATGCTTCATTATTATAGAACATTTACCTGACACTTTCCCCAAAACAACTTAGAGAGGACAACTTAGAGTCACAGTTTTTTTAAATATGCATTCTTTGGGATTTGAGCCCACAACCTTTGCAATATTCACACAATACACTACTTGTTCAGCTGTATAAACTCTACAGCACAAGCAGACTTCTTCAGAAACTGTAAAAAGAAGCTTATTACCTGGCAGCACATTGATTTAATAATGCATTCATGTATTGTGTTTGCTCTGTAAATCAGTATATTGTAACCAATCTCATCTGTTCTTGAAATCCATGAATTGTCTCATATCCCAATTTGGTAATCACATTGTACCACCTTAGCCACATTGCGAAATAATTCTTTTTCACTGTTTGCAGAGAGAGAAACAACGCCTACATAGAACTCTGTAAAAATAGAATGGGGAATGACAAATATGTAGAGAGGGCCATGCAGACCTTTAACGGGGCCCTAAAAACAAAGGAGGTTCAGAGTGAGGCCATCTCGATGGCTGATGCAGGTAAGTGCATTTTTGTTTCTCATCTTTTGTAAGAATTGTGTGAGTGGCATGCCTAATGTTCTTAACTGTGATTGATGCGTGTTCTACAGCCGTCATGGCCACCACATGGGACATGTATGACACTTACTCTAGCGATGGTGGAGTCCGAGAGACTACAGAATCTGCAGATCAGTTTACCAGCCCTGATATTATCTTGAGCCAAAGCCTTGAATCAGGCAAAACTCCAGAGAGAACCATGTCTGTTTTAAGCACTACAAGTATAGGTAAGGAAAATATATATTCTCATTTTATTTAAGATTTTTGGTGATACAGCCTGATTTCCTAGGACAAAGTATTGCCCATGGGAGATTTACTTGCACACAAATGTTCTGAGGGCAGAAAGAAAAATGATTGGTTCAGTTTCATAACCAATCATATTGTAGAGGAGGTGGGTCCAACCAATTAGATGTCTTGGTTCCGTCTTCTCTAACTGCTTGGACCCACCTCCTTGACAATCAGATTGGTTATCTCTCTAAACCAAACATTTTTCTTTCTGCCCTCAGAACATTTGTGTGCAAGTAAAACTTCCACAGCAAGAGCATCACAGGATTTATGGAACAGGCAGGATAAGTAGCAGATATGGAATTGATGGTCTTCGTGAAGTACCCTAGGAAGGGCACCTGTGTTTAAGCCGTCTTGTTTATAGAAAATCTGTGACAAGGTGAAGGAGTGCTAGCTGTTAAGGCAGCTTTATGAATTATGAAAACCTCTGTAATTCAGCAAGCACCTCGAGTTCCCAAAAGGAGAGTGAGGCCTTCTTCACTCCGAGCGAGGACAAGGCCGACCCTCAGCTTGTGCTTCAGTCGGAGAAGTTTCGGCAGGACTTGTGCGTGATGGATAGGGTCATCCTACAGAACATCTTCCAGGCCAGGCTGGCGGCCTACAGGCGGCTCCCGGTGCTGAAAGGTGAGTAATGAACGGGCAGAGGGCAGCATCTCACCAGTCTCACATTGTGGGTGCGACTGGACACAGACAATACGAACGGACTCAAACCACCTTCAGCTGGCTAATTAAGGTTCCCATAATTTCACAGGCCACTTCAGATGACAGATTCATCTTTTGAAGATTTGAATTACCAATATGTAAAATATGTCATGTTTATATATACTGTAAATCTTTACATATAACTACCAATGTGAAAGAACAATGGTCACGTTTATATATAAATATCCACATATAATTGCCAGTTATGTAGCATACAAGTTACATCTGTACAGACACTCCTCACTTAATGACCAAGTTCTGTTCCTATGACCGGGTCGTTAAGCGAATCGATCGATAAGCGAGGAGCCTCCCCTTACCGATATTTCAGGCATACTGTACTGGTAGTGGGTTTGTGTCAGCCATCTGTAGATATGTCACCTTTGCACCATTTATAACACTTTAAGTATATTTATAAATGCAATAATGTAGTGTAATAATCAGAATACAGTAAATCAGCTCTAATATACATTACTTAGATTTGCATGCTGTAAATTGGGCAGAGTGGTGGCCCTGTGGCTAGGGATCTGTCCCAGCAATTGGAAGGTTGTTGGTTTGAATCCCGTCAATGCCAAGAGTGATCCTACTTCGTAGGGCCCCTGAGCAAGGCCCTTAACCTGCAGTTTCTTCGTCCTGGGTATGATGTTAACCTACATCCAGCCCTGCAAGGAGGTCCTCCAACTTACAGCGGAATTTGGGGTTTTGGTAGCAGGATTGGTGCTCCAACCACTGGAAAAAACACTCACACTGGTCCATCTGGACTAGTGTGGTACTGAGGTATCACCCACTGCATGGCTACACTCAGGTCCTCATCCCTGAGGTGGTTTGTCATGTGGTGGGTGCGGCAACGTGCTGTAATCAGCGCATGCTCCTTACCTCCTCCCTCCAGGCTGTAAATACAGGTAATCAGACGATTCTGGACAGTAGCCAACTTTCTCGATGATTTCATGAAATTGTTCAACAAAATTTTCCACTGCTTCAGCGTCCGCGCTTGCCACCTCACTGCTGATACTCCAATTATGCAGTTTGAATCTCCGACACTACAAAATTTATAGACAAAATATGTAGTCTTGGAGATTACGAACGCTAGCGTAGTGAATATACTGAGCGACTGGGGGAAGGAAACTGTGGCTGAGACTGAGAAAAGGTGACGTGATGTGAGATGCTTGGCGCTGAGACGCCGCGCTGCCGTTTCCGCGACTGAAGTTCTCGTACAGTGTACAGTGCTGACTGGTTTGAGAGCTGGTCGTAAGTCCAGGTGGTCGTTAAACAGGTAGGTCGTTAACTGAGGAGTGACGGTATATAAATGTAAATACATAATGACCAATTGTGTGGCATAGCATATAATAGTAAGGTCTGCATATAAATGTATATGTAACTATCTGGATATCACATATCATGACACATAATAACATACGGCAGTAATGTCCACATATTCTGTATCTGACTGCCCAAACTAATTACCAAATTACTTTTGAGGGCAGAAATGGAAGCTTTACTCCAGAGAAAGGCACTGGAACAGAAGGAGGAATTAAAGTTAGGTTGGTCTGATGGACAGGCAACCTTTATGTCATGCTTGTTAGATCCTGACACTCCCCACAAGCCCTCAGAGACACAAGAAGCAGAGATGGGTGCTGTCCCCCAGGCTCCTGCACTGGAGCTCCTGTGGTCTTTCAGCTGTGAGTTGACCGCGGGCCAGAGGGTCAGCACCATGGCCTGGAACAAGAAGAACCCGGTATAGCCTACTTGGCTCCTCCCACTTCTGTTACTGTGGTTCGGAGGCATTTGTGTAGACCAATCAGTGGAAAATTTAAGTCTAAATTTTCTCCGATCTAGGATCTTTTGGCTGTGGGATATGGGCAGTTTGATTTGAAGAATCAGAAACCAGGCCTGATCTGTTGCTGGTCTCTGAAGAATCCCATGGTATGGAAAAGAGCAACTTTCTCTTATTCTTTCTTCACATTCCTACACCAGACGCCTTGGTCTTTTCTGAGACGGTATGAGTGCTGATGTCTGTTCGTCTGCTGACTTTAGTGGCCGGAGAGGATATTCCCCTGTCAGAGTGGTGTGACGGCTCTGGACTTCTCTGCTAGCCATCCGAGCCAGCTGGCCGTGGGCATGAGCGACGGCAGCATAGCCACATTCAGCGTGCAGAGCCGGGAGAGGACCCCGGTCATCGACAGCAGGTGATGGCCCTGAGCTATTCCTTTATAATTACAGGTGTGCATCAGCCAAGGGTGTAGATTTGGGTATGGATGATAGGGACACGTCCCTACCAATATTGTGGGAGTACCATGTGTGTTTAGGGTGGCAGGGGGTTCAGGAGTGATTTGGTCCCTACCAACATTGTTCATCAACTCTATTCAAATTCTATTCAATACGGCTAAAAGATTAAAGGAATCCATTTGTTGCTATTAGTGTTGTACAATTTATTAATTTCACAGCCCAGTCAATGAAAATGGCCATTTTTGCTTAAGGGTTCAAGCATATCAAAAAGCAGAATATTTTCACAACCACCAGAATTTTCGTTAAGTGACAAAAAGAACTGGATCTTTGTATCGAAACCGTTCTACACATTGTTTCTGTTGGTTATTTTGCCGAGGTTGAATTGAATGAAGGCCGTCCTGTTAAAGAACCACTGCTGTGTCTGTGTTTCTTCAAGCGAATGCCCCCGCAAGCACAGTGGACCTGTGTGGCAGGTGAAGTGGATTGACCAGGACAGGGGTCTGTGGGGGGAAGACAAAGGCGAGACACTTGTTTCTGTTTCTGCGGATGGCAGGATCTGCAGATGGGTCCTCAGGAAAGGCCTGCATTGCATGGGTAAGTGTTTCTAATTTACTGAATGTTATATTACTATTCCGGAAGTGCTCATTATTTCCATAGCTACCCTGTTTGGTTACCATTAGCATCTCATGTAGTGTTGTTTTCATTACAGATCTGATGAAGCTGAAGAGAATCGGGAGTGAGGCAGTCAGGAAACAGGGAAGGGAGAAGCCGCGCAGGAGCGAGGCCTACATATCTCGACAGACCTCTGGGCTTTGTTTCGACTTCCATCCCAAGGTGAGAGCTTGTAACTCACAGCCATCCTCAGGGAGACACGTTGACCCCTACAGGCTCAGAGGACCAAATGGTAACACAAAGGCAAATGGGAAAGTATCACACTTTTGGTCCTCTGGTTAGTTCTGTGGCTTTTTATAGGACATTGCCATTTAGGAGGAGAATCTCAGAATGATATGAACATTTAATATATTTCTACAAATAATGAAATAAAATATTTCAACATCCAAAAGCTGTGTAGTGTTTGTACACTTTCCATTCTAGTTATATTTGTATGCCCTCAAATGAATGCAGTAGTGAAGAATGCTTTTTCGCTGGTGGAGTGAGGCAGTGATGAGGAAGGCTTAGTAGTCTGGCCATGTGACTCAGGCTGTACATGTCAGCTAATTCCAGGAGTAAGAACCGGTTATGACTGGTGTGTGATGCCAGTCATCAAAGACACACAGACCTACAGGGTTGGGGCAGACATCACACCCACACGGCACAGGCACGGGGAATGACAAGCCGCAGTAAGGGTGATGCCAAGGTCAGGACTTGAACAAGAGGTGGAGGAGAGCAGGGCACCGCCTAGGGCAAGAACACAAAGATGCAGGCTGTCTGTGTTCAGCAGCACTGTGACTTATTTAAGAGTGCCTCCTTTTTATGTGAACTGTCAGGCCAGGCCTTAGTCTTTCTTAGGACCCAGAAATGGGATGCGCTGGCCCTAAGGTGGGGGGGGTGGCATTTGGTATCATTTTGTCTCAGGCCATTTGGCATTCACTGTCCACATATGCACAATGTCTTTAAAACCTCTGAAGGTGTCCCTGGCTGTGATTTGTCCTAACAAAAACCTGCTTGGGCGAAATGGAGGACTTTCCGAGCTGAATGGGTGCTGTGAACGGTGCCTTCATTCATCCATCTTCTGTGCGTTTGCTGCTGGTATGATAACAAGAGTAATACCCTGACAACCCTCCATCTCTTGAGGTTCTTTATCTTCCAGGACTCAAATATCTACCTGGTTGGCACAGAAGAGGGTCACATTCACAAGTGCTCTTGTTCTAACAACGAACAATATCTGGAGACGTACACATCACACAAAGTAGGTGTGATACTTCTACGCATGAACACCCCCCCACACTGGAGAGGTCATCCTTGATAACAGAATATCTTCAGTGCTTTCACCAATCTAAATGCCATGTCAACTTTTAGGGGCCCGTGTACCAGGTCACATGGTCCCCGTTCTGCCCTGATGTGTTCCTGAGCTGCTCGTCGGACTGGACCATCCGACTATGGAGACAGGATCTGCTCACCCCCGTGCTGGTCTTCACCTCCCTGCACAGAGCTGTGTTTGATGTCTCGTGGTCCCTCAGCTGGGCCACCGTTTTTGCTGCTGTTAATGGGGACCAGCTTGAGATCTGGGACCTTGGTGCCAGTATGTAAGTGGACAGCCCCCCCTCCTCAAACTCTATCACAATTACTGCCCCACCCCATGCACATTCTATACATTCTTTCCAACAAGGGGACTGCCACTTCCACAGTTCTACATTAGGTCTATCATTCACACACTTGATGAAATTTTGTGGCCCCACAGTTTGGACCCTACCATTGTGAGCTCCACACGTCCAGGGGTAAAATTCACCTCGCTGCTGTCCGCCACCCAGACGGACTGCATTCTGCTGGGGGACAGCGACGGCCACGTTGGCATCTGTCAGCTTAACAATCTGGATGCTGGAGACTCTCAGGTAAATTGGAAATGCACTCATAATGGATGATGAATAAATAACAATAGTACATCACATTGTTTTGTATGTGTGTGATTATTCATTACATTTAATCATTTTGGAACACATGAAAAACTATGGGAGATTTAGCTAGTGACCTCCTAAGGCATTTTCAATTTTCTATTGATGAAAACTGATTGTAGCAAGTAGTAACAGTAGCAAGAGATACTTTTTGTACTAATACACTGATTTTATTCCCTTCAGCCCATATTTGTCAAAGTTTTGCACCTGCGTTTCACCCAAGGAATAGAAAATTGAATACAAGCCTTTTATGTCCCTGAGACTTTAAATCTGATTTGAAAGTTTTTCAAATGAATGAAAAGAAGTGTAACATATTGATACAAATTCTTGAGGAATCTGAAGCCCTGTCCTATATGGTCAATAAGGGCTTTCTGGTAAGGTTATTTAGCCCCACCTGTGACTCTGCTGTGGCAAACTCTCACTAGACGTCACCTGTTTTTGCAGGCGGGCGCATTGGAGGAGATCATCAGAGCAACCCTTCAGTCCAATTATAACTAAAATGAAATCTTGAGGTTGTTTACATGCTGTGGATTCAGGATAAAAAATGATGATGCGATTACCATCTCTATTCTGTCATTGCCAGACCAAGAGTCTCCTCTCAAGAATCACAATAAAATTAGGGTATAACCTGTCTGGAACTTGCCCAGAGACAGACGTCGTCATTATCCTTTTCTATCGAATTTTAAAAAGATCATGTTTTGAAAGCATCTCTATAAAACCACATAGAGTCACACCCAGGAAATATGACCGGTGTCATTTTTGGAATAATTGGTCAAATAGAGACTTTCATTTATTTACTTATGCTTTCAGAATCTTATTTTTTGGATTTCAAGTGAAAGATGCCCAGAAGCTTCAGTGTCTGATATTTAACAAAGGGATATATGTAGACATCGTGTAAAAAAATGCTTGTTTCATTGGTGTTACCATGGCGATCATGATCAGCATCATATTGGGTCACACAAGCTCAGTGAGTGTTAGTCACCTCATTGCCTGATTCACTTCAGTGTTCATAGGCACTTTAGCTTATATCCATAGAAATAGATCAAGTGAAAATATAAACCATGCAAATCTTTATTGAGTAAATGGCTGGAAGTTTGATGGATTAAAATAAATGTAAACAACATGCTTTCTTTAATAGCTTTGTGTGATTGATTTTTGTAGGTGGTTTATGATTAACAGCTACACATTAAGGTAACAAATATCCAATATAAGATAAAGTTTATGGATCCCAGGAGGAATATACGGAATTGGCCATTGTACAGCATGATAAAGATGTTTAAAGCAGTATGAAACCTGTGTGACAGGTTTTAAATAAGACACTCTGAAGAAAGAAATATAGGGGATTTTCATGGCAACTTAGGGCTGAGTTGTAATTCAATGACTAACAGAAGTCAGTTTTGATTTCTTTAAACAGCAGAGTTAAGATAATCAGGAACATAAAACAATTTGTCTGGATGGGCTTGGCATGGAAAGAATGCAAGAGGTCCTCAGCCAATGGGCAATAAAGGAGAGTCCATGTGCAATGCGTGTATATATATACGGGACGGGAGAGGGGAGAGCAGAGTGCGTGTCCACAGAAAGATCTCGAGCCGCCATGAGGGAAGTGCTGGTGTCTCTCCTGCTGCTGGCCACCCTGTGCTCGGCCGTCCTGGTCCAGGGCGAGGTCAGCGTGGTGAAGCTGTGTGGGCGGGAATTCTTCCGTGCCATCATCTACACATGCGGGGCGTCCAGATGGAGGAGGCTCCTTCTCCAGGAATCCCAAGGTCAGTCTAGCACCTGTCCTCTTAACGGCTGCTTGGTGTGGGACCGGTCATGGTACACATCTACATCTTTAATTGTATATCTTTAGAGGCAACACTGTTGTCAACGGTGTCTTACAAGCTTATGCTTTTGATAATTTCATGTAGATGGGTAGACAATGGAAAATGGCTGGTATAACCAGGGGCAGATAAGCCCCTGTGGGGTTCTGAGAGAGCTTCACCGCCATCATCATGGGCACCATGGGGGCAGAGGGGTTGGATTGGTTCCAAAATTTGTAACATAATGAAATTGGTCTAGGCAGGGGAACCAATATGATATGCTTTTGTGGGGCTCAAAATCTCTTGCAGTACCCTATGGTTGGTGCCTACCTCCATGCCCCAGCAAATTTCACCACCCAATTTAACCTTACATGTTCCTCATGGCAGGGGGATGGGGTGGCACTGGTGATTTGCCAAGTCGGCACCCACTCAGAAGATGGCACCACAGCCGGCCACCAATGTCACCTTGCACTAGTTGACCAGCACTAGGTCCAACATGTTTCCAAGGAGACAAGTCCTTTACCTAATGTCAGAATTTAACCCGTTTATAAATCTGGAACCAGCTTGTCTTTTGGAGGAGGGCAGTGCAGGGCTTATCCAGGGAATGTTTTCTATATACTACAGTGGTTGATGTCTATAGTTACGGTCTCTGATGGATCGCTTTCATATTGGAAAACGACGTCTGATAGGTCGCTGGTAGAAGAATTTCTGTCTGATTGAATTACATGACATATTACTGGTGCCAGACATGTTTAATTGTGAAGCTGAACGCAATTACAGACCAGATAGACAGATCACAAATAACTCATGACGGGGAATCACTACAGTCAGGTCTTATGCAGAGCCCTGTAGATGGCTACCGAGATGAGACTTTAACATGATAAGGTGCTGAATTATCGCAAATCAGGATGTCTTATTTAATCCGAGTTAAGAAATTTTAAACTATGTCTGACTGAAACAAACAGACAAATAATCCAGGAATGGGTCAACATAATGAAAAATTTTGTTAATGAGAATGCCAAGTCAAAACAAACCAACGAAAATAATAAAACATTAAAAAAACCACAAATCATTCACTTTTCAGTGTTTTTTTCTAAATTAACGTGTATTAATAACAATTTTTAATTCTTAACTTTGAATATTTAAGAATGGGGCCAATTTAAATAAACTGTAGAAAGTATTAACACACTAAAAATGGGTATTACCTAATTCAGGAGAAACAATGTAAAATCATATTCACCAACGTCCCACTGGTGGCTCCAATCCATTAATGTCACTGTTCCTCAGATGAGGGTGGCGACGAGCAGAAGAGTTTCCAGGCCCTTTTTGACGGCACCAGGAGGGATCCCTCCCGCCGGACCTTGGAGAAGGTGATCACAGATATGTGCTGCCAGGTGGGATGTCGGAAGAGTGACCTGGCGATGTTCTGCTGAGGGACGAAAGGCAACTCTGTGGCCTACATGACACCATCTGAATGTGTAGAGGCCACTCAATGATGCATTTTATATAGCCCTCCGAAGGAGGGAGTCAGGCGTCAAACCACAAGCTGTTCTCTCTCTAAAATACTGCAAGAAAAACAACGATAAACTACAAATTCCAGTCAAGATTAGAACAGACACTGTATGTATATTTTGCTAGCTTTCTTCAATAAATCTTTGCGTAAGTTGAAATGTTATGCAAAATATCCGTCTTTATTATATAGTATTGTTCACACGTCACAGATTTGGTGGCTGACAGTACAGTTGAGCTTTAATGACATTTTTTTTTTTTGCCAAGGTCACATATTCATGGGTATTTCATAACTATTGTTTCCTTTAACTGATGCTTTTGAAGAAGGTTAACCGTTTATAAAGATATTTTTACTGGAGCAATGCTAAATACCTACTTGAATGTCTTAGCCATCAATATTTTATTTATCCGTCCGTCCATCCGTCCATCCATCCATCCATCCATCCATCCGCTTACCCAGTACAAGGTCGGATGGGTGGAGCTTATTCAAAACAGAAGAGGGCACAGTACCGGGTACACTGCACTAGATCCCAGTTCATCACAGGACACACATACACCTACATTAACTCCTGGGGAGATTTAGAAACAAGTTTACTTAGCTGCATGTACTTTGGTGGCTGGCAGAAGCTGGGGTTCCCAGAGGAAACCGGTACAACACCGAGAGACCATGCGAAGTCCTCAGCCATCAGGGCTAGAACCCTGACCCACAGAAGCGACAGGCTGTCCCCGGTGTCTCATTACATACACAATAACCACACTGAATCAGCAATAAACAGAAGACAGTTTTAGAATTATAATGTCTCTGAGTTGCTGGACCCATGCATGCATAAGCGGACAGGAATATGTGTGTTTGCATTATTTACACAATACAATATAATATAATATAATA
>JAAGVU020000032.1:17089460-17149198 GCA_011763525.2 Mormyrus iriodes
TTACAAGTGGCACAGATCTGATGTTTTCAGGGCTGTGTGCACACAGAAATCCCATCTTTTCAACTTTCATATGTCGTCCTAGATTGGATACGTATCTGATTCGTGGCCATGCGACATGAATGGGAATGATCAGATCATCAGAATTCATGTGTTCTTTTTGCCTATACACACACACTGAGCGTTTTTGTTGTGTCGCAGATTATTTGTGCAAAAACTTATCAAATGTGCACATGCATGCTGTTTTCGGAGGATATACACATTCACATTACAGTTAGATACTGGCCACTTGTACTTACGAATGTGAATCTTCAAGAGAGACAAATCAGATCCGGACAAAAAATCTGAATTGAACAATGAGACTTGTAATGTGAATGCAGCCTTAAAGGACACAGGTTAAGGAGTAAATTAGATACCAGATTTGAATCAACAATTGTCCCTGATCTTTCTTACTGGTGACCAGAGAGCCACGGAGAGGGGCGGGAGATTGTTAAAAAAGTAGAGGCATCAACACGCACAAGTCAGACGGTCACTAGACTCTCGTTATCAGCCATCTGAACTGGGCCTTTGTCTAGCGCTTCTACGTTTGAGGAAGTTCCAGGCTAATGACGGTGACCTTTGGGAATTTGGCTAGGAAATTCAGAGATGTCAATCAGTGGTAAAATCTTGAACAGCCAGCTTTCCTCTACGAGTTTTCTTTTTTGCGATACTAAATTCTGCCTGCATGTTGTACAGACCAGTGCAAAAAGCATGTTCTCAACCTGCCAACGAATCATCTTGCAAACTGTTTCTTATAACTATGGATTTTGGCGTTAACACTCATGGCCTTCACAACATGCACTCAACATGCATCAACATGCCTCAACATGCATGTGTCAGACATACGTGGAATCAGCGTCCTTCTCTTTCTTCCGTATCCCGAAAGCCTTTCGGGTACGTTTTTTCAATCCTGGGGAAAAATGAAAACATAAAAAGAAAAATATTAGCAGTTGTGAGAAGTTTTACAAGCTTGCAAACCCGCACAAGGGAGAAAGGGGGTGGTTCAGGCGTGATTAACGGTGCCAGAACCTGAGTTTAAGTTTACATGTCTGTGGAGTAAACATGTTTGTGTGTGATAAGTGAGTCTGACGTGCTGCAGTTTTCAGGGGAAACACTGCATGTTAAAACCATAAATAAATAAACAAAGGTTTCCCTCCCAAGACATAAAGGAAATCAACATTCAGAATCCTGTTTATTAAATCCACACAACACCCATATTTCTATGATGCTCAGGGTTGCCTATAAGGGGGAGGAAGGGGGAGAATGGGGCCCAGACACTAGGGGGGGCTCCGCCTTGAGGAGAACGATGGATCTGCCGCCATCCACCCCGCGCTTAGCACATTTCATTCCAGCTGATAAATTAGCAAATTTCATTATTGTATTTCGGCCTTGTCTCAGGGGAGACCCATTCAACAGGCTTTTTCGGGGGCCAGCAATGGCTTTGTCAGGCCCTATGCCCACTCCTCTATCCAAGCGAGCTTCTGTTTCACCGTATGCACTGCCTACTGAGCAATGTTCCAATACTTATATGGGAGTGTGAATATAAAAATATCTGATTTAATCAAAGCACGTTGGCAAACCAAAACTAATAATCTGCTATTGTGCAACTGCAGTTTCCAGGGTGCTGACAGAATTGTGTTTCTTCAATAATTAAACTGTCCAACCTTCCTATGATAATCCTCAGCAGGAAAAAGAAAGTATCGGAAGCAGACAGCTAAGCTAATGCTCCATCCTGAAGCTACATCCTTTTAATCACTGCAGCAGCAGCTGGTCAGCCCACTCCCAAATTGCAACCCTCAACTTCGATATAAAACACTAAACCTGGAGGTTTCCTATAGAAAAATATTCACCCCGACCACTAGGTAAAGTGCACTGTGACGATCCTGTGTCAAAAATGCTAAACGAATTAAACAGAGAGAGTCTGTTTTATTTAGCAGATGCTTTTATCCAAAGTGATGTACATTTCTGAGAGAAAGCGGGGTCAAAAAGTCCTGGAGCAATTGAGTGTTAAGAGCCACACTCCAGGTCCCCATGGTACCATCACTCTGCCGACACTAGAATTTGAAACGACAACCTTCCGATCACAGACACAGCATCCTAACTCGCATTAAAAGCTTAAACTCTTACAGTGGTGTAGTGATGGTAGCATCTGATGGCGACAGAGCCTTTTTACAAGTTCACAGTTACCCCGCTGACACTGGTCCAGATGTGAGGATCCTGGCTTGTGCTAAATCTGACCTAGAAGAAGATTCAGCCCACAGGAGCCACAACAGGACGCTCCAAAAGTAGCACAGCGTACATTACCACGACATTTACTAATATTCCTATTCCTTGTGACTGCTGACACTGGGCCAAAGAAAAACTCCCTGGTTGTCGTAACAGGTGCTGTAGCTACCTGTCTCTGTGGAAGCATCAGTACCTCCACCCCACACTAATCAGGGTCAGTCCACCGATGCCGGCCCAATTCACCTTGAAGGAGGATCGGCAGCCATGAGTAGTGGAATCCTGATGTGTGCTTATTGCAAAACATGCTAATGTGTTTAGCATTCTGCCCGAATTCAGTGTGGGTGGAGCAGGCCCAGCTTCAAAATGTTGGGTGGGCCGCAGGATTATCTAAGAGGGCGAGGCGGGGGGGGGGTTGAAATCTGACCCTTTTTCTTTTTATTTGTAATGCTGCTCTGTACTCTATTGCCTACAATTGTTCTATAAATAAAGAGAAATCAGGGTGTCTGCAGAAATCCTGAAGTAAAATTTAAGACTTCTGAAGACCTAAATGCCACTTCAAGCCAAGTTCAAGGCCAAACTGTGGAAATATGCTTTACCAGAATCAATACCCATATATTTACACTTCACTGACTACACCCACTGCTCATTCAAGTTTGTATTAAAAACACAGTCTAATGATTGATGTGCCAATAATAAATCAAACTTTACAATGAGACAATCAAGGCCTGGGTGCCTCCATTATGAGAAATCCTCCTATGAAGAAACTTCACTTGAAACAGAAGAACAACGGACTTAGATTAAGACATTAATCTTGAACATTACGAACCCAGAAGCGGCAGATTCTTGAATATTTGAATATGCACTTTCTCATGGATTACTGCTTCAAAGACAATGCCTTACCTAGTTACCTAGCCAATGTGTTCTGATACCTGCAACAGCCCATGCTACTTTTAGCACAAACTGTTGAACTTCCACTCAAAAAAAACTTAACTATCGTATAACGTTATCAAAGGTAAGGGGTATACCGTGAAGCGAGATTAACACGCGCCCTTCAAAACCTATTCAATATTCCCTTGTCCATCACACACACATACACACACAGTGTGGGTATGTGGCTGGGAAGATGACAAAGGTGCTGACATTTCAGAATGACATCCACGTGATTTTCTTATTATGTATTTCTAAACATTTTTATTAATTGCACTGTGTCCATTCACCACCAGCGCCTGTAAGTGAGAGACAGCTAGTGAAGTGCACGTGCAAACGCAATTTTAATTACGATTTAATTACGATTCGCCCGTATAGTAATCTGGAAAACCAAGGGGTGTGCAAGAGCTGCTATCAACTCAAAACGCTCAACCAATAGAAGTCCCCCCCCCTTATCCGAAGGGAGATATCTTCCGAGACCCTCAGCGGATACCTGAAACCACAGATAGTACCAAACCCAATAAATACTGTTTTCACATACATACCCATGATGAAGTTTACTTTATAAATTAGGGATAATATGAGATTAAAAACAATAGAACATTTATAACAACACACTGCAATAAAAGTTATGTGAATGTCTCTAAAGATCTCATTGTACTGTACTCACCCTTCTCCATAAGTATTGGTTTCTTAAAGTCCTTTACTTAAAAATAAATAAATATTATTGTTATTATTATTACTACTACTACTACTACTACTAATAATAATAATAATGATTACTTGAACACAAGCAATGCCGTACCACGACAGTGGATCTGATAACCGAGACGGCTACTGAGTGACTAATGGGCGGGTAGGATGATTCACATCCCAGGCAGGGCGGTGCGAGGTTCCATCACGATACTCAAAATGGCGCACAATTTAAAACTTACAAATTATTTCTGAAATTTTCTACGTAATATATTTGGACCGTGAGTAACTGAAACTGCAGAAAGTGAAACTATGGATAAGGGGGGAACACTGTGTATGTTTATGACCACAAATTAAGACTAAGACTTTTCAAGGCTGTAATTGGAGTGTTTCATACTTGGGCCCAGGGTGGACCAAGCTTATGCTAGGGGCGCAGGCTAACTGTAACCCCCTCGGTAGAGCCGGGCCAGGTGTGGAATTTGCTGCCTGCGTTATGCAGGTTTCCTCTGGACATCCTGCTTTCCTCTCGCAGTCAGAAGACACACAGTTAGGTGACCTGGTATCTCTAAAAGGCCCATAGATAGAGTGTGTATGTGCCCTGTGATGGACTGCCATCCTGTCCAGGGTATACACCCACCATCTGCCCAGTGCTGCCTGGGATAGGTTTCTGGAAACCCTGTACTGTATTAACAGTTGAAAGATGCCTGGATGCAGTTGTAATGCTGTATTCATAATATTTCACAATAACAATTTCTGATCATTTCTTCATGAAGCATAAGACCTGAACAAACAACCTGATTTGAATGAATTACACAATAACAATGACATAATAAGCATGGGAGAAAACTCACCAGAGAAGCCAGGCGTGCTGTTTTCTCTAGTGAAATTCAAAACAAACTCAAACCACCCCCCTGGCTACAGGACTCCCTGTCATGAATGGGAGGATCCGTGCTGCTAAAGTCATTTAGCTACTTAAGACCCTCCTCAAGAATGGCAGCCCGTGTGGTAACGGAATTACAGCTTGTAACCTCATACAGAAAGTGCCGCAATCAGGCGAAACTGCCAAGGAAGAAACTGTATTTCAACATGATTAATATGGACTTAGCACTCAGGAGGCATCAGAGGGACGGTCACTTTACAGTGAGCCCTCTGCCCTGAAAACTACCAAGGAGACAGAGTAATGTTGGGTATAAGGGGGTGAACTCATTCATTCACTTACATTTTTGCACATTTACATTTCATTTATGTAGCAGATGCTTCAATCTAAAGCGATGTACAGTTTTTGAGAAAGCAGGAACAGCAAGTCCCTGCAGCAAACTTGGGTTAAGGGCCTTGTTCAAGGGCCCAGCAGTGAAGTCATTCTGCCAACCCTGGGATTTGAACTAGCAACCTTCCAACCAAAGACACAGCATCCTAACCCACTTAGCCTCGCACCACCCTGCTGAAGCCTTTCCCAAAACCAAACACCCATTTTGGTTTTCCCGTGAGTTTTCCCCTGCTGTCTTTTGTTTTATTCCCACCACACCCTTTATTTAAAACCACCTCCGCTCTTGTACGAAAATAAATCCCCATCCCTGTGTCATGTGGTTCTGTTTGCCATCCCACCCTAAGCGATCTACATCTCACAAATTTGCAATTTTAAAACTGGTCTAGTACAACCATATATGTTACCAGCACACAAATCAAACAGACTCAGATGCTCTAGCTAACAATTTGATGTAGAACTGCCAGTGGGGATAATCACAAGTTATTTCTATACTGCAAAACAGCTCCATTTATTTGCATGATTACAGTCACTCATATCTTTTCATTTTGTCCAGCTGCATCCAATTATAATGATGGTTTCGTGGTGACTCTTGCCTCACAGACACTGATTCTGGCTGAGCTGTGGCCTGAACCCCAAGAGGATAAGACTCTCAGGGATGGAGAGAGAGACATCTGCTCGAAGACACTGTGGGTAGCCCTTGATCCTGCAGACTTCATGCATACAGTGTCAGAGATCAGGTGACTTAAAAAGGAAACGAGTCATCAGGCATGTAGCTGGAAGCCAGAGAAGCACAGGTACACAGCCGGTGCCCACGGTTACTAGTTCATGTCCCTTTCACCCTGTGGCCTTCAGGAAATCTGCATTCAGCCAAGATGGCAGCACATCCAGACACACAGGCTTTGTGCTTTGGTGTACATGTACAATGACAAAGACATTCTATTAAGATGTCCTGTTATATTAAAACTAACTAAGACAGTTTTAGGGGAAGAATAAAGTCTAGAGTAAGCAGCATTACAAAACCAAAGTCCTGTTCTTCCTGAGTGGGTGCCGGTTGGACAGGATTGACAAAGAAACCACGTGCCCAAAAAGTTTAATAATAGTACAACTCCTAAGGACGCATATAAACACACACAAAATGATGGCCTATCTGTTAAATCACCTGAAGCATTCAGCAATCAGTTAATGACACAGAACACAGCGAAACACATACACGAAGAAACCCTCGAGAAAGAAACACACAAAAGCAACCAGCGTGGTGCTGGGAGGGACAGAGAGAGCAGCCCTGTGACGTGAGGCCTCAATGGGACCGTCTGGAGAACGTTCCCACACTGATGTCAGCTTCTGGGGATTTGTCCTTCTCTGAGCCCCCACCCAGCCCGCTGTCTTCCAGCAAAATGCACATAAACACAGATATACACACACACTATATACAAGCTCAAGCCCATTGGGGCTGCAGCTAAAGATTTTGGACCCTATGAACGCAAATTTTTTACTAAATTTTTCGTCAGTCAAGGGCCCCTGGAATCGTCCTGTTACCCTGCCCCTTAAAGCCATTTTTGACTCATAGGAACACACACGAGGGTCTCCATCAGCACATGGATGTCCAGCCAAGCATTTCAAGTTATGCACAGATGGAAATCAATAGCTATTTATTCAGCCTTTCTAAGCCTAAAGCTGAGGGCAAGCTCAAGGCCAACCAGCCACCTGCAACCAGTGTCCACCAAATCGGTGCCTCACCCAGCACCACTGACCCCAGGAGCCAGGGGGCCGGACACATTAGAGAGACAAACACACACAAAATGACATAATCGCGTTTGGGGGGATGTAATGAAATGCACTAATCTTACAGATGGCGAACCGCGATTCAGTTACGGACATTTGCGGATTTTCTTTCACGGCTGCCGTTCCATGCGGGACGTCCCGGTTTGGGCATGGCTTGGTTACGACTTCACCCACACATTTCCGAGACGTTTCACAAAACAAATCGTAAACAAACAGTAGAAATATTCTGTTTATATTCACCACTCAGGTCACTAAAATACATTACACATAAGTGCAAGAGAAGGTAATCTGGGTTTCCAAACCCGCACAGCCACAAAAAATGTAAGTCATCTGCACTTCCACACCAAGATTTACGGCCACGGTGCTCCGATAAACGCCGCATATAAATTAATCGAGCAGCACAGCTTGAACCCAGGCAGAAACGGGAATGTGTTCATTTTCTTTATGATGCATGACATTTCCTGACAGTTCCTCGGAGACTGGGACCGTGCGCCACCCCTCTTCCATGCCTTATCGGCTCCTGATGGGAAATTTCGCCTTATTTAATTTGCCACCGCGTAATGTGTGCAGTTTATTTTCCACTGCCTAGACAGCATGCACAAGCAAACAGGTACACTGTGGTGCCAAAGAGGATGCGTACAACAGCACAACACAATAACAATGTTGGTTCTTATCCATTCACAGAAGAGTTATTTTATTCATTAGTACGTTGCTCCATGCTCCAACTGTAAGAAAAATCCAGAAGAATTAAACCAGTGTAACGATATAGAAAACAATTACAGAAATCACGGTGTTTTGTATTTTCTTCTCGTCCAAAAAGACAAAGAAATTATTTTATCAGAAAGTTTCACGTTAGTAATTTTTAGAAAATCATTAATAAATCAGTAATCAGGTGTTTGCATCTAATGAAAAATTAATGATCTCTGCAGGATCCTCGTTCACTTCAATAGGGGGCGCCTCCTTTATTTATTAATTTTGCATATCTGTGCCACTGAAAATGCTGAGTGGAGATCAGATATCTTCAGTACAAGAAACAGCCAAGATTCGGGAGATTTCTCCACAGGCGCGCAAGAGACGCGCGCCCTGAGGGCAGCTCCGATGGAACTCTCACGGTGACGCAAAGCAGCGGAAGAGGAGCGAATGCGGATGACGGCGCCTCATTAACAAATAAATTAGTAATCGAGTCGGCAATGGTGGGCCTGGCTCTCACGTTGCTTGGAAAATAAACACCATATGGACATAAAACGCTCAAAAATGCTCTTCTGAAATTAAGGTACTGTTAAGGCATTTCAAATACATTATAAAGCTATCGCAGCGTCCGCAATCAAATTGAATTGTTAAAGCGTTCTGGTTTAAATAACTACAAATGTAAAAATTTCACAATGCACATAGTATTCTCCAAGACGCCTCTGGAAAAAACGGAAAAACATTCACAGTTATAAAGGATTTCGTTCTGTGTAACTGAACTTCTAATCGAAAAAATAAGAAGCAAGCTGTTTAATGGACTCGAGGTTAAGTTTCGCATACTTTTTTTTACTAAAGATAAAAAATGACAGAAAAAAACAGACTAGAACTTGTAGAATATACGGTCAAATGTCCATTGCAGAACTGTTGCAACATACAAATAATTTCATTTTAATAAATAAAAACACGTAGCCTACGCTTTTTGCCTCGTCATCAAGTGTGAAAAGGGACCAGTTTCAGTCACATCGTGCTGCCTTATCTACTTGAGAAACATTTCTCTCTTTTAACCCCCGCAACGAAATTCTGAATTATAAACTGTTTGCGTATTGCGTGAACTTAAACTAGAAATAGCTATGCTATCAGTGAGAGTAAAAACAGCGAGTGTGTCTGAACAGGGAAATCTGCAAACACAGGACTGTTTTGAGAACCAAAGAACAAAACGCCGTTTTTATTTATATTCATTACATTTCCAATAATTCCACGTTTCATTGCACTTTACATGCAGCCAGGATCATAGTAACGCCGACAATTTTGCAAATTAACTACTTGCATAAACAAAAAAAAATCGCAATGTTATATCAGAGGACTGATACACAATAATTAAAATAAATTACTCGTGAATAGAAATTAAGCGCAAAAACTGTCGAAATGCATAATTTTCCTATCAGTTTAATCTGTGCACATTTTCCAATAATTACAACAAATCTAAACAAACGAGGCTCATTAAAACCTAACGATTCGGAACGCAGACTCGTTTGTTCAATGATAATTAATAGAGAGGATGCTTTGATTACACTTCAGGGTTATTCACCCTAACTATATACCGCCCCATAACCGCACCCGCCGGCGCAGATCGGCCGCTGAAAACAAGTATCTGGCTTGTTTCCATGATTTCGCCCAGAAATCATATTATATATCTAGATTTTATGTGTGAAGCAGTTATTTACCGTAAAAATCATGCATTTTAGGACGAGTGTACTGGTCCGATTATAAAGGTATCGACTAAAAGCGTGGTGCATAGACTGATGATCTCTGCCGTTAAGACGGAAAAGAAACATGGCTGCTGTACTGCTTAAAATACCATTGAAGAAATCATATATCAAGATATAGTTGTATTTAAATGTCAAGCAACCTCAGATCCTCCCTGTTTTTGGAGAGTGCTGGCTGCAAACCTGGGATTTCCTGCATCTCTCCCCGCAAATCTCCTATTACCCGATTAAGGGGTGGGTTACAGACAGACGGAAAGGCGGAGATAAAACCCATTAACCCGGTTCCAGGTTTTAATATCTGCCGGTTCTTAGTCCCCCTTGTACTCTGCAGTACAATAGAGCATGTAACGCTGACACATTTTACAGCTCACTTGCAGAATAACGGCATTGTGCAAGTGCTGGAAGATCGTTCAATAAATCACTTTTAATAACTAATCAAACCGCCCTTCCGATGATATACAAACACTGCTAAACCAGGAAGGAGTATCATACCACTGGCTGCTTTAATTTGTGAAAAAAGTTCAGTATTATTTTACGATTCATGTACTTGACAAATTTAAGATCCTCATAAACTGCAGTATTTAGTGCATGCATCATCTCTCTGCAATTACCACCTTCACACAGCTACAGGTGGTTATGCGGTACAACTGCAAGCCGGAGAGGATGGAGATAGCAACAAAACAGCAGAAAGAGTTATTACACGCCTGCAGAAGCCTTTTCCAAGCGCGCTAGTAAAGGCCAAAATCACACGTTTAAAAGTACTAGCATTTCAACTGACAATTAAGACAAATGTCTGCTAGGTTAAGGCATTGCTCCTGAAACACGGGTTATCGCGGTGTCAAGCAAAAGGAACTGCGTTAAAATAAGATCAAATAAAATAAATAAACAAACAGCGCCGAAAATATTCAACTCATTTGCAGAATAATACTGCTGCATTGTCATGTACAAGCTGACACTGCACAGGAACATATAGACATTCCTTCATAATATAAAAGCCTTAAATTCAGAGGTTTATTGCAAAAGCAGCTGATTCTTTTAAAGATGCTTGAACGCCAAACATTCCTCTAACTGCTGATAAACTGCACTTAAGTTGTGGTAGATTGCAGATCTGTTAAAAGGAGGCCAGACCTGCTGTCACCACGTAGCCGGAAATAAACAAACCCAGGACAAAGAGTGGAAGAGGATCATATACCGAATGTCTCAGACTGGCAACAGAACTTGGTACAAAAAGCACACAGCTGATTATACACATAGTCAAAGGCAGAGCAGCTGGTGCTGTACTGGGTCTGATTCCTGCAATGCTGCATGCGGTTGGGTTCTGTTTGTTCTCCCCTGGTCACATGACTTTCTTCCATTTAATCTGGGTTCTTCTACCTTCCTTACAGCCTGAAGGTGCCATTTACGTCACTTGCTGTCTCTAAATTTCCTGTGTGTGTGGACCCTGTGATGGCCTGGCATCCTGCCCAGAGTACACCTTTCTGGGACAGGTTCCAGGCTCACTGGCACTGTACGCTAGATGAACACTTCCAGGAAGACAGACGGACAGCTATACACCATCATCGGACAATATTCGCATGTCTTTCCAAGCCATCGTGTTACATTTATAGCAACACACTCAGCTCCGCTTCCGGCTTGTCAGCACCGTGGGGGGACACAGAGGAGCACGTGTCCTCAACGCGGGGAGGCGTGTCTCTTAAAAGAGAGCGCAGGAGGCCAGACAAGGAGGCTGGCGGGTGTCATAGCTGCTGTGACTTCCCTCGTGGGAGACCTACGCGATGGCTGACGTAAGGCTAGTCATTAGCAAATGGAAACTCGACGACACCCGATAGGTCAGAAGACTCCAGCTTCAGTGGTGGCCAGCCGGCACACCCTGGCCGATTAAAAACCCCCCAACCCCACAGAGAACTGCCGTGGCAAAAAACAACAGTGCTACACATCCAGGGCTGGCGAGGTCGAATCCAGGCCGGGCTCTTCATGCAGAGAGATCATACACTCCTCCTTCCTGTGATGGTGTCGGTTTCCCCTGGTATGTCTTTATCCTCCTACAGCCCCAGGGCATGAAGGTAATTCAGTTCAGTTACATGAACAAGCATCTTGTGACCGAAACTGGTTAAGCGTGTACCTTGCCCTGTTCACCAGGTTACCTGGTTATTTTCCTTTATTTTTAGAGGAATATAAATTTCCTTCATCAAAGATAACATGATAAATTCCCATTCTACTAAGCAGACAAGCTGTCACTTAAAACAAAGTGGATGAACTGCCCACCTGTTCCTCTTTCCTTTTATTCCAGGAAATGAAAAGAAAATTATAAATATAAATGTGCAGGAAAGCTTGCTGGACAGAGACAGAGTGAGTGAGTGTTAGACGAGAGGAGAGACGGATGAGGGAGGCTCTGTGTCAATTTCCACTTCACGGGACCCTTAAAGCCGTGACAGTTACCGCCACTGTCGCCACACCAGAGAGCGGTAGATATGTCATGTGACTCCAAAGGGCTGAGGCAGCTGGAGCCCTGGGATCGCACAGCGGAGCCCCAGCAAAATGAGGTGGATTATTAATTTCTACCCAGGTGTGGTTGGACCCTTACCCATAATTCACCGGAATCTCCTCTTCCACCAAAGCTGTAAATCAGGGTTCCTGAATTCCGGTCCTGGAGGGCCAGAATACAGCAGAATTTGCAGATTTCCCTACTCAAACACATCTTAAATCAGCTAATTATCAGATTTAGTGAGTGTGTCTGAACAGGGAAATCTGCAAACTCTTTGGAATTCTGGCCCACCTGAACTGGGGAACCCTGCTGTAAATCCAACCTCGTACACACGGCGAGGCAGCCCTAACTGACCGGTTCTTGTCTGATGGTGTCAGTGGAAAGGTGACACTGCTTTGCTGTTAGACGCTGAGCAGGCCCACCCAGGAAAGGCCTGGTCCAGTGGGCCACACCAAAAAAAAATAAACAGTCTAATTTTACAGCAACAGCTGAGGGAACCCACACACACCTGCAGATATAGACAGGCACACCCAACAGCTGGAGAAACAGACCAAAAAGGCAGCTACCACCAGAAACGTGCAGCTCTGTGGGCTAGGACTCTGTGCCAGCGATCAAAAGGTTGTTTGTTCAGATCCCGTGCTGAAGCAGTTTCACCGTTGAGCCCTCAAGCAAGGCCCTTAACCCCAACTGCTCCAGGGACTGGCTGAACCCGCTTTCTGTTCCTCATTTGCACACTGCTTTGGGCAAAAGCGACTATTAAATAGAATGTCATGTATTAGGAAAAAAACACACGCTACTTCTGCAAAAGCAAAATGCCAGTCTGTCATTTAGCATCACATTCTCCCAAACAAAGACTTCACACACTGAGGTCTAAGCAACTCAAAACGTTCAGACAATCACACAGCAGGTAACAGCATAATAATACCTCACCACTCCGAAAGCCAAACAAATATCCATGGCATTTGGCCGGCGATAAACAAACCAGCATGGAGTTTACGATGATGCAAACGGCCGTGTTTCTGAAAAGCGCATTAGACTTTTGGACAAGCAGTGCTGGAAGAGGGGGCCGTAATTACACGGTTTAGCTACCAACTGTCTCCTGTGAGGGGCATTTATGCAGTTAACATTAAAATAGTAAAGAGCGTTAGTTCAATGCTAATTTAACATCGTCTGTGTTATGCACGTTTACTGATGTAGTCTGGGTAATAACAGCCAGCTAAATAAAGGTTTCTCACAGTCTGGAAAGCAATGAAATATTCTGCATGCTTAGCACTGAGTACTAACATTCTGTAGCAGAGATATTAACATTTTTTCTTGTATCCTTATCTGAGCAACAAATCTGAACATAAAGTTAGGAACATTTTATTTTGAATTTGTCGTGACACAGATAAAGACTTTGTTTCTGCATTTCAAGCAAATTAAAAGTTCTTGATGCTATGGTAACAGTCCTTGCAGCAGGTAAATAACTAATATAACTCACAAAGAGGAACAGCTCCTAAAACCACAGAGGTTTGGTTTAAAATACCCAGCAGACAGCAAATAAGTGGTTTTTACCAGGAGTTTATCACGCCTAAAGAGAAATTTGTGTCTGCTAAGTTACGGTTGCAGTGAAAGACGTGGGTGTGAGCTGCTCCGAGGTTGTTAGAGTGTGAATTACAGAGCACAGAGTATCCTGCTAAACCTCAAACCTGGCATTTCATTTGAAGCCATTCCTTTATTATTAAGGGGAACGTGAGGTGTATCACACGCCCCTTTCCAAACGTGCGTCACCAGGCGGTAGATTTCACTGAGCGTTGGGACACGATAGAAGCCGAGTGCTATTCGGTCTAATAACCTACTAAACCCAAACCATCTCATGCTTAATCCTTACCCCTGGCTATCCATAAGCCTCGAAAACAATATGAACTCAATCCTTACAGACCCCACACTTTACACTCTGTCGTCATGCAGCACAACACAGGCTTCTGCCATTTCTGAGAGTGGCTTCTCTCCGTCACACAGCCAACAGCAGTTGAATGGAGCAATCATGTGGTGTGGTTGTGAAATTCACAGTCTTAGTCAGACAGTAACTTAGCACAGACTGAAACTTGAATGTACTACAGGCTCAACTTTAGCTCAGCCATTGTTATTGCTACTATTAATTACTACTATTATTATTATATACACTGCTGGCATATTAAACCACATAGCTAAAATAAACCACAATAATTGTGGCAAAAATAGACCAGATTCCAATCCCGGGAGGGCAGCACCTGCTCTAGCCTTGGAGGGAGATGCTAAGTGCTTCAGTGAGTCTGCAAGATAAAGGAGTAAATGGCGAAGACGTCCAGATGACTTAACTGGTGAAAGGCTCCAGCTCTATAGAAACCCTATAGGAGCAGGCTGGGTGCCTGCCAGCTGTTAGTGATCTGTCCTGAAGGGCATACTGCTTTTGCAGTTGGCACTAATGGCCAGTAGCGGGGCACGTGTCCATTGCCAGAGAGGCAGGGCATGCTGGCGAAGCGTGTGCTTTCAGTGCGCCCAAGGCAAGCGGGCAGGGAGAGGATACACACTCGCTCTTCGAGTCTCTCTGGCGTGTGAGGGAACGCAACAGCAGACAGATGGACAAAGAGTATGAATAATTAGGATGCGGGGGGCCCAAAAAAAAGAGTTAAAGACATTCAAAATAATAGGTCCCTGCTTTTTTATTACACATTTCCTTAGCACTTCTGAGTGTTAAATTTTATCCACCAGTTATGAAACGATTTTACATTTGGCCACATATTCGAAGGATACACTTAAAGTGTGGTTCATTACAGTGCTCAGGCTGCCCATTAAAAGGCGTTTTCCAGAAGAGTGGCAGAAACAACTCGTACGTGGCTTGGAGATTGATTACCAGAGCTGGATTCATAAAGTGCAGCCAAATTAAACGATGCAGGGAGCATATTTTACCTAAAGCTGGAAAGATAAGGAAATAAGCTATGAGCCATAAGGAGATGTGGACACAGTGGATTAGCGATAATTCAGGAAATAAGACGAGATAAACACAACTCAGACTGCCTGAGGAATGAGGTAGAAACAGAATGATCTGGAAGCACACATGGTAAACCATCTAAGCGTTCTGGTCTTAGAACGTAATCACTGGAGGGTCGAATGGGAGCAGAACCAGGAGCAGAGCTGCGGGCAAAGCCAGAGCTGGCGCTGCAGCGAGGATAATTATGGCAAATCGCAAAGCCAGCCTCGCTGTTCCAGAGGGCCGGGGGCTCTCCGCTCATTGGGCCCGCAGCCATGTCTCGCTAAACTGGGAGGATCCATAACAGGGCCTGGAGCAGTGGCCGGTTGTCTGGTGCTTATCAATGGAATGGGTGATATTAGCCATTTTAACCCTTGCCACTGGCAGCTGGAGCTCTCTCCGGAACGTTCCGTGACATTACTCTGCCTAACTTGTGAGAACCCCTCATCCCTGCAGTGAAAGGAGCTCAGGGGGCATTAATCTATATCTGGTCTGGGGGCAGTCTGTGGCCCAGTGAGTGAGGATGCAAGGCCTATGATCGGAAGGACATCAGTTCAAATCCCAGGGTCAGCAGAGTGATGTCAATGTTGGACCCTTGAGCAAGGTCTTTAATATTCAATTGCTCCAGGAACTGGCTGGCCCTGCTTTCTTCTGATAAAATCATCTGCTAAAATTAAATGTAATGATTGGTACAGGGAGATGCATAGATTTCGACAGCGTAGGCAAGGCTCACCGTTCCCCAACCTACAGTTTGATCATACATGTTGGTTTCAGGCCGCTGTTGCGCCAAGTCATCCCTAGTGTGGGTGTCGAGCTCTCCGCCAACTCTCACGCTCACGGCACTGAAGACGATTGGAGACACCGCACAGGTTCACGTACCCAACCGAAGCCCGTCGGCCGTGGCAACGCAATAACAAGCACATTCCTCGTCACGGAGGTAACATACTCGCATTTTCAGATTATAACACAGAAACTGCATGTGTCACATTCCTCCATGGGAAGACGTTAAGTCATCCACTGCAGTGAAGCTTAACTGTTAGTCACGGTAAACTGTAAAATCAGTAAAACTCTGAGGTATCTAGGTTCTCAATCAAATGTTACATTCACTGAACTAGACCAGTGTTTCCCAATCCGGTCTTAGGGGACCCACAGGAGCTGGGAGGGAGCAAAACATGTGTACTGTCTGGCAAGGAGCTGGGAGGGAGCAAAAACATGGACTGACTGTGCGTCCATGAGGACTGGATTGGGAAACTGACATAGGTAAATGCTCCCATTGATAACACTCGCCAAACGGGCAAATGGGTACCTCCTCCAACAGTAGTTTTAAAATTAAAATATAATAAAAGATCAACATTTCAGAGGGAGGGCAATGGATTGACTGGCGGGCCCAAGATGCTCTTTTTCCCCACTTTCCAAGACTCTGCCGTGTCCCCTCAGTTTTTACACAACGGTGCTGATTAAGTATCCTCCGTCACATCAGGAGCAAACTATTATGCACGATCCGTTCCTGTAACAGGGGGGCTCTTTGACAGCACTGTCCAAAGGGCGGGGACGACATGGAGCCGGCTGGATGAAAACACAAAATCAATTCATTCACATCACAACCCGTTTCAGGAGTACGCCAGCAGTGTGGACCCCCATCCCAGCCCAGTGCCAAAGCAGTAACGCCGTGTGACAAGAGGCCAGTCCCCCCTCCATGGGGAACAGCTCATCTGAAAGCTACAGTATGCGGACTATGTGTTAAAGCCAAACACCACCCCGTAGGAATCACTGAAGTGGATCTCAGGGACAATCCCGCAGGACGATCCATAAAGAAGAAATCGATAAAAATAGAAAAGAGCAACTTAGAGACACCTTGTCACATATCGTCAAGTTTATGTTGTTCCTTCAGGCCAACAACATGATGTATTGGAACATGCGTTCAAAAGCAAAGGCGCTTTACGACAGCCTGTAAGGACAAACATTTGCCAGTATCCTTACGTAACCTGTGCATCTGAATATAAAAGCAAAACACCCCTTCCACAACCCCTTATCCAGCTACCAACTTGGCCAAACCAGTTAACCTGAACTCAAACACCAGTTTCATATTTTGATAAATAGCAACCTTCTGCCGGTCATGGTTTGACGAGCAAAGTGAAATGTGTGAGGTCACCGGTCTCGAGAGTATCACCATGGATGCTGGGGCTTGGGATAGAATTCATCCAGAAAGCTGGGTTTACACACCATTACTGCATCATAGAGTCTTCGCATCTACGGTTATATTGTTTGGCAGAGTGCACATGCACCCTGAACAAAGGCCTGAACCTCACACCTCTGGCATGGTGGTAATATCTGGGTAAGCAAGCTTTTTTGGGTCTCTCATTTAAATCAGATTTGTCAGTACATCTCAAGTCCTGATGCAGCCCCTCACTGACACCAACTGCATCAGGTCACGGAAAGCACCTGAATGAGGGTTTAGTTTCCCCATTCTGCGTAAGACTGTAATAGGTACATGGGGAGAATGTGTTATGTTCTTGCTCAGAGAAGCTAATAGCTAAAGTCAGAGGTTATTTTGGGCCTCGCTGACCGTGGCCGGTTACCTAAACCCTTTCCATGACTCACCTGTCCAGTGAAACGAGGCGCACCTCCTTGCGTACTGAAGTGTGCCAAAATGCTAACCAAGAGCTAGCATCTGGCTGCATTTCCAAAAAGCATCAACTGACTAATCGCATCACGTACGTCCCGTCTGTACTTTAAAGATCAAAATTAAAACATTGTCTGATGCTTTACCTTTGTGGATAAGGCGAATTTCCGTATATCTGAATAATCTTCGGCATGTTAATGACTTCCAAATAAACGAGTTTCTGCATACACAGTTTTTATAGGAGAACTGATCTAAATATCTATGATATTCGATAACCGTGTAAATGTTTTTGGCTATCGCGTCACAGTATTTGGATATGAGTAACTTAATGGAGATGTATGTAGAAATGTCACTTTCCATCTTATAATGATGGAAGTGTGACCCACTGAAAGTTTTAGTCAGAAACTGACAGAATTATTCAGCAAGGGACTGGACCATCTATTTAAATCAATGAAATCGTTTCTCATTTGCTCATTCGTTACAACTAAAATATTTTCAGAACATTAGGTTGACTCCATGAAAAGCAAAATCCTAAATGTAGTGACATGGATGTGAGCAAAGCCGCGGAACACAAGCGTCTAAATTTCCCAGAGAACATTATTAATGCAAAGCACAGAGAGACAAACCTGAAACCCCAGAAATACACCACGCTGCTACAGACAGCACTTGCTATTTGAAGGTTACATAAATTGCACTTGTCACAGGAGATTAAAACTTCAATTTTCTACACCCCTTCTTTGCCAAGGCTGTCCAGGGGGTCGTGTTTCAAAATAACCTGCTGCTTGCTTCTCAGCGACCGACATGTCAGGAACGGCAGGCACCGTACAGAAGAGAGCGGCCCGAGAGAGCAGGCAGAGGGCGTAACGGTGACTCAACGGGCCGCAGACATGCTCGCAGGCGGGCGGCTCGATGCCGGGCATCACGCACTGGCACGCCAAGAGTCACGCCTCGACGCAAAGTGGTTGCGTCTTTCATAGTCCCGGCTTTATCGCTAAACGGCTCAGATGACGGGAAAAGCGCGGATGTAGGGGTGACTGGCCAGCGTGTAGGCGAGCATCAGCAGGCTCCCCAAGCCCAGGAGGGAGAGCCGAAAGAGGCGGTGTGACTTACCTTCCATCATGATTGCAGATTTACATTCCTCAATCTCCAAGGAGCCTGAAACAACAGTGGGGCAAACGGGGAAAACCCGTTACTGGATTTGCCGACGGAGCGGACAGAAAATAAATAAATAAACAGGAAAAAAATAAATGGAAGGGCTCGCTAAATGGACCGGGCCGGCCCCCTGCCCCCGCGCTGCAGCTACCGGGACAGGGAGAGTCAGCACTGGCCCCGGCGCTGCCCGAGTCTGCTGGGGCTGTGGCACCGGGCCACAGAGACAGCCAGAGTGCCGAGCGACACGATCATGGGAGGATGCCTAGAGTGGGAGGGGGTAAGCGGGGAGGGAAAAAAGAGAGAAGGCGAGAGAGCGAGCGAGAGAGAGAAGGGGAGGGAGGGGGGCGGGAGCAGTGCTGACATCACATCCTCTCTCAGCCAATCCCTAAAGCCCTCTTCTGTGTCACATGGCCCGGGGCCTTCATCTCCTGACAGCTTTCCCCAGGAGAATACCAAACCAGATCCACAGGAACAACGCGCACGCACATGCACACACATATACACACAAAGGCGCACGCACGCACGCACACACACACACACACACACACATACACACACACACCCCTCGACCCGTTCTTTCTGTTATGCCCACATTGTACCTCAAGTAGCCGTGCAGAGACAGCTGGGACTGAGCTGAGGCTTAGAGAAAAAAAAAACAAAAAACAAGAGGAACAGTGGAGGCGGCAGAGACCCGCAGCCAGGCGCACGGCAGTTAGGGAGCCCCGTCGCCGTGCTGCTCTGCCGGGGCAGCCGCCGAGGCTGGCCACTGACAGCTGGGCGGGAGGGCTGCCATGTTTGTTTGTTTCCTGGCTCTGTAACAGTCGTCTGCGTTTTCCGCTCTGCCCGGGTCTCAGACGGTGCACGGTGCTCTTGCTCGGGGGGGATATAGATCAATTGGGTTGACGTGAGCCACCACAGCCGCCGTCATAACCCCCACCCCCGACCAGCCTGGTGGTGGGAGGGGCCTCTATGGTTGCCCTCAGCCTATCAGCTAGCAAGGGGGAGGGATGAAGGGGTGCGTGTTTCAGCAGAATGAAAAAAACAGCAGCACACATGAAGATAGGGAAAAGGAAACACATACACACACACACACACACACACACATACACATTCACCCACCACAAAAGCCACAAATATTCACCATGCGAATAAAGTCAATGCTACTGGCTAATTTGTGTACCGTATCTGATATAACAGGCACATTATAATAATCCCTCAAGAATTAACAGCACTATTAATGTTTCAGATTTGTGTCTAGAGCAAACACCCAAATCACACACGGGTGACACACTTATTGCCTGTCATCAAACTACATAAGTTACCCATGGGGGGAGGAGCCCAAAATGAGGGACAGGGATAAATAGAGGGGAAAAGATGGGAAAGAGAGAGAGAGAGAAAGGGAGAGGGAGGCTCGCAATTAATCTTGCATGAGTGCATGGATCAGGGCCAGGGGACAGAAAATGGTCACTAATGGGGTTGAAACAAGCTGAGCTGGTTGTGTAGTCTGAATCCACGGGGGTGCAGGGCCATAGAGCCCAGAGGGTGTCAAGCAACGGGCCCCACACTGGGTTTGGCACCGAGGGCCCCGACACCGAGGGTCTGATGCTGAAATTTATGCTTCTGCTCTCTGAGAATCCTGACAGGCCGCTTCAGGGATCCATTTCCATGACGTTTCACCTTATTCATGTGATCCCTAAGAATCCCTCACTGATCCCCCCCACCCCCTTATTCAGACAGTATAAGCAGGATGGCCTACGGTGAACCCCAGCTTCACAGCACTCAATGGTATCGGCTAAATCCTACAGAATTTCTACATTTACTAAAGATCGGTAACAACAGCACCCCCACGACCCTGACCGGGATAAGAGGCTGGAAGATGAGTGGATGGTAAGAGCAGCCTTTTCCTTTTAGCTTTAAAATGGGAATTATTTTGTTCCTGTCTACCGTAAGGGGAAAAGTTGACAGACTTTCGAGAGACGCTTCCAATGCCAGTCCCGCCTCCGCCGTCCCACCCCCACAAGGCCCCACCCACCAGGGAATCCGTGAGACAAGGTGCCTTCTGCTGAATTGCTGGCAGGTGGCTTTAACAAACTGGGGGGGCTGGATTTGCTAAATAAAGCCTAATTCCTAATCCTTGTTAACATAGAGCACAGTGGAAAGAAAGTAAGTGGTGATATAGTTTAAGCACGTCGTACAGAAACACCTACGGCCCGTCAGTCTCAGGGGAAACAAATTAAACCGTCAAAACACTGAACAGGAAGCTGAGAAGTACCCAACTCCACAGGGATCTCACCAGAAATGCACCCTTCAAATCTGAACCTACAGTTTGTAGTGAAGGAGCTTAGCATTGTAAATATCATTCCTTTCAGAGACTAAGAAAAACAGCACACTGGTCCGACAAACAAGTTTTCCGACCATGAAAAGCCGGTCCAGGCTCTCGTTAATACTAGTTTAAGGTTAATTATTCCATGACACTGCATTCATTTGTAATGGAGAATGTGATCAAGGCTCTCACTCTGACATGACCTCCATTGATTACTAGCTTATCGTTTTAACAATTCTGCATTTTGTACCACAGGCTTGGCTTACAGACCTCAAAAATATTGTATTTCAATGCTGACATTTGGAATTAAAGTACATAAAGGGACACTGAGGGCTGTAGCATATAAATATATTTAACTTACAGTCCACTTTTCTCTTTCAAAGAATCTCCATGACTACAGAGCAGAAGAGGAAGTCTGGGCAACAGCGTCAGGCGAGGATGTATTTTAAGTGCTCGGGTGGCACAAACGTGAGAAGGGCCCCTTGGAGAAGACAGAGGAAGCCAGCTCACCAAATCTGTGTAAAGATCACTAATGCCCACAGCTCAGTGTTTACAGACAGCTGAGGGGATGTGTGAAAGGCCTCTGAAATATGCTCAGCTGGACCGAGTTTGTTCCACTCGGATTCTTATGGACAGCAGTCAGGGCAGTGAACATGTTCCTTGAAAAATGTATTAAAATGCATTAAAATTGAAAAATGTATTAGCCATGACAGAACTCTCTGTGCCAAAACCACTACCAGACCCACATGCATTAAGTGGTACAGAGTCATAAGGGGGGAGACTCGCGGTTCAGACTCTGTATTAGAGAGGATTCTCCAAACCCAAGGGAAAGCAAAGTGAGGGCACAGCTCCGAGATTCAGCAGGCATCCTAGTGCTAAGGGTTTGGCACCTGTGACAAAGCGACAAGACAGTTATCGGTTCAAGTTCCCAGACTCCCCTGCTAAGGCTCCCTTTAGGAGCTTCATCTGAATCCATGGCCTTTAGAAGATGATCTGAAGACACGTATAAGGAAAGTTAGAGGACAGACTGAAATCATGGGACTGTGATTTAATGTGACGGAAGTGTTGATGATGAAGAACTTGATGATGAATGGCTGGTCAGGTTATAGATGGGCTTTTCCTGCTTGGAACAACAATCAACAGGAAAGGACCCAGCAGGCAGGGACCACATGGCAGACTGGCACTTGGCAGAGCTGCGATGGAGGACCAAGGAGCATAAAAAAAAGCTCTCTAAAAACGTCTCTGAAAACAAAGGCAGAAACAGTCTCGTAGATTTCTCTGATTCTACGAGTATGAAAGCTGGACAATGCCGCACATATGACCAGGCTCAAGCATAATTTGGAAAAATTAGGATCAGGAAGAAGCAGAGCCTTTCCAGAAAAGCGGAAGGAAAGTGAGATGAAAGCTAAAATAAAGCGACCAGGCTGGGTTTAGCTTTGGCCTGGATTGAAGTAAAATACATTTGAAATGTATTGGATTTCAGTAGAAGCGTACTATCAGCCCATTAAGTGAATGTGAATCGAGCTGTAACGAAAAGTGAAAAGTGTCTATGTGCTAATCTGCTTTTCATTAAATCATGACTGAACAGAGGCTAGGAATGAACATTAAATCACTCATTAAGGTTTCAAATTTAAAATGTTTTGAATTACATCCTTACAGTATTTCATCGTTTTGCTTTAGCTAGTCAAGTATTATATTTCTTAATTGGGTTTTTAAATTTCATGTTAAAAAAAAAGCATTTTGTAAAGTCATGTTTCTTTCCCTTCTGGGGAAATTTGTAATGAATTCTAAAAGTATGCCAGCCCCTCGCAGTTCTGCAAAGCAGCCAACAGGTGGAGCCTTGCTCATACATAATGCCAGCAGCTCCCAACAGGAGAGAAGAAAGGAGGTTGCTGAGAAATGGGCCTGCTGTTTCTGGGTGGCTCAAATATCCATGTCTCCAGTGCAGTGCTTTTCAAGTTACTGCATTGGGCTGCAGGCAAAATAATAAATAAATTGGAGCTAAACGCAGGAGGGGGGCGGCAGAGACACCAGAGCCTCCTGACCTGTTTTAATCCCTTTGCTGAAAGAATAACCAGCTCACACTATCACCTTCCATCCAGGGGGAAAAAAAAGATAAAGAATGAAGTGAGCACCGCAGCAACACACAGGAAGACCACGGGGCTGTCAGAGAGCACTGGGCACATCAGTCAACATGACGGCGTCAGGGAGCAGCGGACAGGCTCTGCGGGAAAAGGCACGTCTTACCTGCGACGATACGGAACCAGCCGGTGCACAGTTCCTCAGCCATTTAGCACGGCGCCCAGGGTTGTGGTGCTCATTTCAGGAGGTGCAGAGCGGGGGGGGACAGGCTCGAGAGGCGCAGGCGGACAAGCGGGCAGCTGCAGGTAGAGAGACGAGGTGGCGTATGAGCACTGTGACTCCTAACTGCTCGCCGATCAGAGCTGGGGCGGACACACCCACACAGGCGCACGCACACACACAGGCGCACCAAATCCCCGCAGGACCCGCGAAGAATAGCAATGTGGAAGGGGGGTGGGGCCACAATCCCGCCGAGCTGGACCGGTGCGTGTGTGAGGTGGGGCGGGGGGGGGATCACTCTTATGGCTGATAAAAAACCTGTGAGGATTCACAATTTACTATTCGGGGGTGGGGGGGCATGGGGGCAATATTAAAGTATTAATGAAGAGTAAACAAAGCAGGAGCAGGAGTAGTGAGAAAGCACAACATGCAGGAGCTCCATCACAGGAACCAATCGGTGTCCGATTTGGATAAATCATTATGGAATAACCACAGAATGTTCAGCTCTGATTGGCTCATTCGATTGGCTCAATGATGTGACATAACAAATCGGAATCATATTGGGTGGGTGAGCAGATTTCTGTCGGGGACCAAATAACCGAGGGAGCCTGCAGCAGTGGATGGCAGTTATGAAAATCGCCTTCCCCTCACTTCGGCTGCTAACGCAACATTCACAGCGCTGTGCATTAAGCAAATGGCAGAGGAGGGAGACAAACCCTCAATGAGGCTGGGCTTTCGTGGTAAAAGATTAAGACAGGAAGTGTGTTAATAAACGCTCCATTGCAACAAGTGCTTTACATTTTTGCATAATTGGTAGATGCTATTAGCCACAGCAATGTACATTTTAGGATGTAGGGTCAGCCAGTCCCTGAAACTCAAGGGCCCAACAGGGAAATCACTCTACCAACCCCAGGAAGTGAACTGACGACGTTCCGATCACAATCACAGCATCCTAAACTGCAGAGCCACACATCAGGCCCTTTTAGCTAACATCTCAAAGGAACGTGACATTACAGTTAAGTTTACCTCTTTGTTCACATATATTCTACTCTCATTAAAGGGGGAGGCCACACAGTCATGGGTCAAGGGCCTCATGCAAATTCACCTCCAAAATAAGTCAAAGAAACAGCTCACCAGATGGGCAGTGATCAGCCATAAGCAAAACAGGCTAGGTGGTGGTGGTGTTTACCAACACTCGAACCACACATTTGCATAGGACACCTGAGCTTTGGGGGCCTCCTGTTTGCCAGAAACATTCATTACACCTAGGGTGGGTTTCGAAGTGACTTTTTGAGCTCAGAAACAACAAACCCACCCATGCCTCAAAGAGATTATTAATGTAATCCCAAATTCAAGTTTAATTCAGAATACAGTGTAATTCAGGAAACTAGGGTAATGCAGAATTAAATTGTAACTGAGGAAGACAGGATAAGGGAAGTGTAATTCAGGATCGAGTTAATCCAAGAAGGTCTCCTTTACATCTTGATACTGATCAATGACCTTGTGCACTTCCACCTGTATGCATGACTGGGGTCTCATTATGACAAATTAGTAACCCCAGAAAAAAGACCCATGGAATTTATTTTATGAAAATGGGGCTCAACCATTAAAGACCACAGTAAAGAGATTAGCCAAACAGGAGTGGAGGTTAGATGACAGTGACACATAAATCTCATACACAGACTCAGGGGGCGCCATTCCCTAAGCAGCCATGTCAGCACCACGTGCTGGAGCGTTGGGTCACTCAGTAGGGTTCAGGATCTGTGCCCGTGTCTGGAAGGTCGTGAATTTTAATCCCGTTACTGGCAGAGTGATCATATCGCTGTTGGGCCCTTAACCCAGCTGATCTGGGGGACGCCGGACGCTGGTTGATCCTGCACACTGACCCCCAGGTCAGCCCGCTGGTACAAAAGAACCTGATAAATAAATGAAGCATGATGCTGAAAGCCCTCCAGCCAAACAGCGCTCAGGCCTGGCCAATCGGCTGCTCGTCGCCCGCCGTGCAGGAAGTGAGTCACGGGCTTGGCAAGACAGCCGGCGAAAGGATGGTGAGGCACCTGCGCCCAGAGCACCCTGCAGAGGGCGCTGGCAGCGTGAAATTAAACATGGCAAGAAATGTTATGAAATGAGCAGGCGGCTTTACTAATTATGCTGATTAGCAGGGAGATATTCAGGAAGAATCAAACAATCCCCTCACTCTGCAACACTGTAAGATCAGCCAATTTAATGTTTATTCCTCCCAAGGAATTCTTCTTAATTCTTAACCTGATTACATACATCAATGAGAGAAAATATGTTTGCATCTAATAAATTCACTTTGTATTAATTTCTGATTCAATAATTAAATATCCACTAGAGGGCGCAGCAGGACATAATATACCCTAGCTGTCTTGACCACAGTTGACTTTATAGATATTTGTCATTTCAGAGCACCGCAGACGGTTTTCTTTACAATAACTTTCTGCTTTCACCTGTACTACATAAAGGTACAGAAATATCTGCAAATGACTCTTTGTAAATTGCTTCGCTCCCCATACAGTTAAACATCATAAAAGTAAAATGTTTATAATAGTATTATCACGTCCATTTTATGAACAACAGATATACGGTGGTCACAAAAATCATTACCTGGTCACGTCATTAAAATAAAAACAATTCATTATTTCGCATGGCCCATTATTCCAACAATATGATTTTATAAGCTGTCATTGTATGTTCTGTCTATACTGATTCTTCACACTTTCATATAAAAAGACAAACAGCCAAAAATTCCAAGACGATCCAGACAGAAAAACTCCAGAAACACAAAACAGTAATCATTTACTAACAGCCTGCAAACGAGATAACACAGCAGTCCGATACAATCCAGAACCAGATAATACAGGGAAATGCAGCCCGAAACCACAGATTCAAAATAAGACCAAGGCTGTTTAAATGTAAGCTGTAAAATTAATGGATTGACATAGTGAGGAAAGATCAGCGCATCAGCGAGCAGGCCTGTGGCAGTTTTAGGGCAGGTGGACTACGATGAGAAGCGATGAGATCAGGCACCAAATCAAGACTGGTGCAGACACTGACTTTGTATGACAGTCTGACAAAACCAAACTAAATAAAATATAAAACAATAAAACCACAAACAGTCCCAAAAAAGCAAGTGTCACGTCAACGCAAGAGAGAGTATTCAGACCCAACAACCCCCAGAACCTGCAATTAAATTATTACCATTAGAGGGCGACAGAGATAACTGGGGGCCGTGCGTGCCTCATGACTTCTAATCCGGATCGAAAGGTCGCTGGGCCCGACAGACTGATGCCACCATTGAGCCCTTGCAGAAGGCCCTTAATCCCCGAATGCTCCAGCGGCATCGCATGCCGGCTGACCCTGCGCTCGAACCCCAAGCTATGCTCTCACCGGTATGCCTGCGTACATCTATAGGACAACTAGATTGGATGTACAAAAGGACACATCCCAATGTACCTGTACTCATACTCATATAAATGGCTAATAGTCATCATAATTTCACCAGTGACTTTTTGTGTCGGGATGGACGCGCGTGTTATTTTAATCGAGCTGAGATCAGTGTTGTGCTGAGTACCGACGGTTTCCCTTCCATTAAAAAACGCTAATTCATTCATACGAAACGCCATACGCAACCACGTATCAAGCGGGGAATCGCAGTATGATTAAAACCGGAGAGAAACAAACGACAGAATGACTCAAAACTTCCAGCATCTTTCCAAAAACACTCCTATGCGTTTCTAGCAGGTTCCGTAGGCGAAGACACGCCCCCACTAAAAAGTCCCAGTCAGCTCCAGCGCATTTTCCCGCTGGTTTTTCCCTCGTTCCTCATCATGTCCACAGTTCCGGCGTTACGTCTTGCACTGGCCGCCGTTCAGGCGCAGGCAGACCACAGCGTGCGCATCGTCGGCACGGAAAGCGCCCCCCGCGGACGGCCCTGAGTCACATGGCGGCCAGCCATCCCCCGCTCCCCCATCTGTCCCAGAACAACCCGCCGCCGCCCCGGTTACTGGCTTTAAGCCCGTCAACACACGCTAACGGTGCACACAATGTTTGTGGGCGTAATGGGGGGTAGGGGTCGGCATCAAAATAATAAAGTTACGTTTTATCTCATCTTCAGGTTGATTTAATCTCCGGTATAGCAGCGCGCGGCTTCACGGCCCGCGCTGCCCGCGGACGCCTCACGTGACCGTACGCGTGGCCCGCACTGCGCGAGCTCCCACGTGAGCAGACGCCATCCCGCGTCCATCCCGCCCTGGTTGATATCGCAGCTTCCCTTCGGCCCCCGGCTTTCCACTTCGTGCTGAGCGCACATATTTCAACCATTCCCACAACAGCTTGTCTACAGTTACAAGCAGGGCTGCAGCCTGAAATGAACGCCCCCCTGACAAAACGTCACCGTGCCCCCCCCCCCCATTCACGTGTTCAAGGGCCTCTGCAAAATGCTGGTCCCACTAATGCAAGGGTATCCATGCCCCTACTGCATGCCTGGTTACAAATGACCAATAAGAATGTTAAATATGCACCGATAACTCACACTACACCCCAATCACCATTGTCATTTATTAACCACTGTCCTACTTGTATGTTATTGTCTGTGTATATATCAAGGGCGTAAGTTTGGTTTCAACGTTGGCTGGGATTAAATCAGCCCCGAACCCCCCTTCCTGACTAAACACACACAGTACTCCCACAATAGTTGTAGGGAGATGTCCTTATTGTCTATACCAAAATCTACGGCCTTGGTATGAATATATGTTATAACACACACGCACATATACACACACACACACACACACACACACACACAAACACACCCCTCTGGAAAAAATTAAGAGACCACAGCAAAAGTTTCAGTTTCACTAATTTCTCAGTTTATGGGTATGCTTTTGTGTAAAATATGCTTTTTGTTTTGCAAACTGCAACCTGGTTCTTCTCTGTTTCTCTTTAATGAAGGGCTTCTTCCTTGCTTTATCTTCAGTCCTGCTTCTAGGAGTCTGTTATGAGTTCTCCTACAGTGCACTTCACACCACTTAATGCTTCCCATTCTTTGTGAAGGTTGCCTGAGGTCATCCTCCGATTTACGAGGCACTGCTGGATAAGCTGACATTCATCTCTGGCATTAGAACCTGCTGCTCAGTGTAGCCTTCTGCCAGCAGAACCAGGATTAAACCAGGATTTAAGAATGCAGATTTTTTTAAAATATAGTGGTCTCATTTTTTCCAGAGGCCGTATATGTGTGTACACACACACACACATATATACACACATTATTTATTGTTCTTTATCATTATATGTTGCTTAAGTCCGCAGGGAGGTATCCCAGTATGCATTTCACTGTACTTGTCCGAATGACAATTAAGCTTTTGAATCCTTCAGCACATTCAGGTACAGTTTTCCCTCCGAACTTCACTTTCTAAAGATGTAATGCAGGCATTGTAATGTAAGAGCTACTTAGCTAATCACAATTCTGAGCAAAGGCTGGTCAGATAGTTAGAGATTGTTGGGTTGTGGTTAGAATGCTGACAGAAATCAAAATGCATGACAAAATGTCCAGCTACCATCAAACAGAATAAATGGCCACGAGTAAATAACATCCATTAAAGATCACTCTCAATGAAGATCATTGTGAGTATATAATAATCCTGTCAGTTTAAGTCTGACAAAACCTGTCTTCATTATTATATGTTTACAAAAAAATTATATAATTACCTTATGTAACTGTTTTCCTTTAAAAATTATAACAAATAATTGTACCTTTAATCCAGATAATTGACCAGAAACACCCCAGTAAAATGTCCAGTTCCACAACAGTACAAACAAGTTAAAAAGGAGTGTATTGTTTACAGCACTGTAAGCCTACTTAATTTTAATCCTACTAACTATATTTAAGTTTAATTTCATCTGTACAAAAAACAACTTAAATAAAACAAATGAAGGAGCAGTTGCTTTGAATGTCCACTAAGCAGAAAGATAATTATAAATCATAAAACAGTAGATCTACAAATACACACATTTATTTTGCAGTAGTTGCATTTTTGTTTGGAACACTATTATTATAAACACACCAAGTTAAGAAATTATTCTATTAATTGAAACTAGATCTGACTGCCAATGTACAAAAAGGGCGGCTGATCTGTTGTGTATCACGGGACACTTTCAAACAAACACCAAGATACTTTATTTACTTGACATTTAAACATGGTACTCCGGAAATATTTCTTGACATTCACTTATCCCACCTTGCTCTTCACAAGAAAGACAGTTTTTTTCCGACATGAAATTATCAGTATTATAATCAACGGAAGTGTAATTGCGGTACATTCAGCAAATGGGCACAGAAAGTTTAAATAATGTTCATGAACTTACAGTGACGCCATGGAGCTAATATGGAGATCATGCTTTGATCTCTAGCGCACGTACCTGACCCGGATTTAGGAGAATGGCTTACTTACTCTTTTTTAGGAAGTTCCTTGGAGATTCGGAAAATGAATGGGTTGAAACAGTAGGCAGAGATAAGTTGAACATACACATCTACGCTGCATCTGTAAATGAACAGTGCGCATGATTTAAACGCAAATCTGGACTCACAGCACGTCTGACGGCATCGCCCATCAGCTCCCCCTGCCGGCGCCGGAGGCTCAGTTACGCGTAGCCAGGCCACTGCTCCTCCACTCTGCCCTTGACAACCGGTTCTATAAGCCGGACCGAAAGGATCGGACCGAGCACTAACTAATACCGGGATTTGGGAGCATTGCTGTCCCATTGTACAGTTTATAAAAGAAAGCATTAGTCAGCCATCAGCAATATGATGTATTCTGACAGCCAAACGTCTCCCTTAATGCCTGTTGCGTCACCTGTGGCCTGACATCTCCAGCTGAGCGTCTGTTATTGCTGCAGCCAGAGATCATGGCTCCCCCTAAGCCACAGAGTGCTGCAGAGAGCCGTTTCAGGAAATAAAGGAGGGTGGATTGTCCGTCCAGTCTTCTTCCAACTGCTTAGTCTGGTCAGAGTAAATTGAAGCTTACCTCAGACAGGACAGAGCACAAGGCTGGGGTACACCCTGGATTGGATGCCACGTATATACACACATAATGGACAATTTAGAAACAGCATTTAGCCTAGCTACCTAAGTTTTAAAAGAAAACCCATCCAGTTCAGGAAGAACACAGAAACATACAAAGCAGAGCTGAAATTCAAACTCCAAAGCTTAAGGTGTGAGGCAGCAGGGCTACCCACCGAGCCCCTGTACCCCCAACGCTGAGGCCTGTAATTACTAAGGATGTGGTATATCAGGAAACTGGCTCTGTATCCTGTGCGTTGCCATTGGCGCCACCTGCTGGACCTAAAAGTGTTTATATTCTCTCTATAACAGATCAGTTCATGCGCGTATTATTAGTGCCCGCCCATGTCTACAAGGAACGGAGGGTGTTTGGCATTGCGGAAGGGAAGTCCGGTTCCACACTGAATTTGAGGTTGTTGAATGTCATTTCTCCAGGATGTTGGAGGGAAAAGGACCACACACGGTGATATTTAAGATTGAGGAAGATTCCTGTGGCAGTGGGATGGACACCATAATTACGGTGTTGTATTTAAAGCCTTTAGGGGAACCTGGGCTGCAGTGGTTACGCAACTGGACACATTCCCAGAAGGTTGCTGGTTCAGGTCCCCACAGGGGCATTTGTACTTGTAACTGATTTGGGGTATAAGAACAATAGAACTATCCTTGCCTTTCACACCCAGATGATTTCCTGTTAGTCAACATATAAATAGTATTCGAATAATTTTATTTTAGCCGTCTGTATCGTTTAAAAAGTCAGAGACTGATTAAAAAACTGCACTCAAATAAAATGTATTCATGCTTTTTTAATCAGTTCATAGAAAAAGTATATGATTTTTCTGGACACAATATACAATACTATACCATACATTGTGTGAAACATTAAATATTCACCTGAAACAATGCAGTATTTAACAGACATACACACCCACTGGGCATGCAGATTTTACTACTTCTGGTTAACCATCTGGGACGCGATTTGCACCGAAAGATTTAACAGAGTAAAATCTCTAACAGAGTACAGAGTTATACTGACAGTTTGAGTAAGAATATAACAAAAAGATGTTTTCTTTCGTTACTTCAGTACAAGAATGATGTATGTTCATATTTCATGGAGTCCACGTTAGCTGTTATTACAGCCAGGAAAAAACTCCATGCCAAGCGTCTCTTTTTTCCCAAAACCGTGGTGTTTCTCATAAGGGAGAGACTTATGGAAGCTCCAGCCTCCTGAAATTGTCCCCATTGTTACTCAAGGTGCTGCACTGTATAAGTTTAGGTCGGTGTCGCATGGATTTGAACAATCAGAATCAGAAACACAGCTCTAGCCGGACCGTCCACGAGTTCTGCTCAATCACGTGACTATCCTGTCACCCGATGGTTAACTAAGCCTTTCGTTTTCAGCAAATGTTCAGGACACTTTCTCGTGTGATGTACGAAATCGTTCGAAAAAGCATACTTTTCCTAAATAAAAAGACTCAACCGCAGAGCATTCTACACATTGACACCACCCGTCACAGGCGATGCCAGTGCATATAAATTAAAATTCATTTACATCGAACACTATAGTATTTACAAACTAAGGTAAATAAATACACTGTTATAAACAGTAAAGGACAAACGAGTTCAGGTGCAAAGCGGAAGGGCGGACTCTCGTAAAGAGCATCTCTCTCTCTCTCACACACACACACACACACACACACACTCAGACGCACCACGGCCATGAAGTGGTGTCTTATTGAGTTTTAACTCCGTGCAAGCCGGACAGCTGGGCCGTTCCGCAGCTTAAGTACCTCCGCCCACAACATCGGGCTTCGAACGTGATCGGCGAAATGACGAAAGGAGAAACTTCACCCGGCAGTCTGGCCCAAACCTTTCCTACCATCTGCCGGAGTACGATCAGGAATGCTGGCTTACACCCAATTATTCCAGCTTTCCCAGTTTGAACTTAGTTTACGTTTAGATGATATGTTTTTGGTTTAGTTCGGATGGTCTCTCATTTCTTGGTATAGTTTCGATAGTTTGCGGTTTCTGACCAGACTTTAAGGGAAGCTGTAGATGCAGCCAATCAAACCTTGATGATGAGAAAGCTAAAGCAGGTGTGGCGAGCATTATGACATCGACCGCGTCACTCCATATTACTTTGTCGTATTGCCTCTCAATTCAGAAGTAAATGAGATTTGATAGATACGATCACATTCTTTTTTCGTCACATTCTAAGAATAACTGACTGTATGAAAACCAGGGAAGACCAACTACCTTGAGTGTTGTTCAGCCTCATTGTAATGATAAAAACAGTCAACTTTCAGTCTCAATAAATGGTGAGAAATATTGCAAGGTCTCCTATTGTATGCAGCAGTATTTATATCGCTAAAGTGCTTTTTGAATTCCCTCATCATCAAGATTTGAATTGGAATCACGGGAAAAACGGGTGTGTGAAAATAATATTGATTTCTTCACTATGTATGTACAAAGTAAAACGGTGTAACTGAATCCCAGCAGATCTCTTAGTCTAAGGGTATTAACATCCATCTTCCTATCCATCAGTTACAGCAGAATTAAATAAACAGGTATATAGTATACATAACGAAAATATTAGAAAAACTGTGCTCCAACTGAAATGGTAATTTCGATTCTGATGTACTGATTATGTTGAAAACTGAAAAAAAAATCTCTTTCATGGGTGGATATCTCTGTAACATTGAATTATTCCCATGCCTGTATGACAGATCTGATATTCCCCAATATCAGTCAGTAGGAAGACTGTATTCTCTTGTTCGATTTTACAAAAGGATTTTGCTGATGAACTTCCACGTGTAGGAAAAACATCTCACTTATAAAGCGTGTTCAATAAATAAAAAAAAAATGTAAAAGACAGTTGTAAAAAAGGCACACAGTCCTCGGACAGGTTTTACAGAAATAGTGAACCATTTCTCTGTACAAAAATCCTTTTCTCTTTAGATCCATGTGCTACTTCACGATACTCCACTTCCGACAAAAATTTGTCTCTTGGTACAAAAATCTCATGGCGTTGTGCCAGCTAGCCTTCCCGACCAGATCCGATCCTTCATCTCTGCACCCGGCCACTCTATCAGCTGTCGGCAGTGATAACCTGAAGGCTCCCTCAATGTTCAGCTGAAAAACCACCCCCCCCAACTTCTGGCTCAGAGAAGTAGTGTGGCGATGGGGGTGGGGTGGAGGGGGTGGATGGTGGCGGTTGGCTGTCTCTGGCCAAAAGTCAGCCCTGAGGCTCCTCAAAAGCAGGACTGCGGGAATTTTCCCAGGGGAAAAAAGACGTCAGCGTGCCGGGACTCGGGCCGGCACCTATGTGTCCACGGGCGAGGCGTCCTGCGTCACGATCTCTATGTGTGTGGGCTGCAGATCTTCTCCAGCATCTTGGCTGTCGCAGAAGTCCACCGGGGAGTGAGCCTCACCCACACCTTCCTTCTCTGTCCCTTCAGAGTCCTCCTCCTCCAGCGTCAACTCAAACTGGAACTTGTCCCCACCCCCGTGACCGTCCTTGCCCTGGTCATAGAAGGGTGGTGAGGGACTCTGAGGAATCATGCTCTGGTACCAGTTTCTGTTGTCCTCTAGCGTGTCCAGGATGTCCTGGGCATCTGGGTGCACCAGGTCTGCCCACGTCTCCCACAGAGGATGCACGATGTAGTCGATGAAGCCCACCTGTGAGACAGACAAGGTTTGACATTAGATGGTTCCTCAACGGGACTCTAAAAGCCATTCCCACTGCTTGTGCCACGGGAGAGACACCCACCTGAGATTTCTCCACAGAGGCTGTGTGTTTGTCGCACATGGGGCTGATCTCCATGCCCCGCTCCCGCTCGCGGTCACCCTGGTGGAAGAACTCATCCATGATGCGGTCGGTCCATTGCCGGTACAGCTCCAGGGATTTCGTGGGGTTGCTGAGGTCTGCGCAGTGAACCATGTTGCGGAGAACCTGTTGACCAGTCAATGAGAAGAAGCCTGAAGTCAGTTTTCAAGACTCTGATTAGGCCTCTCAAAAAAGTCCTTAAAAAAACCTAAAATGGCCTCTCTTGTTCGCAATAATTATTGCATTAAGCTACTAGGGATGGCAGAGAGAGGCACCTCTAGTCTGACTTGTGTATATAATAAAGATGACAGTGCTCTGGCAGGGAAATACTATACCTGTATCCTGTCAGTATAGTTGTCCAGCAACAGCACTCCAGAACTCGTCACCTTCTTGGTTTCAACCATAGTCTTCAGGTCCGCAAGCAGACTCATATGCTTGGACATGTCAGTTGCCAAAACCTGGGAAGACACACATGGACTCATGTTAGCAAGGGACTTGGCAGTTGTCATGAGTGACCATGGTATTGAAGATGGATAGAGGTCTCTCACCATGTCTATGACCATCTTCCTGAGGGACTGGCGTTGCTTTTTGGTTAGGTTCTGGAAGATGTCACAGTTCTCCTCCTGCAGCAGCTTGAAGCCTACAGCCAGGTGGTGGTTCTCCAGTACCGACTCATCATTGTACATGAGGGCCAACTCTGAGTCTGAAAAGAAGATGCAAGCCAGTGAGGATTTCTGACAGAAGCAGCATCACGAAGCTCGCGCAGCAGTGACATTGCCGCAGGTTGACGGGTACGTGTGAGAAAATACTCACTAGTGTTGATTAAAAACTGATTGGATACCCCGGGGTGGTCCACATCGTGGATGGCGGCGGCAAAAATGGCAGCAAGGATCTCAAGGTCAGAGAAAACAGCCTGAGATAGGAAAAAGAGGAGAATGGTCATATAAGGAAATGCAGTGGGGCACCAGAGTTGCGACTGAGAGGAGCCATAAATTGTAATTAACACAGACCAATTAAGAGATTGCTTAGTTGCTCATTATGTACAAATGGGTTTCATTTTTCTATCAACTAGTGTATCTCAACATAACATAATTGCTTGAAGAGTTGTCAGGAAGCAAGAGGAGGTGGTGCTCACATCCAGGGCCGGTGTGGATAGCAGGATATGGGTGGATTGAGTGACATCCGCGGCATGCAAGCTGTTGTGGTAAGCGACGTCCGAGTGATAGTGATCCTCTAATGTCATCATGTAGGTCACAAAGGTGTCCACGGGGATCTTGAATGTCTTCAGCAGGTCCCTCTCCTGATAGGCGAGGTGAACTGAGTCAGAGGACCAGCACAAAACAACCCCACCCTAAACGTATTCCGGAGATGTTTCTTGGAGTTTCCAGAGTTTTGCATATTGTACTCACCTGAAAGATGGCATACATGATGCAGGTGAGGGGCCTGTTCTGGGAGTACTCGGACACGGTGAAGATGTTGAGGCCCCACCTGTTGAGGTTCTCTAGCTCCTGCAGATAAGAGAACAGGACAGGATGCTTAAGTGCTGGGTCTGGGAATGACATCATCTCCTGCACTGGCATCAGGAAAACCTTCAGGAAAGAATCTACTGGAAAATCTGGTTTGGCTTCCAATGCAAGAGAGCTGTCCTGGGATCTACTCCCTTGGGGTCAGTCATGGGAGGAGAACCTTATGTCTGAACACTTAGATGCAATTAAGTGACCCTGAGAAAGGTCATAAAACCAAAAGTCCTCAAGGGCTTTACTCTGCTGGGTGGATGAAGAACAGTTCCTACCTTGGAGAGCAGGTCCTCCTTGTCGGTTTTGACCCCAAAGCGGGAGATGCTGCAGTTGGACAGGTTCGGCCCATGCGTCACCTTCTTCACCCCGCTGATCTGGGTCATGAGCTGCTGCTTCTTCTTCTTCTCCCGGGTTTTCGGTGTTGGTGATGGGATCTCGACGTCATTCTGTTTGTCTGAAGAAAATGAGGGAGCGTTAAAAAGTGCACGCTTTACTGCAAACTTTCCCTTGGCTGTAAACAACGCTCCCGGGTGCTAACTGGCCACCACGTCCTGCTGTTTTCAGAACACCAAATGACGCACGAGATTTAAATTTTGACTGTGTCCTGACCCTTCCTCACTCTTCCTTTGACCTTTATTTTTCTGCAGTTAACAAAGACTACCTTCCTCTGTTAGGCCATTCGGTACATCGAGAGCAAAAAAAAGTCCAGATGAGCCCTTAAAACACTGGGGCTGCTACTTGTTTCTGTTAAACACCATGAAACAAAGGCCTTTTGTTTTAAGATCTGATTCGGCGTCTCCCGTTTCCCACAGTGACGTCAATGGTCTGTCGCCAGATAAGAGCCATAGCATTCTACACCTGTGAAGTCTCCATTTGAGAAAATACCATCCCCCCGGTTCGAGCAGACAGGGACAGCTCGAGTTCTTCAGTGTGAACTGCAACAGTGCGGTTTCACGGCAAGCTCAATTTCTGGGGGGGCCTTGGCAGCCCATGGAACATGCTGGAAGGGAACTGAAGTGCGGAAACTGGCCGTGGGAGATGAGCAGAGTCTGTTCCTCATGCCCTGGAGAAGCTTTCTACGTTAATCTCCTTCCTGTGAGCTACTCATTACTCTGATTCAGACAATTCCTCAAGCAAGGAACACACTAACTAGTCGTGTCCCTTCATTTCAGCCACATAAACAATCCAATGGCAACGTCGGCACTCGGGTGATGTGGGGTCGCCATGGTGATGGCCTGAGCCAGCAAACCGCCCCTCTATATCCAGCCGCTGGTCCCCTCTTGCCAGGTTAAATACAGGTCTGTCTACCCCCTTCCCTTCTGCAGGGTAACCAGGATGCAAAGGCAGCTGCTGTTGTATTGCAGAGTGCTGTACGGCACCTTCTGCCTGCCATACCCACAGTATGCCAAAACAATGCTGTTTTCCTGTCAGCCACCATCCAAATCTTATCATAAAACAGATGAATAAAAATGGAAGAGGAAAGTGCAAATGTGTCTCACATCACGTCCTTCAATACTGCTCTTCACTGACTATATGGCATGTAAATTTAATGTAAATTTATAGTAAACTGTCATATTAGGTGCACTGAGGAATCATGTACTATACGTTCTGATACAACGTTCCAGAGCAGCTTCAAACAGCTAGAAGGTAAACAAACTGCATTTTTTTTTTCTCTTGAGGTGGGAAATTTGATGGATTATAAGCGAAAATCAAATTTCCCATCGGTGAGTTCATTTCCAATCTTTAACCCCGTTCTCAGTATTTGCTAATCGAAGATACCTGACATACAACGGCACAGTGATGTGTCGCATATCTGCAGTATTTACATGTGCTGAATGGGGCGGCTGGTACCAAAAGCAAATTGCCTGTAAAGTGGAATTAAAGGAACAGATTGACAGAAACAGGATAGTGAAGAGGATAGATGGATTTGTGTCCAGCTCTGCCATAAAGTGACTCTTGGAATGATGAGAGGGGCTCGGATAAATCCTGACATATTGGGGTGAACTCAGCTGATCACCCTGTTGGAGCCTTTAGTGCCCCCCTCTCCCCATTTATTTTTCCCTGGTTATGTGGGGGGGGGGCAATATGCAAATAAGCAACATGTCATCCTGGTGGGGTCAACGATATTTGTTGTAATAAACAAACTCCTCTCCCAGTTCTGCAACCTGACAATCGAGTTTGTCTGTATGGTCCAACAAAACACCTGTATGATGCATGCCTGAGCCCCTGCCCGCACAGCCATGGTGTGACAGCACATTTCTAGCACAGGGTGTCTGAGATGGCGACCCTAGGGGGCGTAGTTACCGAGGAAGGTGTTGGAGATGAACTCGGACACCTGGTTCCCGGAGCGGCTCATCTCTGACAGGTGCGTCAGCTCCCGGTTCAGCATCCGCTTGAACTGGAGGGAAAGACAGAGGGTGGAATAGGAACACTGTGAGCATTTCCGTGCATTTCTGTGCTGAGAATTTATGCGGCGGCGATTCCCATGTAACAAGCTTAACGAGCGTCTCCTGCAGCATCTCTGCCAGACTGACATCGCGTGCGGAGATGTGGCTCACTAGTCTGCAGAGATAAACGACGCAGACGAACCCAGCCGCAGCTGGCGTGCACACACATTTAATGCTCCCGGTGTGTTGTTGACATCAGACGGGACGCTTGCGCCGAATCGTTCCATACATTTCCACTTGCCTACCCCCCCCCCCCCCAGACAGGGCTGGAGATGCATATCTGTAGATGAGACCAGCATGGAGGTTCCTGTGCCAGCTGCATACAGTAAATAGATATCACTGCACCCTCACCCCCCAGCACCATCACACACCTTAATGTACCCCCACGACACCGACAGCAGGTAGTTCGCCTCGGGCATTTTGGACGCCGTTTTCCACTGGAGCCCGTGGCTTTCCACCCCCAAAGGGGAGCCCCGTCGATGGAGATCCTGCGCGCTAAAAATCCGCCACCTTGTTAGCCCCACCCCCCCACCCTCGTCGCCGGGCAATTTAGCAGCGTATGAAGCATCCGGATGCGGCGTCCCTGTCTGCAGACAGCCTCCTCTTCTCCCCCATGTCCGCAGCTGGCCCAGACCAATGGAAGACTGCAATGACTACAACAGAAGAACGGTGGCGCCGATGAGGTTGGGTCACCGTGCCCCTTGGGTGGAAGCAATCAAAGGCAGGAGCGATGTGGGAGGAGGGCAGGAGCAGTGGCGGTGGGTCTCCCTCTCCTGGATCAGTCTCGCTCTGAAGAGAGGTGTGGTGCAGCCTCCCCCCCCCACCCCCCACGCAGCTAGCCTGCCCCAGCGACGAGCAGCAGCGCCGCACGCGATTCGCCAGATAAGGAAGGAAGCCCCCTGCTCCTCTTATGCAACGGTGAGCCAGGATCCCCCCGCTCTCCTCTGCAGCGTATCCCCCCACCCCCCGCAGCCTCCTCAGCTCACGATCTCACATGCTGGGAGGGGGGGCATTTCTAAAGGGCAGCACGACAGCATGTTCATCCTGCAGCTGCTCACATTATGCTGCATCATCTGCGGTTTGATTTCATTTAGACAAGCGTGGCAGGCTTTCAGAAGGGGGGGGTTGAGGAACAGACATTCGAATACTTCGCCATTCCCATCGATTCCCAATGCAGCTTCCCGTTTCCGGACAGGGTGAGGTGGGGTGAGGTGACCGCCCACCAAGTGCCTTGCTAAATGGGAGAGAGACCACTGCCATATGTACAGCAGGCCAGTCCTCATCTTCCAGCACGGGCGGTTTAGGATAATTGAATCGCCCCCGCCCCCCCGCTGCCACGGCTCTCTGCAGGAGAACAGGAACGCCATGGCAACAGCATCACGTGACTCACCGCTGCCACCTCTGTGAGGCTTCCCCACTATAAACGGCTGGGAAAAATCAAGGGGAATCGATCTGCTGGTGTCTAGGCTCTGCCATAGAGCCTTGGGAAATGAGGTCCCTGGCAAACAAACATCCCAACCCCGAAAATGCAGATCAGCTCAGAATCATCTGGAAGCAAATAGCCGATACACCGAGCAGCGTGTTTGTGTCAGAAAGATAAAAGCACAAGGGGGCGCATACAGGACCCCCCCCGTCACTGCGGGAAGACCTCCATACGTAACACCACCTGAAGGAGACGGAGAAGCGGAGAGGTTCCCAGTACCGGTGACAGAGCGATGGCCCGGCAGCACTGGGGGTAGTACTGATGATGTGGCTCTACCGCGCGCGGGAGGCAGGACGCATACCATGTATGTCGCATATCTACACATAAATATCCCTGCAAATGCGCATTACTGCATTACTGCATATGCGCATTACTGCAAGGCCAGGAATCCAATACGTTTTCCTGCTGTTTGCACTGTTTACACCAGCGCACTAGTCCTGTTTCAGCTGTTTAAGCAAAACTGGGTTTAAATTGTAGCATTATGGATATTTCCACATACGTATTGTGACAGGAAGCATATATAGCACGCAGACAGAGTACACAATAAAAGGCCTGCGTAGAGAATCGTGCATTTGGTACATGAGTGGAGTGACATGGTGGGAATCTTTCCCAGTGATCTCAGTGGCACCATAACAGCAGGATGCTGATTAAATAACAAACAGAAACCAGGAGACAGACTAAACTGAATCAGGATGGGGCCGAATGCTGACGGGGTTGGGGAAGGGGTAAATGAGGACAGCGACGGAGGCACATTCGGGGGTCCGTGCTCCAGCACTGCCACAGGGGAAGAAGTGATCAGCGGCTGATGGGTCGAAGACGTTTGAAAAACCCTTAATGTTACACAATGACCGCTAATCACATCTACAACTGTGACAACACATTAGGGCTCACGTAGATGTCTCAGGCTATTTTCCAGCACGAGATACGCTACATGCTAAAGGAGATAAGCTCAACGGTCAAACATCGCTAAGTAAATGCGACCTCACAGCCGCTGAGGACACGAGTCTTCTGAAGTGACACCCACAACCGTGGGACAAGCACCCAAGAGCTGCAGTACCAGTGGTCACCTAAAGTGGTCGCTTGAAGCTGAAGACTGGAAGCAATCAAACAGTGTATGCATCTATATGTTCATACAGCTGCCTAAAATACAACATAGTGATTGTACATTGTCCAGCCCCCAAAAAACATTCCTTCATGAATGAAATCCATACGTTAGTTATATTTTCATCATTACTGTCGTAATTCAGAAAGACCAACAGCAACGCAAAAAAGCATGAGGCTACAACCAGCATCTGTTTAAATTCAGCATGAAATTCTCGGTAATACAAAAAAACACCTCTGACAGCCTCATTTCCTTCCAAATGACTCAGAGACACATTCATCTTTTCTCAACGGCAAACTGCGTACAAGTGACGTCACCAAGTTGTGAAATCGGCAACCTGGAATGTTAGTGCCTTCCAGAATACTCAACTCGCTGAAACACTTCCTCCCTCCCTCCCTCCCTCGGCAAAATGTGGCCGCAGTTTACCTCAGTGCTGCCTCCCAACCAGCGCAGCCCAACCTCCGTATGTTTGGCAAACTTCGCAGTGGACATCTAATCACACTCACCGCCAAATCCTTCAGATGTTTCTAATTACCATGGTAATGGGCTGGATGTCACGCATAAGTACAACCGAATTACCGGTTATGAATTTTTAGTGTCGTATAAATGCATTTTGATTCATATGAACTTTAACACATTCAATGTGATACAAATGAAGATATAAAATATCTGCAAAAATCTGAATAAGATGGCAGTCGCAGTGCTGGGGAACACCTGGATGCAGCCAGTAAGATTTTTACCGGCGTTGTTTTTCAGCTTCTTCACTAGCTAAACAGCCTTTCAAGCTACACAATCTTCTGAAACAACCCCCCCCCCAAATCAGTGAGCTGTGATATAAGAGAATGAGCTAAGCTCACAGCCTGTCCTGCCCAGATTCAGATTCGGTTTCCAAGGAGAGCCGAAACAAAGACGCAGAATCGATTGCCCACAGGATGACAGCCTACCTGCTTCCAGTAACACGCAAACTTTGGCTTTTTGTCTTCCTGCTGAGCGGAATCACCCCCCATGTTGGGTCGGCTATAATGGGCCGAGTGATCCTCCCCGAGACCTTCAGCCCAGCACGGAGGGACACAGAGGAGGAGAGGGACACACATCATGACCCAGCTGCTGCTGGTGCTGTTCCACCCTCTCGCTTTTATACAGACACCTCGCCTCTCACATAGCCACTCACTTCCTGCCGGTTCTCAGAACCCTCGGTATTTCTGGGTGAGGCTCTGCGATATCAGGCGCCTGACGAGAGCGCGGCACAAAACAGATGCAGCACCCCACCAAAGAAACACGTGGGGTGTGGTTAGGTATCCGTACCTATATCCGGAAGGTTGCCAGGTCTAATCCCATGGCCGGGGGCTTTGCCCCAATCTCTGCATATGTGTGCCTAGTGGGAAGCAAGAAAGGGTGTGCAAAACTCACTAGTCCAGGTGGCTAATAAAAATTCCTAAAAACATCTGGCAACCCACAGATTCTGTGTCAGTATTCTTAACCACCATGCAGTGCTACCTGCAGCCTTTTGCTAATTGCTAAAAAAACAGACCACAACTGGTCGTTCTCCTTCAGGCCAGCTATACTAGCAGCTTGACAGCAGTCATAGTTCCTCCCACATCCCACATGGCAGATTTCCAAAATTTGGGTGTGGGTCCTGGGCGTGCACGGGGAGGGGGAGCTGACGACACAGCCATTCCCCGCCAGCCCTCCAGACGCACAGCCCAGCTCTCCCCTCCCCCCATCTCTGCACGCTGGCGGCCTCCCTGCAGGTCCGCACATGAGTCGCTCGCATTCCCCGACACACGCCAGGGGTCTGAACAGGAATGATGGCACTGCGAAGGTTGAGCGACTTCTCCCTTTGCTAGCTAATGCTTTTTAGAAAGTCACGGAGAAAGTGTATGGTTTTGTGATTCTATCATTTACAGCTGCAGCATAGAAGGTTGCAACTAAATTAAAGTCAAAACAAATTAAAATCTCACAGGAAACTGCATAACAGTCATACAAATTTCCAGAGTTTTCATTTTATTTAATCTGATGCCTTCTGATGCCCGCAAGTCCGACAGAGCGGTGAGATTCGGTCTGGGCAACCTCAAAAATATGTTGCCTCCTCAGCAGACAGTTCATATCCCATAATTCCAAGCACCGAGGGCCCTGACGCGCCAACAGTGCCTCAGGTAAATAGACCAAGAAGGTCTGGCCATAAGCCTTGACCAGCTTTTTCGTGATTTGGGAGGGGGGGGGGGGAATGTCCCTGCCGTGCCCCTGGGATCTTTACCACAGGAAGCTGGATCAGGAAGGAGACAGGAGTTGTTTGAGTCACGCCGCAAACAACCGCAGCTCATCAGCCACCCCCCCCGACCCCCCCACCTTCCCGATTCACTGGATAACCAAAGAGCCACCAGGGAAGTCCCTGCTCTGAGCTGCTCTCTCTCAGACACCCCTTCATCGCCATCATTATTCATCAATACTTTACTTATTAGTTATAATTAATTATGAAATAATTTTTCATACAGACAGCGAGCTGTGCAGACAAACAGCTCCACCCGGACGCACGCTCCGCACCTCCCCTGTAATCCAGCAATCTCCTCTCCCATTGACGTCTTCAATCCCGAAAAGCCAGCTGCTACACCCCCCCCCGCCCCGACGTGACCCCCCCCGAGTGCTGCGATTAAACTGGGAGCAGGGCACGCGATCACAGCAGCACCATGTGAAAAGATGGCATGGGAACAGGACCACAGTCAGGGAGGGAGGCAGTCTGTTCAGCCTGCACGGCACTGGCGCATGGGAACGTACTTTATGCCCTCATCTCTTCTTGCACCGTAAACCGTGTGGCCAGACAGGGAGCACCCCCCTCCCCAGAAACACCAGGGGCAATCCTGAACAATCCCCCCGAGGTGCTCCGGGGCCCCGTGCCGTGCATAAGGCACCGCTCACCTTGTTGGAAGCCATGTCGCTGACGGACCGATACGTCTGGATGGTCTCCAGCTGGTCAAGGCACCAGTCCAGCTCCTCCATGGTCTCCATGGCCAGCTTCTGGTAGGAGTCCTCTGCGAGGAGACACATGGACACGTAGTCAGGCTGCAGCCTCTCCAGCGAATCCCAGGCACAGTCCCCCGGGTGTCCCAGAGGCATGCTGCGCAGGCCCGCGCTGTGCTCCTTCATCACGGGCACAGGGTATCGCTTTCATTGACTGCGGGGAGAGCAGCTCTCCGCTCTCCACTTTCTACCTCCCCGCCCCTCCCCAGACTCCACCCCTCTGGACCTCAGAAAGCCTGCCTCTTGGCTTCAATAGGCTGTGCCGGGAGGGGTAGGAGGGGCCTGTCCTCGCTCACCCTGCCTCGTCGACACAGGCGTGGTGTGTGAAGGAGGGACGGAGGAAAGCATGTGGCGCTTGTCTTTGTCAGCTCTGCGCAGGCTGTCTGCGTGATTGCAGGTCTGCAGAGACCTCTTTGCACTTCAGAGTTGGGTCATTGCTCCACCCCATGAAAGTGTTGATCCCTGACAAGGGAGTGGAAGAAAACCCCTTCTGTGCCCGAAGACTGACCCTCAGCCTGCTGCACAGCACACCCCAGGGCAGGGGTCTCCAACTGGCGCATCCAGACCAAAGTACAATTTAACTGTGATCGTCAGGCCCACCCCTCCAGCAAATGTTATCTGGGGGCAGTGGACCTTGGCTTTGTGGTTCTGATGCAATCTGGCCCTCAGTGAAAAATAGCTGGGCACCCCTGCCCTAGCATAAAGGCCCATTAGCCTTCTGCGCAGTTTGGACTGTGTAAAGAGTAGCTGAACCCAAGTGTCCCACCCCGATCCGCGGCTGAACGTGCACCGGAGCTGCACTTAAACACCCACGCACATAAAACCCCGCAGAGCGTTTATTTGCCTGCTCAGCCGTGAAGTGGAGGGTTTTCCCCCAACAGGCACACAGAGGGCAGCTAAAGGTTCTCCGTAAACAGGGTTCCGGACGGGGGGCCTTTGCTTCCCATAACCCCTCCAGCCAGGTCCTCTTACCCACCTCCCCCAGAGCTGACGTCAAACTGTCTGGTTTTTCTGGTTGTCAATGGTCCATTGAGGCGTAAGGACCGCATTGGCGTATGTAGGGGCTTTCCGCTGCCCAGGCCAGGAAACGAAATCATTTATCCTCTGCTCCGCTGGCGAGTGCATGCTCTCTCTCTCCTCACCCGCAGGCACCCCCTCCACCCCCCAAAGGACCACTCGGCAGTGCAGGTGTAGGCAGCGTGACGACATCACATCTCTGACTAGCTGCTTCCTTCTGCACCTGGGGTCAAGGATGGGAGGGGGGCAGGTGTAAAGTTTCATTTTTAATAAGCAAGTGTTCACACTCTGCCATAGGAAAACTGCAGCAGCTGATTTCTCTGACACTAATCTCTGGCCACATACCCTCCTTCTGGTTCTATAAAGCTCCAGAAGGCTTTCCACCTCTGGCTATTCTCGCTCAGTACTTGTACCTTCTTTCGGTCTTTACCAGGCCCCTCAACCCTCCCTGGTTCTTCCATGCCATGGTGAAAGGAGCATGGGAAGTAGCTAGCTGACCACCCTCGCGTGGGGCACCTACAACCGGTGCAGTTTGGCTCGCCTCACACACACACACACACACACACACACACACACACACACACACTGCCCTGCATTCACTGTGAATCAGTCCACAGATTTCAGATCGGTGTCACAAACTCTGGGAATGACGTCAAGCCTACGCTGCCAAGGGAGGGAAATGAGTGTTTCAAAAGTCAGCATGAGCCACAGGACAAACGTAAAGAATGCGAACACAAAGGGAATATGTGTAGTAAAACGCATATGACTGACACTGTGTACATGAAAGAAAACATGACCTAAATGGCCTTTGGGAATGCAAATCCAATTAAACTTTACAAATGAGGGAATTACGTTATTCTCCACGCTCCGAATTTCACCTCCAGCACAGAATGAAGGTGGCAGCATCCATCCACTTGCCAGCCGATAGGAAAAATGAACCGACTGGCATGCGCACCCCCGGCATCGAACCCGCGCCGTACGCCACTGGTAAATGCCTTTCCCACGGCCCACACGGCACACGGGTGCAGAATCAGGTGACTGCTAAAGGAAGATGCTTCGGGAGAAGGCCGACAGATTAAAACCCGTGGAGGGGAAGGAAGATTAGATACTGATCCCCATGATGGGAAATTTCTTTATCCGGTAACATAAAAGGGATGAATCCAACGAAGGATAATTTAGGTAGAAATAAACACAACAAAGGATCCTAAGTGTAAAAGTGAACAATATGAAAAAATATAAATTTGCAATATGAAATTTCTTGTGCGAAAAGGGAGTTATGTAAATGGCATATAAAGTACTTTGCAAAAGTCTAAGGCAGTCAAAGAAAATTTAAATGATGTTCAGGTTGATGCAAAACTATGATATTATGGCTGTGTCAGTGTGTCAGCTTAGCCATTGCAAAACCTCTCCCAAAGTGACCCCAGTATTTCCAGCAACCACACCCGTGTATCTTTTGACTGGACCACTAGAACACCTCGTATAGCTGGTCAATATCACACTGACTTTTTTTTTAACTAAGTTAATTAATTAAGTGAGCTGGTGGTGAAATTTAATAAATACATGGAATGGCTGGGGTGCTCCTGAGGAGAGGTTTGGGAACTGAAGCAATGTTCATCTAGCCATCCAACCAGATATCAGCAACTTTTCAGAGAACAGAAGAAATGTTTGTTAGTCTTTACTGTGCACTCTTAATTTGCAGATGTACCAATGTTAAATTGTGTGAGCAAACACACACGTACTACCCAGACAGCCTTAAACATTTTTTTGGCCGCCTTAGACTTTGGCACAATATATATATATATATATATATATATATTATCAAGGTCCATTTAGAACACAGGTGCCTGTACAGGTGGCGCAGCGGGCTTGTCACGCGACAGAGGGCCTGTCACGTGGCACAGGGCCCTGTGACTCCTCGTGGCAGTGTGGCAGTGGCACGCCTGATGAACATGCCGCTCTGTCCCGGCCCCCTGCCTCGCTCTGTAAGTCTTGCACTCCAGCATTTCCCAGGGCAGGTTGGGTGTGATGGAATGTCCCACCACTCGCAGTCACAGGTCCCCTCACCATAGGATTGGCATGCCCCAACCCTCCCCCCCCATCTCCTGAAAAGCCAAATGTGACACTCTAGATACGTGCGATAGTAGGGACCCACAACTGGAACAGCACGCTCTGTCACGGGGTGGGGGGAACACTACCTTTGTGGTCTCACTGTCCTTGTGGGGGGGTTCACCCTAAGCGCCAAATAATCTTCTCAGCTGAGGTCCACTTACACTTCTGATCAGACATGCTATTGAGGCTTTTCGGGCTGAACAATTTGGCACGTCGGATTAGCGTGATGGACGCCTTTATGGGCTTAAGGGGTCACCGATCGTAAATTACCAGCAGCTCTAAAGGTGTCCGGAAGCACCCTGCACTCTCCCGGGATCTGCAATCTCATTGCGCCCGTCAACGCTACAGCCGAGGCATGTACACTTCAGGCGGGATTTAAAGGCCACTGACCCTAATATAATAAAGGTCGATCTATAAAAAGAACCTTGAACTTGTACAGACAGCAGGTAACAGTGTATCTTGGTGCGAAAATGATCCGTCTTCCAGGACGGCAGTGGAGACTGGGGGTACTGTCACCGATACAGCGACATACACACACACACACACACACACACACACAGAAACACAAACAAACAACTGGCTAGATGTTTTTCCGGCTGCTAGCTGGACAGCCTCGGCCCTCATGCTGGCAGGAATGGCGTTTTCCTGAACTGCCGGGAATACTTTTCAGATTCTGAGGCAAGGCCGGCACAAAGGAGGCCTTAAACCCGGGCGAGCCCTCCTCCTGACCCTCGCACAGGCGCCGTTTGATCCGGACATTTCCTCTTTCCAGTTTACTCTGAGGAGTACTCTTTCCAAACACCAAAACAAAGGGGGCTCTCACTGTAGAACCCCCCCACACCCCCACCCAAACATCTGCAGTACACCAACCAGGCCAGCGGGGGGCGGGGGGTTGACCGTCTGCTCAGGCATGGCCAGCCTTCTGTTTTATGGCTGTGCTGACGTCAGGGGTGTCGTTTAAACACATACCGGGTAGAGGGCTTCCAGCTTCCCTGGCTCGACGCCTAGCCTGGCGGCCTTTCGCGCCTGTGAGTGGGGGTGTGGCCGGAGGCGGGGCTGGGGCTGAGGGTGGTTGGCGAGCGCGGCAAAACGGGGAAAAAAAGAACATTTGATTCTGATTACCCATCCATTCCTGGAGCGTTTTCACACAGCCGGGACATAAGACCCGAAAGGACTCGGGAATGCCCGCGTTCCGGTTCGGCAGATGTGAACACTGCTTTCCTTCCCGGAGAAAATGCTCATCAGTGATCATGCCAAGACCGTCGCTCTTTACTGCTTCATTACTGCATGCTTTCCTGCTTACAGACACTGAGTTTCATTGCCCGAATTCCTGCACGATCAAAATGAGGAAGCGCAGACAGACAGGCTGCAGTCTGACACACTGAGGGTCACCTGGAGCTCGCTGCCGGTCAACGCATCCTGCAGAACCGAGCTAGAGTGTCAGGCTTGCAGAACAAGGCGTGAGATATTCTGCCTTCTGGGGTAAATTTGCCTCCCATGTCACACTGAGGCGTAGGGTGTGGAGAAGCACTGTGTTTTTAAGGTGTCTGAACAAAAACAACATAAAAAAGAGCCGAAGCGGGATAGATTTCGCCTCTGGTTATAGCACATACTGAATTCATTAGCTTTCTGTGGCAGCTTGTTTATCCTAACGCCAAACACACATCACAGTGTTGACTCCCTGCTTAATGTTTCCACTTCTCCTCGAATAAATATGGCCAGTCCTGCTTAACTTATGAATCTGAAAAGTCTTTCAGCTCAGCTGGGACTTTCTAACTGTTCCTGGCATGTGCATCATGGCCCAGAAAGATTTCTACAAAACCTTAACGTAATAAACAAATGTTGCATTTAGGGGAAATGTGGGCTTGAGAAATGGCTTGCAGGGTCTGACTAACACATGCCCCCAAAGGTCAGCATTCTGATCCAGGTATTTTTATATAACGCCTTTCACAACGCCATGCATCATTGGTTCATGTGTACTTTACAGTGCTACAAAGCACGGTTCGTACAGCACTTGCAGTTTCGTTGTGTATCACAGAGCATCTGTTGCACAGTGAATAGCTTGAAACGAATCCAGACATTTTGCACTGCTGAACAGACAGGCTCCACCTCCAGAGGGGCATGTCCTCCGTAACCCTCTTTCTTTCAGACAAGCACATTCACAGGTCCTGTTTATATCTTTATAGTTTACCAGCCCAGTGAAGCTGTTTTTCCCACTCGGGTCCATTTCCCCAAGTGTTCTCATGTTCTGGCATCCTGTGGCCCAATGGGGCCCAATGGTGACATCACTCTTCCAACCCTGGGACTTGAACCAATGACCTTCCAGTCACATAAACAACTTTCTAATGCACTAAGTCATTAGAATTTCTAAGTCACACACCACGGTTTAAGAGCCTTGATGAGTATCTCAGCCAGTAACTAACAAACCTTTTAACAGTCAGCTGGTCCATACTTTAGTCTATAATTCATGACATGTTAGTTAAACATACAGACAATATAAATAATTGATTCAGCCATCCACTTTCCAGCCACTGACCCAGAGAAGGAATTCACCCGTCCACTGCAGGACACACACTCATATACTGTGGGTAATTTAGGGACCCCAATTAGCCTGACTGCATTCTTCGGAATTCTTTAAATTGTAGGTGGAAACCCACACAACAGGAAGAGTGCATGCAAACTCCACATACACAGAGCGAAAGTAGGATTTGAACCCATAACCCTGGAGGTACAAGGTAACAACGCTGCCCACGGAGCCTCCCTTTCCATATACCAGTATTTCCCATCCTGGTCTTTGAGGACCCACAGACAGTTCACATTTTCCGGGAGCTGGGAGGGAGCAAAAACATGGGCCGTCTGTGGGTCCCTGAGGACCGGGTTGGGAAACGCTGCCATATAGGAACATGTTCAGCCTGATTCGGTCCGGTGGCATGAGACCCTCACGTTTGTGCGGCTGGCAAGACACATGTTGAGCAGAGAGCCCGGAGCCCGGCCTGGTCCCGCCCAAATTTTGCACAGACACCCCGCCCCCATGGGTCCAGCAACTAAACGGCAACCCCCCCAAACAAGGAAGGGGGCAACTCGCTCCTGGTCAGACAGGAAACGCGGCTGACGTAGCGATCACACCTCCCATGCGATCGGAGTCACAGTCAGAGAGCGGTCCCGCATGCCCTGACGAGTCCCAGCCCAGGAAAAACCGAATCAGCGCCAATAAAAAAACCACGCAAGTACCGAGTCAGGACCCGTTAAGAAGTGGCGGGACGACCCGGAGTTGCCTCCCGGCCCCACGGCGAGTCGGTGCTGACGTGCCCTTGGTGATTCAGCTGCCCTTGGGCTTTGAGCGCGCTGGGCATGTGGGTGGGGCACAGGCAGGGCATGGCGGGCGAGGCAGGGGCGCTTCTCAGTGCACAGAGGGTGTGCCTGCCTTTGGGACTGCGGATTATACCATCAGCCTGCAGGGTGGGGGGGGTCACAGATGGCACCGCCGGTTTTCACACAACATGACCGTCCTCGTTGCTTTGACCAAAAGAGCCTGCTAAATAAATAAATGTACATGTAAATAAATGCAAATAAATGTTTCTTTATGGATTGGGCTACCACCATTGTGCATGCTGTGGTTCTAAGGTCTAGTATAACATGCACCTCGATTTCCTCTTTGGGTGTCAGCACTGCAGCCTTGCATCTGCGGGTCGCAGGTTCGAGTTCTGCACTGGGCATGTGTGACCCTGCATGCACTCCCAATGACTGTGCAGATTTTCTCTGAACGTTCCGGTCAAAAAACACAAAAAGCATACTTTAGGTGAATCTAAGTTGCCCAGAGTGCTGGGGTGTGTGCCTTGTCACAGACTGGCAGGTGTGACCTTTCACCGTGTCCCCTGCCCTGTGCCTTGGGCCTCCTGGAACAGGCCCCAGGCTCACTGTGACCCAGAATGGCAGCGGTCATGGCGAATGCATGGATGGATGGCGTACTCCTTTTACACAGAGCAGAGTGTGCAACTGGGTAGGGTAACATAACCCTGACACACTCATTGTCTGTCTGTCGGGGGATCAATGCCATTACCGCTGCGGAGAGGTGCGTCACGCCTGACCGCGCACTCACCCACTGCCTTGCCCAACAAATGGTGTTCCCGCCCACACACACAATGACCAAATCAGGTTCTGCTCCTGCTCAACTGGTTTCCAGCTTGGTAAATGTCCAGCTAAGATCACAACCTTAATCAACCTACACTGATATATTCATCAAATTAATCATAGTAAACAGCACACACCAGTTAAAGACTCGCTTTATATATCTCTTATGTAGACTGATAAAATAAAGGCCACAATAGTGTTAACGACTCTCAGCCCTTCTTTGGGTCTTTTGTTACAATGAATTATCAAAAGAAGTGATAAAGGAATATCATTAATTACAGGTGGTCTGGCTCAGCAGGCTAAGACACTTTGCCTGCGTTCAGAAGGTCACCAGTTCAAATCCTCGGGTCAGCAGTGATTTCACTGTTGGGCCATTAAACAAGACCTTTAACCCTCAATTGCTCCAGGCACTGTCTGACCCTGCTTTCTCAACTGTACATCGCTTTGGACAAAAGTGTCAGCTAAATAAACGTAGGAACAGCTGCCAGCGCAGCAAACAATGTCACCAATGGGAGAATGGAAGATATTAAACAAACACAAAACATTCACTTTAACAATGAAAACTTTCGGCCAGCTTTTCACCGTTATAGGGATCTCTCAGCTGACACCGAACAACAAAAAAACCGAAGGCACCACGTGTTGTGACTTAAGGCATAAAATTAAGCACGATTACAGCTGGAGGTTTCATCCAAATCGACAGCACAATCAATAAAAAGGTTAATTAACTAACAGCAGTAGCAAAAGCTAACCCATCTAAGCTAAAATCCTGGTTGGCCACCCAAACCGGGAAGATGCAGGACACACTGCAAACTCTACCCAGGCTAAAAAATGACATGCACTTCTAATATTTATTTATTCAGTGGATGCTTTTATCTACACAGACACACCATTGAGAAAGCAGGGTCAGCCTGTTCCTGAAGCATTTAAGGGTCTTGCTCAAGGGTCCAATGGTAAAATCACTTTACCAACCACAAGATTCGAACCACCAACTTTCCCATCACAGCCATGCCATCTTAACTGGCTAAACCATATATTGCCACCAAAAATTGCTTTAGTCAAGCCACAGCTTAAGCTCAGATCCATCTGCACCACAAGGCATTCGCCAACTGATTTAGCTTTTCTTCAGGTCTTTTTACAGGAGAATCTCTTCGTTTCAGCGTGACGGGGCTGGGCGCGGCGCCCTCTGCGGTCTGTGGGACCTGGCTCTCTCCCACAGGATTCAGGCACGACTCGGTCACGCGGCCTGGCCTTCCCTGGCACGTAATGCTCCCACAGACGGCAGCAAAAGCACAGAAGGGGTTTGGTACTGGGGTAAACGCAGGAGGTGATTTCTGCTCGCCCGCAGGGACCTTTGACTCAGCTGAGGCACTGGTGCCAAGGCAAGACGGTGAACAGTCCAGTGCTGGCATGCGCCAGGTGGCAAGAGGGTCCGCTCACCCCTCACTCACGTGTACGACTTCCTGCCGAAACACGCTCTGCCACTGCGGTAAAACACTCCACATGGTCCGGCCCTGTCCTGAAGTAGGGGGACACTATGTCATTGTCACTATGGAATAATCCTGCTTATTGCAATTAGCAGAATGGCTTACAAAAGAGTCCTTCTTATGGCAGGACAACTTGCTCATATACAGGTTCCTGGATGCAGTGGGGAGTACTCGCTGATATACAGGTTCCCGAGTGCAGTGAGGAGAACTTGCTCATATACAGGTTTCCAGATACAGTGAGGAGAACTTGCTCATATGCAGGTTCCCGGGTGCAGTAAGGAGAACTCGATCATATACAGGTTCCTGAGCGCGGTGAGGAGAAGTTGGTAATATACAGGTTCTCAGATGCAGTGAGGGGAACTTGCTCATATACAGGTCCCTGGGTACAGTGAGGGGAACTTGCTCATATACAGGTTCCCGGGTGCAGTGAGGAGAACTCACCTCAATACAGATACATGAGGTGATATTTAATGGCTTTGCTTTCCTCGCTGCCATCCCCAACCTTGACAAGGGGCTGGCGTCAGTGCTATTGTTATCTCTGGATCGAAGGTCAAGGGCAGGGGGTATGTAACCCCCTCCTGATGAGTAAACAGGGGGAGGAACGTATGAGTGAAGGAATGAGCCACAGACCAAGCAGGGCGGGGGGGGGTGTCAGCTCATAAAAAGTCTGGTGGAGCAGTGAGCACAGGCCACGTTCCTCCAGTGCTGGACCTGGGGACACGTATGGTTCCGCACGTACACACCCGCACACTCATGCACTTTTACAAGAGAAGCTGGAGCCTAAGAAGTCTCACCTGATTACTACAGAGCTCATTGAGACACTGTAGACCTAACTGTCCCCAAAAACTCGCTAAAAGCCACTAAACAAAAACCAATGCTTTATTTGTGTGAGTAGAGGTAGGTTGGAAAGTTTCTCTTTGCATATTCCATCATGCTATCCTTTGAGACACACGAGAGTGAAACCTCAGGTCCGAGCGCAGGGTCAGGCATTTATCCGGTACCCCCTGGAGCATTTTGGGGGGAATTAAGGGCCCAGCAGATACATACATGGCTACACTGCTAAGGACAGGATTCAAACTGGCAACCTTCCAATCACAAAAACAGAGAATTAAGGTGCTGAGACACACACCATCCCTAAAGTTTAAGGGCACATCTGAAGCTCATATGCATGACTGGAGGACCTTTGCTCCTTTTGGCAATTAGCTGATGGAATCATAGAGACTAGAGATAAATTAACTGTAGGTAAATATAATCAAATACTAGACAAAGGATTTAAGTAAAAAGATTAAAGAAACTGAAGTTTCTTTAAGCTGTTCCAAGGTACTTTCTATGTAATTTAATCCTCAAAAGAGTACTGTACACATATTTGACACTTACATTGATTAATTTAGCAGATGCTTTTGTCCAAAGTGACATATGATTGAGGATCAGAGAGCAGAGTCAGTCCCAGGACTAATGGGGGTTAGGGGCCTTGCTGGGGGGCCCCCAACCGCATCATCCTTCAGCATTTATGTGCTGTTTCGCTCTCATTATCGACTACAATCTAGGATGTGTCCCTGTATGGGAAGTGATGACCATGATATTGTGATAAAGCGCAGGATAAGGCAGAAATGGTACCTTCCTCCCACCTCTGTCAACGTCACCCTTTCATCCAGAATAGAGAAAAACAAGCAAATCACAGACAGCTGGGCAGAGATTAGCGGAACTGCGATTTGCGCTAACCACCGTTAGCTTCAAGTGAAAGCGACGAGAGTGCCAGGGCGGTCTGCAGTGTTCCTGTTTTGCGTCCCTGATTGGTGGACATTCGGTTCAGAATTTATTAAGCTTGACCTCAGAGGGCTTCCGCGGAGTTGGTGGTCTGACGGTGTTTTCCCGACAGCTACCTTGCCCATGGACCTGTGAAAGAGCTGGCCCGGCTTATGGGGGAGGCAGAAAAACAGGAAAAATCTGTGCACCCCCCCCCCCCCTTCCTGCCCCAATATGACCCCGTCTGTCTGACGTGGGGGGGGGGGGGGACAATGCTCTGAGCCACGCAGGAAGTCTGCTGTTCCTCTAGCTCAACATCACCGTCGGCCAGGGACAAAGAAATCGGCCCCTGCCTGCGTCACAAAGCTCTAACTGCCACGGGGAGCCTCACGGAAACCTCACGTGGCGAATACAAAGCGGATTTATCGCGTCTAAATGCGATATCCGGGGCAGGCACTCGCTCGGCTTTAAGCACAGGTATGAAATATTATGCATATAACTGGCTTGCATAAAACAAACAGCACACCCATAATCCTCCAACACGACACACCTTGACACTTATACAGATGTGACATTTGCGCAGTGACGGCCTCTGTTTCACTAGGGGCACGGTTTTGTAAGGTGCCTTGATGAAAGTCTGTCCTGAACGGCTCCTCACACCCAAACCTGCTCCACACTCATTGCTCCTGCAATGTTTTGCCCGAAATCATTTGGGCTTTACACCAACCTAATACTGACCCCGTGTTACGATACGAAGGAAGCCTGACAGCGAGTGACTACTGCATGTAACCTTAACATCCAACTGAAACGGTCACTCTGGGTCTCCGAAGGAGAGTGTTTATCAGAAGACGCGACAATGATGCCTCATTCCAGACTGGTGACTCGAGAGAACCCGAGGTCTCATCTTCTGAGAATGGCTGCCTTTGAAGGGAGGAAGGGGCTCTGGCAGGGCCCGCCCCGAGCGGCGCCCTTTTCTGTTTACCGTCGGCTGACCCGCTCTGCTCTTCCTGTATGGGAGGCTGTCCTTGGCCCATCTGTGCTCAGGGGAAGTCAACAGAAACCACAGTGTGGGTGCCTTGACGTCAAGCGGCAGCCAGTACCAGCGAACAGGAACACCTCCCCCGCCCAAAACAAGCTGCCTGTAGCTGAGGCAGTCAGAGCCACACACAATGGGACCCCCCCCCCCCCCCAGATGAGGCAAGCTCTCACAATGGGCTCCCTCCACTGACCCCCCCACTCGCTCGCAGCCAAGATGACACATAATCGCATTGCTAAAGCGTGTTGGACGGCCAGTGAGAGGATGGAAAAAGAGCGTAGTGGGGATGAGGTATCTGACAGGTTTGGTGACCTCGCCCCGTGGTGACGACACGCTTGGGGAGATAAGTCACCTTCACAGATTACAGTTTCTGCTCGAGAAAGCATCTGGCTCCAAAACCACATGTGCAGCTGCGTTTGCAAGAGCATGCTGCACGTGTTACCGTATTACGTACAATATACAAACACGTTTTTCATATGTATTCATATAATTGTCCCCTGCCTTTTGCTGCATGGAATAGGCTCCCTGCCCAGTGCCATCTTGTCCTGTATTGCACTGCTGTCTGTCCCATTGTCCCCCGATGCACCTGTCCCCTACACTGCACCTGCAGCATATGAATTTCATGGTGTTCCTCAGAAAACATGTGACAATAAAACCTGAAAGTTAAAACTTGAACTATTTTTTTCCCCATAATGATTTGGTAACACTCTACATTAACATCACCTTTATAATGGATTCATAGAACATTCATAAGCAGCATGTAAGTATACCTTAATATCCAAACATACCTTAACAGCTTTAATACACATTAATAACATTATTTGATAACAACAAACATTATAATTACATGCTGCTTATGAATGTTCTATGAATGCATTATGAAGCCGCACTGAAAGTTCTACGATTGCATTATAAAGGCCTTATGAAAGCACAGTTAATGTAAAGTGTTACCAATGATTTTTATTTGCATGTTTTCGTCTTTATCATATTCGATATTGACCACAAAAAGTGTTGATGGGTTAGTTAAATATGGCTCATTCATTGTATTTGGACCGAAATCTCTATTTTCTACTTCTGTTCCTAAATTCGAAGGACATGTCCATCCTGCTTCCTTTAATATCTTGTTTTGAAGTGGTCTGGAACGGACTGGACCTCCCCGGTTATGGCGTCTGATCCCTCTTTGATGAGGAGGCAGCACTTGACCACCCAAAGGCCCACTTCCTCTGGTTTCTTCGAGCAAATCAGAAGAGCAGACACAGGTAGGCCTCGGATACGCTCAGGCACCTAAAGCCTTGGTACATTGTGGGAGCTGAGGTGGACTTACCAGGCAGGCAGACTCGGGTGGTGACAGGGGGCTGGGGGGCCGCAGGGGACCTCCTGGAAAGACAGGACAGATGAACACCTTCAGTGTGATGGCAGTCACACTAAACAACCCTGAATCCCTAACAGTGACTCCCCCAGCCTCAAGGGCACTGACGATGACTACCACAGCCTTGAGGGCAGTGACAGTGACTCCCCCAGTCTCAAGGGTACTGAACATGACTCCGTCACCCTCAAGGGCAGTGACAGTGACTCCACCAATCTTGAGGGCACTGGGTCAGCAGAAGCTCTCAGAGATAAAGGCAGACTCGTGAACCTGGTGAAAAAGCTCTTTTAGTAGATTCCAGGGGCTACTGGGAATGCAATACAGCCATGTTTGCGTCATCACCACTGGCTTGGGTGCTCCTGCAGCCAGAATATTGCACTAACTTTCTTTCAGCATTTTCTACAGCGCATGATGGTCCAGCATCTTATACGGCGCATTAATCACCCCTTCCTTTATTTTTTCATTTTAATAGAGAATAAAATCCTTATTCTGATTCCTGGTACTGGAAATTAAGTCTGTGTATAATAAAACAGGCATGTAACAGGGACAAACTGAACAGTGTCCAACAATTACAGACTTTTCCCTTTGAACCCAGACTGTTCTGAATGAAGGACTTCAAACAAAGTATGCTTACACGGGCCAGTCGATATAATTTCTTGACACCGACCCAGTTTTTAGAATTTTCAGCTTCAATGCTTATGTGGTGTAAGAGAGACCGAGCTTAAAACCACATCAGACCGAACGTCACAGCTTAGTTTCATTACATACCGTTTCACTTCTGTAAGTTATGGTAATGTATAAGAAAGTGCTTTCGACCAATGTGCTGAAGCACATTTTATTGGAAAATAATTTAATGTGTGCACGTTCAGGCATTTTCAAAAAGCAAAACAAGGAATATTTCAAAAGTCATACACAATTTAGGGTGGGTGAAATTTTTTGGGTCTGTGTGCTTTGAGGTGAAGACACGTCTGCCCTCTAGTGGTCAACAGATGACAATGCAAGCATAATGGTGAAGTAAAAAATATTTAGACTCTGACACATAATAAAATCTTTTAATCTGGAGCTTAAAACAAAACAGAGAACATCATTTAAAATCAAACACATATTATTTTAGACATTTACAAGCCACTTACTTGCTGGAGCCACACTGTACATTGGTCAGTACGGTGAAGTTGTTCCTCACACTACGAAGGCTTGCAAGGACCTATGTGAAAAAACACAAAACATCAAGACTCCTAAAAAACATTGCAAAGGTGAGCCTTCATAAATTCATAATCTTTGCCTCAATGTCATATTTACCTGAGCAAATGGTGTTACAATCAGGTCATCCCCGTGTCTGTGGATAAAATTTAATAATGATTTATTTCCATTACACAGAGCCAATATTAAACTTACGGTATTGTTCAGTCATTCAGCCAAACAGAAACAGTGCCTATACATGCTTCTATGTATAAAAGCACCCTGGATGGGATGGCACCACAGGTCACATACATGCAAAAAGTTAGCAATTTAGAGATTCCAATCAGCCTAATTGCATGTGTTTAGACTACAGAAGGAAACCCAGATGACACTGGGAGATCATGCAAACTCCACACACACACAGCGAAGGTGGGATTAGAACCCACAACCCTGGAGGTATGAGGCAACAGTGTTATCCAGAAACATAAAATAATACAACGAAACATCAGACAAAACAATGAATGGACAACAAAGACAAATTAAAACAATAAACGAAATCTCTCAGGGGTCCTCTGTTCTAACCTATTATTCTGATCACTGAGAGACTGATAGCTAGTTGTTGATGTGTATTTATTAATGTTGGTTTTTGCTTAGCTGATATGTAATACCCACAAAGAAACATCATTCTAAACGGGAACTCCACTGATAACACAGTGATTATATACAGGCCAGCTTCCATCAAACTGTCATTTAAATGTCTATGAACTACTGTTCCAGGATCTCAAATATTTGGGCTCTCCAGGACAAAAAAACAAAGATATGCAGAAGTTTGATCATGAGGTAATGTAGAGCCCCAACAGTTATGTCACTGTCACTGTCACCCCCCTTAGAGGGTGGTGTCTGACTTACAGCTCTGAGGCAATGGAGGAGTTGCGAGACATGGACTTGGGTGAGAGGTCATAGTCGCTGTCGGAGCGGTACAGGAAGGACTCGCGGCGCTGGCTGTGTCCCGGGAAGTTGGGGTGGAGGACCAAGCCCGATCCTGGGGAGGCCTGCGGATCCAGCGGGCTGCAGGTGGAGGATGGGCCATTCTCCACGTCGAAGCTGCAGTGCACACAGAGACGAGGGGCACACATTACGCCGGACTTAAACCAAAAAAGGTCCGCATCATTCTGCTATTCCGTCTTTGGAGATCTCTGGATTCTTCAGGGCAAACAGTCAAATAATCCACAAGCTTGATTATGAAAAGCAAATCGATATCTGTTCACTTTAAACACGTTCATCCATTCAGACACACTTGCCGTGGGACACCAGCATGCAATGAACGGGATTCTCCCACTTTAGGTAAGATTAAAGGCTGAGGAACCAGCTGCTTTGAGGGGATCACAAGAGGGTCCCTTCTGAGCACTCAGCATCAGCTATCAGTAAAGCTTCACCATACATTGGCGCCGACATGATTTTGCATAAAAAAGTCAGATGGATAGATTTTGATCTGGAATTTGCAGACACAGGATCAGAAAAAAAAGTCAGAAAAACTGGGAACCTGACCAGACAAGGGTGGAAACAGAGGGTCGCTGTTTTCATAACAACTGTTTCCCACTACATGACCTGTGACCTGGATTCAGGCCCTCACACCAGAAAGTTGAGCCCATGTGTACCTGATTTGTACACCAAATGGTCCCCTTTCCTGCATCTTTGGCTGCATTTTGAGCTTCTGGCTGCAGTGAGGGACTCGCGCCTGGTGTCTCTCAATCTCAACGTCCCTCACAAAGTATCCCCTGCTCATTTCTGAGGACCCAAACAAAATCGGTCAGGTGTCTTCTGCTAAAGCGATTTAGCGTGTGTCTCTCACTCTGGAGTGCCTTCCAAGGACGAGGCTCTCCATCTGGAAAGATGAGGGAGGCGTACAATTTATAAATGTTTCCATGCTGCGGGGGGC
>JAAGVU020000032.1:17149298-17160543 GCA_011763525.2 Mormyrus iriodes
CTTCCAAGGACGAGGCTCTCCATCTGGAAAGATGAGGGAGGCGTACAATTTATAAATGTTTCCATGCTGCGGGGGGCGGAGAGCAGTCATTATGCTGTGCTCTTAAAAATGGGGACGCTTTAAGTTATAATAAGTAATTAGCATTGCCCACGCCACGGCCCTGAGTGAGGTGAATGGTTTTCTGTGTTGTGGCTGGAGGCGGGGCCCAGAATGCTAACCAAAAGGCTAACATTTACGTCGGCTCTCACAGTTACCGGCCTTTATTGAGACGGAGCTTGAGGCGTCTCAAAGGGCTGCTCTCACGCCGACTGTGGAAAATGACGTCCGCGGACGGTTATGTCGTTTGGCCAAGACGGCCCGTCCACCCCAGGGCCTCGCGGGGGCAGCTCCTGGCCCTTGGGGCCCCCCGGCCACAGCACAATCGCGCTTCTGTTTGCTGGCGTGTTCCGTGACCCTCGTTTTGCTGGGTTTGAGGCGAGGCTTTTCACGGAGCTGCCAGGATGCTGCAAGGTGCCAGATCTCGGGTGCTGCTCTGTTACGCTAGCACAACGAAGATGCCCTACCACCCTGGGGGGGAGGGGGTGGTATGGAGTCACTCACACACGGAACATGTCCGGATCCCCAGAGATGCTGGATTTATATTCTACTCACATCTGGAAAATGATGCCTGCATTAAACCCAAGACTCACAACTCACAGAGGAAATGGAAAGTTCTAGCCTATTATAAGCTCAACAGATTTGTCACATCTTATGTTTAGTGCTTCAGATGCAATTTCATGCCCACTGCCATTAGCTTGTGGGGTCGGATGCTGTACCCATGATCAGGAGGTTGCTGGTTCAAATCCCAGGGTTGGAAAGTGATTTCACCATTGTGCCCTTGAGTAAGGCCTTTAACCCCAAATGGTCCAGGGACCATCTGACCCCGCTTTGTCAAAAATGTATGTCACTTTGGATAAAAGCGTCTGCTAAATTAATAAATGTGAAATGCTTCCAACCTCCGAGACCCTACTCCCCCCAGCTCAGAGGAACCTAACCCAGTTCTCTGACTCATACTGTACTGGTCCAACTGCACTGTGCTGTACAAATTCTGACAGTTATTTATTTCATTGAAGGGTCAGGGGGAGACTATTGTGCCGGGATTTCTCTTTGTAATGATACTCGACATGGAAAATGTCCCCCGGAGGGGGTCAATAAATTTCTGTCATCTTGTTTCATCTTCTCTTAATCCTTAGGGAAGGCTCAGATTTCCCAAAGTTCCAACTGCATTGTGTCTAATCGCCGTGAAGCACTGGTAAGACCTGGCGTACAAGGCATTAGCTCCAGGACTATATAACTTTATTATTTTCTTCTTCTGTCATCTATCTAGTGGTGCATGCTGGCTCAGTAATGCAAAACAAAATATGCACATGGGTCAGAATGAGAGATATATGAGAGCTAGCAGATAATGGCTGAAAAAGTGGCATAACACTGGACCTCAAACACAACACAGTGAACGCCGCACATGACCTCATCGCTGTATATCTGCTATCCCAGTGAACCCCCCTAACATAAGGCTGCCTTAGGCAAACGAGAGGAATATCGCTAATGCGAGTGTAATACATCATAACTATAATCACATGATGGGGAGGCCTGACAGTGTCAGTTACACTTTACATTGAAGGTCAAGAGGCCTCAAGGGGGGCAGGAGAACACACCTTACAGGGAAGGTTAGTTACTGCTCTGGAGGAAGGGGCTACACAACAGCTAAAACCCAAGCACATGTGCGGAGCTCATCACTCTTGTAAGTGCAGTGGTCCTGTGGAAGCTGACCCCTTACGACCTCAGGATGGCGATAAGCCATAAGCTATTTTTCTGGCTCATTTTGCGGCCTTTTCAGGGCACGGGAGCTGAGAGGGGACAGTGACAGGCTTTTCCGTTTAGGGTTTCTGTCCTACCAGAGCACATATTAAGGACCTTGTGATCCCTGTAGTCACAACATGTCATCTGTCTTAGGCAATAAAGTCTGACCAGCTGTTAAAGAGACAAAACTTTTGTTTATTACGACAAATTCATAGACTGTTGAGAGAAGAAACACATCGTGGAGAGACATTTTTTTTCAAAGTTTAGCAAGAGCTCATTCAGCATCAGAAAGTGGCCTGCCTCATATTTCCAGTTAATCGCTGTGTTTGACACATTCTCATACCGTGGCTTGTACAACTGCTTTCTAATTTTAAATCCCTCAGTTTCCCACAAATCCTTGGTGATTTCACATCTAGATAAGATCAGTGGAAGAGCTTCTGGCTGAAAGGTTAGACAAAGACTACATTTTTGAGTTCACTATAGGAACTGTATGCTCATATTAACAAGTTCACTATAGTGTCTGCATGCATCAATTTGGAGTTTACTATTGTATTTTGACGCACCTGCAAAAAATTAAGTTTGGGTAGATTTCCCCTTTGGGGATGCGTACATGGTCTCCATGTAGCCATGCCAAAGTCATGGCCCTTTCACACCTGACCCCTGCCCCATCAACCAGAACCGCCTGCCCCACCATTCAGGACCCTCTGCCCCATCAACCAGGACCCCCTGCCCCACCATCCAGGACCCCCTGCTCCACAATCCAGGACCCCCTGCCCTACCATCCCGTCTACCATCCCACCCTATGCTCCCCGGTCCATCACCAAGCGGATTTTTAATTCCTCTTTCCGTTTTTACCTGTTTGCTTGTTCCCACTTCCATGCTACATACTTAACTCCTTACACATTAAGTCTGCTGACTTTTTAACTTGTCGTTTTTTAACCTTTTTCCCAAAACGTGTTCCATGTTATAGCGGCCAGATATGTTATAACACACATGATCACAGATACATTATTGCTGATTCACAGTATATGCTTTTGAACCATTTAATTTCTTCTTCTAGGGCAGACTGTACAGGTTTCTGGTCGCCTACCGGGAATAAATGTCTTCTAAACAGGACCTGACAAGAGGGAGGACGCAAAAGGAAGAAGATGGAAAATCACCAGCAGGGGGTGCCAATGTCCCGGTCACCCACATATCCCTACGAGGGATACTCAATGACCCAACGCTGAAAAACAACAAGCTTGTGTGGGAAAACAAGGCCGTTACATGGGATTATTATAAAATCCTGACGTCTGCAGGTTTTTATTGCCAAACCAAATAGTTTAAATGATCCACCGCCTAAAAGATCATAGCCCATGGGACTGCTTTAATAGACAGAAAATTTGCAGGAATTTGCTGTAAAACGAACCAGACGTCTTTACTCGTCTCTGCACCGCCCTAAAAGGGTATTTATTTCTGTAAATGCTGGCACTGTGGCAGTCGACACAAGAATTCCCCTGTGAGCCACGCAAAGTAAAACCAAACAAACGAACAAAAAAGATCAGCGTGCTGGCTTGGAGAGGGCGGTGCTCCTGAAGGGCTTACGCAGAACGGTGAGCGGGACAAAAGCACAGGAGAAGTCCCACGGGAAAAACGAATCTGTTGGACCTTAGATAGCCTCAGTCGGGCTGCAGTCTGAAATGACACTGTTGTCCTGGCAGGTGCTGGCGCCCCCTTAAGGAAAAGGCGACACGCTGACTGCCCTGCTATTTTTTCACACTTGTCCCAATAACAGAGGACAGTGGGGACAAGTCCTTCACTGTCGTCATCAGGACAAATGAGGCCACATTCAGCAGGCTGGCAGACCAGGTTTTGTGTGGTTTTTCTGTGAGCTGCCATGGACTGCAAAAGTGTGTGTATGTGCGTGTGTGTGTGTGAGAGAGACCTTCCATACTATAAACCTTAACACCACCACTCTACTCTACAATCACCATTTCTATTTGTTCTAATTTGCACACAATTTAGCGGTACACTGCTGTACAATGCCATTTTCGCATACTTCCCATTTGCTTCATTTACGCTACCTCATCGCTGCTGTTGTGGGACTTTGCCCCGAAGTTTTTTCCACTGCCCTGCACTTACCAAGTGTGAAGTGATATGACAAAGTCATTTATTTTCCATGTGACTCACTGATGTCTATTTGCTTTGATAGCAATTTTATCATAGTTAAGAAAAACGCTTTGAAATCAAATATATGTGATAATTCATTTTAAATATCTGGAGAACTACTAACCCAGGAACGTAAAAACGAAGGCATCGAGTGACTTCTGTCCACTGCATCATCCACAACTACCAGCTCTTCGTGCTGACAAGATATTTTCGTTTTAATTGTGGGGTGCCGGATATGTTGGGCTTTGCCAGTGCTGCTAACATACCGCAGGCGCGACCCGCTTCGGGGTGACGGCGTTCGTCGCTGCGCGAATGCGCAGACCACCGAGCGCATGTGGAGACATTTTCCAAAAAAAATTCATTGTGATCAAACACAATGAACAACAAATGCGTATTCTGTCGCTTTTTATTTATTATTTTCCTAGCCAAGCTTCTATCTCCTCTTCATTTTTAATTATTTCCAAGCACCCTCTTGTTAAAAACCCGCAGCTGAACGAATCGCTCACCCCAGCTTCAAAGTAGACGTATTTATTTTAACTAAATGAAAATAATTACAACTTAATTTCCAAAGTGCAATAATATGCGAACACAGCTGGTACTAAATTAAAGTACAGCTCTTGCCTGTGATTTAATGTTCACATTATAGCTATTCTGTAATAATCAAAACATACCTTCTGCTTTTTAATACCCTGTAAATTACAGTTTTTTACATTTTCCAGCTGGCTTGTTAAAAGCCTAATTTAGTAACAAATATCGCTGTCAGGGTGCTAAACAAGTTACCCGGAAAAAGCAACAGCTCTAACGTAAAAACAAAACACCTTTGATGTGATGTTTTACTAAACATCCCGGGATCCATCCATTTTTTTCCGCGCCAGCCTAACCTCCCACAGAGTTCCCAAAACACCACATCCTATTGTGTTGTGAATCCAGGGAATAGCGGGACCCGGGAGCGCTGACCTCGGCTCCGAAGAGCGGACTCGGCGGATGGCGTCTTCGCTGAAGTCGAAATAAACTCTGCTCCTGGGACAGGGAGACTTCCTCAGCATCATCCCGCCACGGCATGACCCTGCCGACGGCTTCCCATCCGATGCACGAATAATCCCCTGGACCAAAGCAACTTTTCCCCCAGCTGAAATTCGGCCGAAGGGCAGCCAGGCGGGGTTGCCGGGCAGATCCGGTCTGGACTTTAGGGAATGGACCGACGCGCGCACTCACAGCAGCTGGATGTCTGCAAGGCGCATCTGGAAGATCCGTCTACATCAGACAAACAAACCTTTGCGTCCAATAGGCTGGAAATCTCAAGTAATTCAGGCAAGGGATCCAGACTGGCGTAATATGAATTATACAGGAATTTATATACATGACAATCTGCTGGCCCCATTTCCAACATATACACAAATATAACAAATACTGCGTCGGGACTGCACCGGAAGAGTACGAGGAGACCTCTCATCTGTAATTTTCCCAATGACCCCAGTGGCCAGCCTGTGTTTTTCCATGTCATGCTGCTTTTGCGTTCTACACACAAACGGGCTCACTATTATCAATCTCTACGATCCGAGTAGCCGGCAAGTCACATAAACAGCAAGTCAGTAAGTTCCTGCAGGACAGAACAGGGAAACACAGTTCCATCGCTTACAAAATTTGTAACCACAGGGGTCACTGAGGAAAAATACCCCGGCATTCCCTTAACTGGAATAGTTGGCGATATACGAGGCTGCGTCATAAACCGCATAGTACTTCACTGTGCGTCTGCCTTATTATTTGCTTTTCCCCTAGTGTACTTTCCCATTAACTGGTTCACTTCGGAATTCTGGAATTAAAAAGGGCTATCGTAGCACTGGTAACCAGGATGGGTTTGACGCAAAGTGTCATCAAGCCGGGAAGATGTTCTGTCCACGTTCAGGACCTACTCATGCAGAACAAACACGTCCTTCTAATGATCCAGCTGAGTGGCGACTCTCCGCACCCACCTGCTACGATCGTTCTGAGATTCAGTACAGCGCCACTAGCCCGCGGGGCGCGCCCGGGCCGGCGGAGCAGAGATGCTTAGGAAAATCCCCACAAGGCGCCGATTACACCCAAAAAGTCCGGCGTTTACGGGGTGCCTCGGGACCTGTTGTTGGGAAATATTAAAAGTGCTTTCAGCTGCAACGTCCAGATGTTCAGCCACAAAACAAGGGTTTTTATTACTCTCTAAATGTTTAAGCACCCCCTCCAAAGACGTACTGCGAGCGCACTTTAGGGCAGTACTGGCAGCTTGGTGTTAATTCAATTACTCACAGAGAGACTGACGAGGAGAAATGACAAGGTCCATTCAGCCCCTGGGATTTCATTACATTAGCAAAAGCCAGGGAATGCTTCGCCGCAAAAAGCGTAATCAAAGGCTATTTTTGGGGAAGTAATGCAAAATTTATTACGGTTAGAGTCATACTGAAGGAAAACTAGAAGCGGACTGGGACTTGCAATGCTCAATGTCGTCCACTAGATGTCAGGCTAAATCTACACTACCTCGACAAATCATCATAAAACACTGTTAATGGCTCCCTGGGCGAGGCTGGACCGGTCTCCGTGGCCCTGAACGGCATCATTTTAAATAAAGGTTATATTTGAAAGAGTACCAAGGACAACGGTGACTTCACACAATATCTTCAGAAGTTCTTCCTCTCAGGAAACACAAGTCATGATTTTTAGTCTGAACAGGGGCGTCGGAAATAGGGGAAACGGGGCAGAGGCCCAACCCCCCCAGATAGATAAGATTCTTTGTGGTCAAGAATGTAACTGTTGAATTACAGGGACACACCAGGAAGGCCTTAAAATAATGATGCGAATAATCTTAAAATACTGGATAGCGTCATAAAATAGACGTCCTAAATTAGCGTGTCTGTTCCTGGCGTACGGGTCCGGCTAGCGAAAGCTAAGCTAATGGCAGCCAGGATGTGTGGCGGGAGAGCGCTAGCTGTCTGGGTTATGAGATAGCAAGTACAAAATACTGCACGCTGCAGTAATACACTGGCAATTCATTCAAGTCAAAGGAGCATTAATAAACGGGGGAGGAAAAGTTACATCGGTGTCTTGAAGGCCTGCAAGATATTGCTTAGTGTGTTAACTGCTTTTAAGAATCAGCGAAGTGGTTACCAGCTCGACAGGGACAATGAGGAGGATCATGGATATAAAATGAACAGGTATAAATAACTGAACATCTTATTTAATGTCTCTGTTATTCCACATTTTATTCAAATAAGAGTATCATTGCTATCCTAGTAACGTGGTAAAAATCACACAGGACAGAAGCGGCCCTGGGTTTTTGCAATCGTGGTTCATAATGGCGCATTTTGCCATTTAATGCCTGTCTATAATGATACAGGTAAAAAAGGATAAGATGAATTAACAGCGTTCTTTATCTTTCATTATAAATCCACACGTTACTGAGGCCAGTTCAATGCGCATGCACAGTGTGAGCATGAAACATACAGTATACCTAACGAGCATTATAGTACTACATCAGACAAACTCATTTTATCATACGGATCAGTTATTTTGTTTAGTTATGTTTAGTTGTGAAACTGCACCCTAAACAGTGATAGTCTTATTTTAAATGATGGAATCTTTATTATTTTTATTTATTTATAAAATCATCCTTACATAAAATCCTTTCACAATGCGACTTTGGTGTCAAACTCCTTCTGACGCCTCTGAGTCTGAACATCTGTTAGGACTGATGAGCAAATGCCAGACACAAATACGCTGGATGGAGGGGACTATGAAAGCGCACACGCAACCCACTCTGCTTCTTCCACACGTGTTTCCCTCTGGGCCATATATCTGATCATACAATCACTGCATCTCTTGACCCCCGGTCACCACGGCAACAGGTCACAGTTAGCCAGTCTGACCGAGGGCAGGAGGCCCCCATTCCCTCTGCTGTACATCTGCTTAAGGACCGCTGGGCCCAACAGCACCACTAGTGGGCAGTGTGGCCGGAGTGGGGAATGGCGGGCTGCCTCTTTCAGTATTTAGCAGCAGGAACCCAAAAGCCTTGTTGGGACCTCTGCCCTTACATACAACACGCAGGCAGGCCTAGCTTAGTGCAAGAGCTCACAGTTGGAGTTGCCTGCAACCATCAGCCCCCCCTGAAAAATAAATGTTTCATATTTTCATATACATTTTGTACCTCCTGCTCGGCAAGCTATTGTGTGTGTGTGTGTGTGTGTGGGGGGGGCTCTCCCCCTCCTGTGGGGTGGCATTACATATTTCAGGGTGCTAAGCCCCCTGTGGGTCAAAATCTAAAATTGCCCCTGACCATAATGCAGCATGTTGCCCCTGATTCCAGAATCTGTATCACCCCCCCAGATTCCATTCTCAGCCTCACCAGTGCTTGGTTCATTCCTAATTTTTAAGTTGGATGTTTTCATGCTCAGTGGGGAGGAGGACAGAGCTGCCCCCTAGCCTGATCCCATGGATTCGTGTTGCTCACTGGCTACCCCCTCGGTATCGGGAATCCAGAGAGTTCCACTCTCTGGCATCCTCTTTTTAAGAAGGGACTGTAAGTGGCAATGAAACACGCACAGCTCGGTTAAATAGTGATAAAACGCAGTGGCGCTGGAAGGGGAACAGGGCGGCGGATGAGCCCCAAATGCAATTAGTCATCGTTGGCATGTGCCAAGCCAGCGCCCCACTCAGCTGTGCCGAACCTCCTGCTCTATTAATGAGCGCAAACCCAGGGGCATTTTGTAAACATCTCCTGCCCGGAACAGCGTTATAGCACCCAAACTAGCTTCACCCACTCGCTCACAGGCAACAAGGTGACTGGGAGCCAAAGATAATCTCATTAAGGGTTTTTTTTTTCCCCACACAACCAACCCCATGTGTGTGGCCACTGCAGACATCATCATGCTTGTTTAGGAAAAATGGTTCTGCGGTACGTAGGTAAGAGGATCAAAAAAAAAAAACCAGTGGGACCTGTTAATAAATCTCCTGTGCGATGTCAGGTGATCCCAACAGTGTGAAATCACAGCACGACGGACGCGCCGAGCCTCAGAGTCAAGCAGCCGCCAGTCGCCATGGAAGCGGAGATCACCTGCCCCAAAGACGACCATGACAATGTAATGGTTCAGGCATGATGTGCAACTGACATCACCGTCACTGTGACGCACGAAACAGGCCAGCAGGGTCCGGAAACAGTGACTAAAAATCTGCCAAGAGCACCGAGGGACATGTTAAACGTAGGCTAACAGCAGGATGGAAAACACGATATTTAGGCTCTCTTTTGCATTAAAAGAATGGATGGTTAAGGGATGCAGTGGTCATTGCTTATACTCTGCCTTCACTTCCATCAGTTTAACAGATGAAGCTATTCAGAATGACTACAAATTTTATAAAACTTTAGACAATCTTCTTAAATATTAAAGAATAAGTAGTGGATCACTTGAATAAGCGCTTGCTCAACAGATTCCCTCCATTAAACTGGAGGAGGCTTTCGGTAGTGTTGGCCAAGTGACGCTTTACTAGGCCATCACTAGATTTCAGGCCTGGCACTCAATAATAGCACTACTATGTAGTATTCAAGTAAAATATCAGTAACATATGACTGCACTTCCTGTTCAACACCAGCTTGACAGGAAACACGGTGTGATTCTCGAGTTGCTGGTTTTCAAGCTTGGCGTTTGGAGCCCAAGTTCCTCATATGAAGTGCAGAAAACCAATGTGTCTTAAGGGTCTTGGTAACTACAGTCTCCGCTTCCCTAATACCCTCGGGTGTGACACGGCTGCTGTACCGTAGTACGAGCTTGGCGCCCCATGAGGGATCGACCCTGCACTGGAGAATCCGCACACTGCCCTCCATACGCTTCAGTCAACAGTAAACAGGATGCTCTAGCCGCCAGTGGTATTTTCAAGGTTCTCTCTCACTTCAGAGAATGTGTGATGCCAGTCGGAGAACCGGGGGCCCCTGTGAATCTCTTCAGACTCAAAGGAACCTCTACTACCTCAATCAGATGCCGAAAATCCCCGAAGACCTTAAGGTTACTGTGGGACATTACGCCGGAAGGCAATTTAATACCAGCCTGTATACCAGTCCCCTAACAGCTGCTGTGGGGAACTTCCAATTAGAGATGCATCCAGCCTACCCCTGTGCTTTCCCGAGCCAGACACCATTGCGCCGTGGGGCGGATGTGGGGATGCAACTCGGACGAGATATGATTAGACCCCGTTACACGGCAAGTACATGGGCACCGTAAACAACTGGGGTTTAGGCGTCTGGCCAACCTGTGAAGTCTGCACCAGGTACACACACACATACACATACACACTCATGCTCCAGGTGTCCAGACAAGCCGATCCAAAGGCAACTTCACATAAAAGATTCTATATTTTGACTCCTAAGGAAGATAAAGAAATCCAGGGCTGAGCTACTCACCGCTGCCCTAAAGCAAGGAACGATTAGACCAGCCAGCCTCCTCAGCGAGGCTCTGCTCCGACTGCTGCTGCTGCTTTGATGACCACCACAGGCTAATGCACAAAGGTCGACAGGACATGGGAAAAAGGGAAAAACCAGCACGAGTGCCAGTCAAGAGTCATCGCGTTGCTGAAGGTAGGTACCAGTGGGTAAGCGCATGGATTGGAGAAAAGTGGCTCAAAAGGCATCAGATTCAATTTATTGCTCCTCTGACCAAAAATGTCACATTTAAATATTCTCTCTCACAAAAATAAAGGATATTTCTTACTCTTTTCTCCAATGGTAGGAATTTCTTTCAAAAACCTAACTGAAATTATCCATTGAAATGCAATGATTCTCCAGCACTCTGGTGAAATATCGGTCAATTTCACCCTCAATTTTCTCATAGAAACATAACCCCCCCCCCACTAAACTAGGTACCAAAATAAATCTCAGAAAGCAAATTTTTCCTGGAGATTCTTAGTGAAATCCAAAAATCAATAAATTGAAAGTGGTCAGGGGGAACCCCAATAGCCATATCTCAGAAATCGTTAAAGAAAATGACTGGACATTTGTTGTGTCTTTATTTCCATCTATCAAAATCAGATATTTTGACATTAAATCTAACCTGGGCCAATTTTCAGGTTCTACCGGTCGGTACCTGCTGAAAGCAGGCAGGTTCAGGAGCAGAGTATGTGTACAGAGTCTGAGACGGACACAGATGCAGCCGTTACCCCAAAAGTCATGCATAACACTATGTAACACAAATTTTGTTCCTGGACAATACATGTTATTTCTTAATTGCTTATGTTGTAAAAGTAT
>JAAGVU020000032.1:17160792-17196345 GCA_011763525.2 Mormyrus iriodes
TTAGGCATAACGGGTTAGGAAAACACACTTTGTACCCAGGAACAAAATAAAAATAAAAATTTGTTACATAGTGTAATATAGGGACCCAGTTGAATATCGCTGGCACCGTGTCATACTTTCCAGGAGTAGTGAATATTACAGTGTTACAGGCTTCATATGAGTGCCATTAGTGCAGTGCTGCTGTACCGATTTACTCAGCTTTTCAGTCATTCATCAGCTTAATCTCTCCCTCTCTGCGGAGCTCAGAAAAATAAATAAATAAATAAACTGTTCACTGTCACCAGGACAACCCAGTTTTGCGCCTCCAAACTCCACCCGGCCTTAAGGACTTCCCCAAAAGAAACACCAGAGATCTTCCATACGACAGGACGGCCCTCCTCAGATTGCACCGACAGGAACCCCTGCCAGGTTTTCACGCTGATACCGCCGTGGACTGTCTTCCCGCTCGCTGTCGCTCCGAGGACCTGGTGCCAAGGATCATTTCACTGGTCACTCAAATACAACACCAGACTTTGTCAGGGTTTCTGTGGCAAAATAAACAGAAACGCTGCCCCCTTGTGGTGCCCAATGGAAACGACAGAACAGACCACCACATGAAAACATTAAGTGACACTAATATGTAGAATGATCCTATCGTAGGAACATGGCTGTTAGGAGACCATGATCGGGGGCGACTTGAGCTTGGAGCTTTTTAGCACATGATGAAATAGCGTTTAAGAAAAGGAGCGGGGTAATGGATCCAGAGGCACAGGTCGCAGCGTGCATTTCAGCCTGGTCTTGTCGCACTAATTGCCCTGAGTAACGGACTCCCTGGCACTAAGGCCTAACGAGACACAACTAACAACCCGGTGTGAGGGAGAATGAGACCCGGAGCGATCTGAGATACAGCGAGGGGCTGGAGGGCCCAAACACTCACCACAGGTGTAACCCCTGTGTTATTTTTTGGGTTGAAGTTACCCCAGTCCATTTTCAAAATGAGGATAAATTCTATAGAATCTAGAATTTAGAACGGAAGAAGTAAAATACACAAGGGGTAAATTAGTGATGGCTAAATGAAGCTTCATGAACCATTTGTTGTATTTTTTGACCCCACTAGATGGCGGTCTTGGTTTGCGTTGGGGCATGCTTTGAGCATTTTTTTGAACAGTGAGCACCACCTAGTGGGGTCAGAAAATACTGCAAATGGTTCATGAAGCTTCATTTGGCCATAACTAGTGTAAATACAATGTTAGGTACCCCAAAGCCTAACTCCTCAAGCTAACAGTCAGCCAAGGTACAGCACAAATGAACAACAGATATATGATATCTCGTGCTGTCACCCTCATTAATAACTGACAGTTATGTGCCATGCCATAGCACACCATACCACATCTGCTCCAGTTTCTGCTGCACTATCAGATTGCACTTTTATGTATAGTCTTGTTTGTACATAGTCTGAACATTGGATGTATATTGTCTGTAAATAACATGTTCATTTCGTATGTGGTATGTATGTATGTATATATGTATATATGCATGTATGTCTGTTGCCTGTACAGAGGAGAGACACCATCGGTCGGAGCCAAATTCCTGGTGTGGATTAACATACTTGGCCAATAAAGCTGATTCTGATTCTGATTCTGATAAGTACACAGCAAAAAAATAAAGACCATTATACTATTAGTTGTTCAGATATTAATGGATTTTCTCAATCAATATTGTTCAATGTTATTTCCTTTCTCCTCTAACTGGTGATCCTCAGCAGGGTGGAGTGGTGGTTCTGAGGCTAGGGATCTCTCCCAGCAGTCTGAAGGTTGTTGGTTCAAATCCTGTGAATGCCAGGAGTGATCCTACTCTGTTGAGCCCCTGAGCAAGGCCTTCGTTCTGGGTATGACGTTAATCTACATCTAGCCCTGCAAGGAGGTCCTCCAACTTACAGGGAAATTTGGGGATTGGCACTCCAGCCCCTGGAAAAAAAACTCACACCGGTCCATTTGGACTAGTGTGGTGCTGGGGTATCACCCACTGCATGGCTGCACTCAAGTTCTCATCCCTGAGGTTGTGTGGTGGGTGCAGCAACATGCTGTAATCAGTGTATGTTCCTTACCTCCATCTAACTGGCCTCTAGCGAGTCAGAAATCAGCCTGCATAAACCCACTATCTCTGCAGCTGTCACAGCCTAACGACAGACTAGATTAGCTGTATCATAGTGGAAGCTGCTAGTGGTTGTCAACACAAATCACTGCATAGTATGGGGGCGGTGTGCTGCTCAGTGGATTAGGGCACCATGACAGGATGGTCAACTGAGTGATTCCACCATTGGGCCCTTGAGCAAGGCCCATAACCCAAAATGCTCCAGGGACTGTCTGACCCTGTTTTATTGGTGGATAAAAAGCTTTGGATAAAAGCTTCTGCTTAGTCATGGGTGACATTAGGCCAAGGGCTCTCTCTCCCAGTCATCCTCAGCACTGCAATGGATAATTTCAATTTCAGTTCTAAAGACCAGGCTTCCTCACTCTCCACATTTCCAACCTTTTTTGCCTCTTCCATGAACAGTCCCTGAGGTCACCATGCCATTACGTGCGAGCAGCCTTCCAATAGTTGTACACATATGTATGTAGCCACTATGAGGAAAACTGCTATGAAGATAGGTCCCCGTTTTGCCCGTACTTATAACGGCCACTCACTATTCACACACGCTGGATGTCATCTCTGCGAACCAGGGCCACGTCTGCTTCTCCACAGCACTATAAGCCCACTAATATTTTGGGTTGAGACTGAATAACACATGCTGATTAAGTCAACAGCTTCCTTTGCTGGCCACTATGGTGGGACCATTTCCAGAAATGGTGGTCAACATTAGCATTCTGGGGCAAGATATTATGTGATCTGAAGCAGATTCTGCTGAACACTGACACACAACGTGGCTTTGCACAATAAGGTGAGGGGCACAGAGGGTTGGGGGGGTGGGGGGAGGGGGGCAGTATTACATGCGTAACCAGACCCCGAGCATCAGATCACCATGCACCAACCACATGGAAGCTTATAAACAATGGGACAATGCGCAGCATCATCATCGAGCTCATAATATGTAAACAATATTAATGACCAACATGGCTCAGCAGCCCGTATGCGGAGCTGCTTAAGTACACTCTGTACTGGGAGTCTCTTTCTTCCAGAAATCATAAAATGACTTACCATTGTATTGAAGATCTGAATACTCTGCAACTAAGGTCAAACACTGCCTTATATTTTTAAGAAAAGCGTCTTCTTCTAATCCAGAACAGGGTCGCAGTGAGTCTGGAACCTATCCCAGGCAGCACAGGGCAGATGGTGGGTGTACACCCTGGACAGGATGCAAGTCCATCGCAGGGAACATACATTATGGGCAGTTAGAGACACTGTGTAGCCCAACTGCATGACTTAGGACACAGGGTAAGACACAGGGTCAGTGGGTTTCCTACTTGAAGTTGAATAACAGGAAAAAAATGTTACGACTGAAATTCATTTAGCAGATTCTTTCACCTAAAGCAGCATACATTTTTTGTGAGAGAGCAGGGTCAGACAGTCCCTGGAGCAACTGGGGGTTAAGGGCCTTGCTCAAGGGCCCAACAGTGATATATCACTCTGCCAACTCTACGATTTGAACTGGAGACCTTCTGATAACAGCATCCCAACTCGCTGAGTCACACGTACAGTGGCTTGAGCTGCTGGGTTTGGCTACAATATTGGAGGACTCCTTCTCCATCAGAGCAACAAAAGGCCATGAATAACAAGGAGAAGACGACAACAGAGGCATCCTTAGCTGAGGTCAAAGCGGCAGCTGAAACAGGTCAATGGAGGAACGGAGAGTATCTTGTTACTGGTTCTGCTGGGAGGGTGACATTCTGGCTGGATGGCTGGGGCCCGACACCAGCACCACATTACATCATCACTTTTAAACAATCTGAAAGCTAGTCAAAAATCCTTTGTGGTGGTTACCCTCTACATAACGTTTTTATCACCCATAAAAATCCCCAAGTCGGATAATAATAATCTTTCAACACCAAGCAATGAAACAATACATTTATGCAGAGTTTAGAGGGAGTTTTAGGTCAAGATCACCTTCGCTCAGTTCGCTGCTGCCAGGTCCCAAAGGGGGCATCTTCTAAAAATAAAACACCATCAACTATCATTTCTTGGCAGACTCTCATAATGAGTACGTTCAGCTTTGAGAGCGTTGGGCTGCAGAACAGCTGTGCTGACATTAATCAGCTTGTATTTACGATTAAAGATGTGAGGTCCATTTTACATATTTATGGTTCATTGGTTGTTTGGTGGGAATGTACATAGATAGGTAGGTACATGGGTAGGGAGATAGATGACATACAGACAGATAGATGACATAAGTAGACTGGAACAAAACAGAAAAAATACATGAAAAATAAAAAGGGAAATGAAAATAAGACATGGGCGTATGCATGAGGGTATGGTCACCTTTACGGGGGTGTGACAAAACCAGGGGTCCTGATAACAGGGGTCCTGATAACACATTACAGCTGAGTCAGCGAGATGATGACAAGCATCCCGGGCGGCCAAATTCCTTTCCTGCTCATTTAGGCATGTGAAACTTTAACGCGTTGAAGATAAAGGGCCATTGTTATTCCTGACACTAGGAGTGGCTTGGAGATTAATGGCATCCATGACGCTGCCTACAGTGTCACTGACACGTCCGGTTTGCCTGGCCGTGGGGAAAAGCCGGTGATTGTCCGTCACGTAATCCACATGGATCAACAGAGTCATGTAGTGGGCTACGCAACTACACATTGACTGTACTGGGAGTCCCATTCTGTCAGAAATGGCAAAATGGTGTAATATTGTATTCAAGACCTGAATACTCTGCCAGTAAGTTCAAGAATTCCGTATACAGTGGAAACTGCTTATAGTGATCGCATCTGTATGAGTGAAACTGATGACTATAAGCGGACGCACATTATAACCGATTTTCTTTTTCTTTGTGTCTCACGCAGATTACCCTCTATTGACATTTGTATATTTATCCCATGAATACAAGGTAATAAAATGGACAGTGTCGCTATTTACTGAATTTTTTGACTCTTTCAAAACACAGTAGAGCTGTTTCACACGCTTTTCAAATTACAGTACTGCACAAATTAAATCATTGAACTGAGTTTCATTTGAATACGCCATAAGGCAGTACTGTACATAAAATACAGCTTATTGTAGTTTCGCAGTGTTGAGAGTAAATGTATTTCTTTTTCCCGTCATGTTTTCTGTGCAGGCAGCATTAGCCTCAGGTAGCCAGAAGCAGACGGATTACCGCGAGGCAAAGTCAGGCTATCAAAGTAAAGTAAAAAAAAAAAAAAGAATTGCTGTAATTTTACAGTTTTATAATTTTATAGTTTTCCATATGTTATGCATAAAAACCCAAAATGAATACTGTAAGCAGACACAAAATTAGCAAAATTATAAGCAAATTTATAAGCAGAATTATTTCAACAGAATCTGAGCTTTCTTATCAAGCTTTCTGATCCATATAAGCAGTCGATCACTAAAACTGTCTCTATAAGCGGTTTCCACTGTATTTTGCCTTTTCTTCTCATCTGGTACAGGGTTGCTGTGAGTCTGTAGCCTATCTCAGGCAGCACGGCGCACAAGGCAGGGGGACATCCTGGGTGGGATGTCAGTCCATTGGTGTCTCCAGCTTCGAGGGTACACAGTTAGGTTCTATATTGGAGCAGACTGCTGGATCTGAAGTGACAGTTTTTGGAAAACACCCCTTTCCACCCTTACAGATGCTGCATCTTAATAACAGACTGCAAGAGTGTGTAATTTCTGGAGCTGGCTTACACAAGCACAGTAGTAAATGTCACTGGGCGTTCATCAAGGCAATTCAAGCTGTTGTTTTTGTTGTTTAAATCTTGGACAGAAGCTGAGTGATTATAATATCGAATGATGAAGTGATTTTATAAAAAGAGAACGGATGGGGAATCCCTGAAGCTGGGCTTGTCAGACATAAAACGGGAAGTGGAAGATTACAGACCTTCAATGGCATACACAGGCACAGAGGCACTGCCCCCAGCTGAAAGTTGATTGGGCCCCAGACCTGTCATTCACCAAATCAAAACATATCATTGGCTAATAAAGTTAGCTGCTCTATATGAATTATGCCCCTCTTATGCCCCCCAAACCATTAAATATCCTAGAATCACCCCTGGTAAGCCTATGCTTCTTAGTACCAGACATAAGGACAAATAGGTGTAGGACTGTGTCCTGTTTTAGAATAGAATAGTGATACTTTATGAATCCCCATGGGGAAATTCCCTACCCTTCTTTACCCCACCTTGCTCTCCATGATATACACAGACACAAATGCAGGTGACAGCAAGCTTTGGGTCTCAGTGAAGGGTCAGCCACTATATGGTGCCTGGGCTGCTGGGGATTAAGGGCCTTGCTTAGGGGCCCATGAATATGTCACTGTTTTGCTAATGCCAGTCTTGAGTTGCTGACCTTCTGATCACAGACACCTAGCTTGCTGAGCCACACACCACCCCTACCACCAACCTCTCAGTAACACAGGTTTTACACAGAAGACAACGGCTCCCCTTTTCCATTCCAACAAGGACCAGAGTCAAATAAAAGGTCAAGGTTAGCATGTTTAGCTGGCAGGCTAATTAGCACGCAGGCTAATTAGCATATGGAAAACACAGAGTGAAACAAACTCAACATAACCTGGTCAGGGCCGGGAGTCAGCGCTTACTGTTCAACAGCATTTCAAAAGCCGGTGTCAGACTCTCTCTCAATAAATAAGTTTCTTTCCTTCTTTTGTCTAAGATACAACCCGCAGGCTGTAAAATAAAGCTTATGCAGGCTATTCATTCTGACCAGTATGTGTATTCTGTCAGCTTAGTCTGATGTTTTATGTAAGCAATAGTTTATGTGACATGCATTTTTTGAGAACACATGCACAAACAGTCTGTAGAACAACTTGGGGTTAAAGGCCTTGCTCAGGGGCCCAACGCTGAAACCACTCCACGAAGAGCGATTAGAACTGGCAACCTCACAGTGACAGGCATAGCATCCAGATCCCTGAGCTACACACCTACCCCGTAGCACACCAGGCTGTCACCACCAGGCCTTCCCACTGAAAGCTAGCGGGCACTATCGCAGACAGCCCCACCCAATAATCCGCGCTCTCAACAGGCAGCAAACAAGGGAAAGGCTCTCTGTTTACTTTGGATTAGTGAGGACATCACCGTATCAGTCATTTTGAAAGCAAACAATCGGGCTTTCGGTGACGGGGGTGGGGACCCTCTTCAAAATGACGGGGGGGTAATTTAATTTAATTATGGGAGTGGTGAGCGAGTGGTCAGCACACTCTCTGTGTTCGCGGGTCCCCGGGCTGCTGAAAGAGAAGCGGAGGGCTGCTGCCCCCCAAGCTGTCAGGCTGACAGGCCATCATACCAATAATGCTTTTAGAGCTGGGGGGTGGGACGGGACTCCTTCCACCGCCTGGAAAGACTTTCCAAATCCATATGAGACTCACCTCCGGGTGGGGGGGGTGGGGGTGGGCTTTGATCACCTGTAAACATATGCCACCAGTACACCATGTCTCAAATTTCTTTCCAGTCTGCAGTCCAAAACAGCAGACAATTGCAATCGCATGCAAAATGCATGCAGGTGGGACGGATGCCCTGGAGACCAGCTCACCTGCGGGATCTTTCATTCGCATGCAAAGTGAATCATTCATAGAAATCCAGAAGCCAAAATAATTAGCACCTCATGCAAAGATGATTTAAGAATTAAAGATCTTTTCAAAGTGCTTTTTCACTGCACAGCTGAGAGCAAGGCAACTGACCAGGATGCATGAATATAGAAGCAGACCACTACCAAGCTTATGCATCCTGCCCTGTGGTATTGTGGTGGGGCGGGCCCTAGGAGTACAGGGTTACTCTTGCTGGTCACGGTTGGTCTCCTTGGCCAAATAGCAGCCTGGGACCCAGTCTGCAGGAAGGGTGGCCCTCACCTCAGCAAGGGGGAAAGAGGCACCCATTGGCAACTCATGGACAAAAAGCAAGAAATCACCACAAATTTACAAATTTCCCACAATTCCTCAGCCTCCTATTAATATGTAACTTGTGGGGAACTTCATCATCCATACAAAAGCCAAAGCATTGCTGCTTTTGGGAAAAGAAAATTTTGGGAAAACGCAGATGTAACAGTGGGGGCGGTGTGCGGCTCAGTGGGCTAAGCCTCTGTGCCTGTGATCAGAAGGTCACCAATTCGTGCCCTGATCTCAGAAGAATAGTCAAATCGCCATGACGCCCTTGACCAAGGCCCTTAACCCCTGAAATGCTCCAGGCACATTGGATAAATGACTGATCCAGCATTCAGACCCCAAGCTTTCAACTGTGTATATATGTGTGCGTGTGTGTTGCAAAGGAGAGCAAGGTGGGGTGTGCAAGAAGCAGCCTTCCAGTGCACCTGTACTCATACATGTACAAATGGCAAATAAAGCACCATTACAGTTAACAAATCCTCCTACTGGAGATAAAAGACTTATACAGACAATGCTGAGCAGCACCAAGTACTGCAGGACTTTGAAGTATCCTTGAAGTATCCCTGACCTCCAACATCACCAACATCGTCAGGCAGGTATAGCACCGGCTTTGTCCTGGCATCAGTCCCCCCAAAAAGTTGTGCGATCTGCCCACCACAAGGTCAGCATCAGAGTCATGTACTTCTTCTCTGTTCAACCACGAAATGAAGGTCACACAAGTGAAGTTAATACCCAATGCATTTTACAGTTGTTCTGTCCAATGACAGAGAAGAACAGGAAAACCATTTGTTTTTTTATCACTGCAGCATTCTGGGTATGCATATCTACTGATGCCCAATGATGCTTCTGTTTTGTGCGGGAGTCTCGCTGAGCCATGGGGCTCCGAGGAAATCCTGCCCTCACAAACGCTAACAGGTTTACATTATCCTGGAACTTGACTGCTAACCACAATGCCTCTAGGAAGCGGGGAGTCTCATGTTTCAATTGCACATGTCCGGGGCCAGAAAGAGACCTCTTATTTTTCTTATTGCTATTCATAAATCAAATAAGAATAACTCTCGGGAAGTATGACATAGTCTTTCTTTTCGTTTAATGCTTGATTCTAATATCACTGCATCTTTCATTATATGAGGAAATCTGGATCAGTAAGCCAGACGTCACCTGTGATGTTACCAGAGTCACCAGGAAGACAGGATAGATCTCATACCACTTTCCCTCCAGTGGAAATTTAGGGTGACGTTTCTTCCTGACAGGTATGTAATGTTTGAGGACGAGACAGTGTCAGCTGTCAGGGAGGGTTTCATTTTCTGTGATTCTAAATAAATTCTTGTTCGACCTGGTTAAGAATAGTTTAATATTTTTGTTAAAGGGATTATTAAAAACTATTTATTATGATGCTGATGACATTTATGTATTAGGATTTAAAAATTGCATTTCATATGAAAAGACGACGAGAGTCTTTTGGGGAAAGACGAAGAGCGCCCGTCAAGTATCGTGATATTAACGGCAGCTTGTTAAAAGCGGCGTTTCGATCAATATTCTGACACAGTGTGGCTAGGGGGGCTGAAAGTGAGGGGGGGTAGCTGGGGAAGGGCTGGCAGAAAACAGCCGAGAGGCCATTAAGCTGAAGATTAATGCTAAATGATCCTTCAGGAGGGGGAAGGAGCGAACGACACACGGCACGGCTTCTGTCCACTCCTGGCACAAGAACGAGAACAAAAAAATACAGAACAGAACGTACTGTCTGTTAAACCTGCGGAATGCCAAAGAAGGAGAATGACGTGCTTAGGGGTGGGTTTGTTACTTTTGGGGCCCCACTGAAATAGTCACTTTCGGGCCCCCATCCCCCTAGTGTTCTGGCTGTGTGTAGCCAACAGGGCCCCACTAAATCTCAAGGGCCCTGTGCAAATGTGTGGTTTGCAAGAAAATGTCTGAACGCAAATCCAGTGACGAGGTGGCCTCTAAGGCAGCGACGAGGTGGACTGCAGCGACCTAGCTAGTCACAGCCTTCCACTAGCGCTAAGGGTGCTGCTCATTCCAGCTCTTAATCACAACACCCTCATCTACAGGGGAGGGATGCTGGTCTCCTCCATATGCTGAACAGATGGTAAAATGTGTCTCATTACTGTTATATTATACACCGCATACATGTAGTTTTTGGAAAATAACTATATAGCACACTGGTTCAATTCAAACTTGGGTCAATGGTACCTCTCTTGGGTCTTGAACCAGCAACCTTCAGGTGTGGTGAGGAGGCAATGTCAATGCTAGGGAACATGGTTATCAGTAACCCTCCCCCCCCCCCCCATAAAAAGCAAAAAAATCGACAGACCAATGACAGCACTACATTACATTTACCCAAAATTCACTGTCCAAGTCAATGTGCAACTGAGGATCATCCAGGGTCAGAAATCAGCATAAGCACCCCGGAGCAGTTTTTGGGATTATGGTCCTTGCTAGCCTCGAGATTTGAGCCTACGACATTCTGGACATGGACACAGATCCAGAACCCACTGAGCTATACCCCACCCCAGCTGTGCAGTGGGAGTGTCTGCTCCAGGCCAGGGCAGGCCGGTGTAAAAGCAAGAGAAAGAGACAGGACCGGGGCTCGTCTGAAAAGGACAGGCTTCCATGTTTTATGGAAATGCCGGCTTTAGAGTTCCGACTGGCATCCGTAATGTGTTCTGCATTTCACAGACATTGTCTGATCATGCCAGGACGTTTGATTTTGCAATTACAGTCTCCCAGACACGGCTGCTTCCTCGGTGACGCGCGTTCCACGTTCGAAGTAGACTGTCACCACGGCTACCCTTCTGTCCCACTGACAGGACCCCGTCAGCGAAATGATAACAGCTGTCACACAAGAGGAGGAAGACGGCGGCATTAGCTTAGACCCAAGTTACGCCTGTCTTTGCTTTAAAGCCCCAGATGGCACGTTCAGTACGTTTACTACGAGAATTACCCCAATAGGAGGTACTGGGGGAGTCATAGCAGCACCCTAAGAGGAAACAGTGGCAGACATGGCGACTGAAAGCATATTCTGGCCTGTATTTACTCATCCTTAGCTCACGGTGCTGAGAAAATGAGGCACTGGGGGCAAATTGACAAAACAACAGGCATAATTAAACATTGACGACATCTACTCAAAAACAGCATTTACTAACCAATGAAACCAAACATGACTCCCATGATCACCAGCAGCAGCTGACACGACGGGATCTTCATGGGAGCTTTGGAGCTTGGAGACAGCACTCAAGGGAAACCAGCAGTACACAGAATACCCACAATCCCCTACTGCTAATGAATACACCACAAGCATGCTGATACATCAGCAGGGAGCTAATATCCCCAGCCATGGCAACTGCATCTGCTACCCCAACAGGGACCAGAAGATGGTGGAGTTCTGGAATATCATTTACACTCAGATCATTTAATCTTCTCTACAGAGGGAGGGTCTAGTCTGATGGTCTTGTTGACTGAAAGCTGTAAGGCACATCACAGCGGTAACATTTACATTAAGAACCTATCCCCAGTCGAATATTCCTGGCATACTGATGTGCTCGTACATCAACATTCTACAGTAGCTCCTGAGGACGTTGCGACTTATGTCTGATTTATGACGGACAAGCTGCAAAGCTGTTTGGTGTAACCAAAGGTGCGCAACATTAACTTAAATTTGCATACATTTGCACACATTTGCATGTGAAGCCAAACCGTGACCAATCCCAGTAAGTATAGGGCACAGCACATGCAAACTCCATGCAAACCCTAACCTTGCTAGCTGACCTCATTTTGTTCTCCAATACTTCCACATTAATTGAATTAATTTACTAAAGATTGTTTTTTATGTCTAGTTACACATAATCACAGGGGTATCAGTGGCTGGTTAACTCATACCTAACACCAACAAACAAGTTCACTGGACTTAATCTCGTAAGATTACCACGTTACCAAGGCCCAATTTTCAAACTTGCAGGTTAACAGTGAACAAAACCATCAACGATCCTGATTGTGTGAAGAGTCAGACAAAGGGGTGAAGTGGCAATGGTTCCCCAGGCCACCGCAACGCAGGAAGCCACCCCCAGTCTGGGAGGACAAAGCACCCCCTGTCAGACCAACAACACAATCTAGCAATTTAAAAGAAATGAAGTGTGACCTTGTGATGCAGCAACAGCAAACAGACCCCCGGCCTCAGGGGGCAGAAACAGAGCTGAAAGAGCCCTGCTGCGGCTTTGGTTGTTGAAATCTTCTTTCACATAAGCGATAATACATCATTTAAAAGTAACCCTATCACTGTTCACTGAAGGAGAGCAGTTTCTTGTTTGGGATTAAGGATGCTGAATATCATGCAGGTAACACCAATTTCGACAAGCGGTCTCCCTGACCAGTGAGACCAGTCGAAAACCCAGATGACAGAGGTTGACAGTAAAGAGTCAGTATGACAATATGAGTCATCAGAGTTCATCTTAATCTTCAGCAAAGGCCTCAAGTACCTTCTATTCTGGGAAGACAACAAGAAGCTCCTCCAACCACTGGCCTGTTGTGTATTTACCCATTGTCCCTTTGTTATGGTCTCATGTCTACACTGGATGCTCTTGTATTTTTGCACTAGTTGCAACCTAGTCTTTGATTTGAGCAGCTCTCCTATTAGGTTCGTTCTATATTGACAGCATATTGTATAGCTCTTGCTCCAGTCCTAACTTGCACTTGTTACTGGTCATTCACTGGAACCTCAGCTTAGCTACACTCTTACCTACTTGGCTTCCGGATAGCTGTATGCTTGTGATTGTATTATCTGCCTTCCTTGTACGTCACTCTGGACAAAAGCATCTGCTAAATAAATAAACGTGAATGCAAATGTAAGTAGAGAGTTTCCCTCTTCTTACTATAACAGCAAATACTGAAAGTTTTGCTATACGATTTATACTCCACACCATGCATCGATATGAAATGGGACGCGGTGTGCTTTTCCAACACAAAGGTTTTGTTGATAGATCAGCTACCTGTGAATAAACCGAGCATTTCCATATTTACGCATAATTTCCTGCATCAATAATCCCACGGCGCTGTCAAGCAATCATTCCCTCACCAGGAATCGGGTTCTGATACACTGCAGAGTTCCACCCCGGGAATAAGACGCATGGGTGTGATATTCCCATCTACCGGAACATTCCCCTTTGTGGGCCAACACACTGAAGGGAAAACAACAACCAGCGTAAGCGGAAATGCTCGTGGGAGCAGAGCTGGCTGGGAGAAAGCAGGAACGACAGGCGAAAGAGAAAAAGCCTTCAAACAGAATATCCTATCGGAGCTGGCAGCCTCTCTGTCCTTGTTTTTCACATCTTTTTCCATGGAATTTAGGAACATTTATTTACCTCCACTCTCCTATCAGGCTCCGTTTGGAATTTTCCATCAACTCGTCAGATTTAAACACATTCCAGATTTGAACAGATACACATGCAGGATAATTTATAAGAGATGTGTTATTTGCGGGGGGGAAACACAAACTTACGTAGGTGTTTACCATTTTCCATATGTACACATTGTGCTGGTTTTAAGTAATAGGCCACATCAGAGCAATCGGACACTATGATTTATTCACTTCTCACCATTCTGTTATGAGCCCACTTTTTGATTCCCACGGTTTGTTTCCCACTCTGCGAATAAAACTAGATGGGAAACAACATCTCAGATGGTTTGTTTCTCAGACATCTTCCATTCCGCTCCTTGACCTGTGTCCTCACGCCACTGGAATCCCGACCTTCCAATCAGGGTCACAGAGCTGACAGCCGAAATCCAATTGGCTGCCTAAAAATGTGGCTCCAGGACCCATGCGGCAACCAATGCGTTGACCCAAACCACCGACCTCTCTTAGACAAAGGTGTACTTGCGCTCAGCCAGAGAGAAACTTCTCTGTGCCCAGGGTCAGCTATCTGAAGACCTTTGGGCTGCAGTTATGGTAACTCTGGTGTTAATAAATGCATCTACATAACATAACGACCTCTGATAAGAGGGTCCAAGTGCACCACTGAGAAAATTACAGATGGCATGTCTGTTAAACTATCTGCAGACCAACTGGACCAATACTGCCAAGCCAAGAAGGGTCTACTGGAATGACAATATTGCTGAAGAACTAACAAAATGACATAATCATCCTGTGTTATGTTATGTATGTTAAAATTCCCAAGCATCATGGGTAAGCTAAGCACCCTTGATGTTGAGGTCAACATATTCTCTTTTTTTTTCATACAATTCCAAGTGAAATTCATATGTAGTACACCAATCACCCTCACATTTGCATATCCATCGATTTTTCCAGTTTTTGCTTCAAAGTGAAAGCTCAGCATTTCACTCGTGTTACCGGTTTGGTTGACATGGCTTGGCTTGAAATTCAAAAACGTAGCCAGCAGTCAAAAGATAAACCTGATTCTCTGAAATTTGCTTGAGCAGGGCTGCAAGCTTCTGCTGTTCCATCTCGCACCGGCCCAGGCGATCTCTCTGGCTGAGAGACAAGGCAAGATGGCCACCTGATGCTCAAAGCCCCGCTATGTACATAATCCCTTCGGGGGGGTGCTGTACAGATCAAAGGCTCCCATCAAAGACATTGATTGGGAGATCAAATCAGCGGGACGGTCACACTAAGGGGCGGCAGCTTTGATACACGCTGAACAAAATCTATATCCCTCCGGGTGAGGTATAAATGGGCTTTAGGCACCCACAGCCAGTCTAAAAGCGGAGTGTCCGCGCCCAAGGTTATGAAGCAAACACATAAACACACACACACACAATTTTTACTTACTGCACAAACACACAGAAAGCGTGTGAAAGTCACACACAATCTCCCCTTTTTTCGACAGTATATCAGATATCCACATATGCAAATGACCAGACAGGCACTCCGATATGTTCACACTATGCCAATAAAAAGCCATTACGCACGCAAGGAGCTCGACCAGTAAAGGTTTGATGTGAACTCCAAGCCAGTCTGCCTGTTTCATTCAGACCCTGATATCCTCAAGCTCTGAGAATATATAGCTACCAATTAGAAAGTGTGTGTGTGTACCCTGCTGGACCTGACCCACTGCACAGAATCAATCAACAGCTCCCTTCAGAAGACTGTCCATCGTTAGAATATTAATAAGCTTGTTTTTGGAAGCCCAATCACAAGGACTTAGTGTAAATTCTCTAATTCCCTACCAGTCCATCATTTACTGGTGATTATTCAGAAACGACCTCCTGTGCATAAGGGGGTAAGAGTCAGCAGACAGAGAAGAGCATCAGGCTTCATCCTTACAGAGAATGATGGACACAGAGTGCTGGATATTCAAACGAGGTGGCAAAAAGGAAATGACTTCAGGAGTAGCAATGGGAAAGGAAAGGAATGGAGCAGTTTGTTACTTCAGGCAAATCCGCACCGGCACTAACAGGAGCTTACGCCCACCGCGACCCATAAACCCACCGTCTTATGGCATCACCCAGCTCAGACACGCCCCATTTGACCTCCCCGATTTCCCCTCAGTTAACCAGGAGAGGTGCGAGTGAGCGAGGTTCTAGTTCTTGTTCTGGTCAGTTATGCTTGTCGGACCTTCCCAGGTCCAGAGCCGGGTCAGTTTCCCCCCCGAAACGAGCTGCCTTGCTGCATGGAGGTGCACCCCTGCCCCTGCCACCAGGGGGCGCCTTACCAGGTGTGTGCCACAGTGAAGCGCCTCCGCTGCCGCACGCTCTTGTTCACCATCATCTTCCTGAAGAGGCGTGGGGAGGTGCGGGGGGAGCCGCTTTGAATGCTGGCCACCGGAGGGGGCTCCAGCTCCAGCCGCACACGCTCCCCACATGTCCACTCCGCGCCGGCCGGCTCTGCGCTCGACATGCTGACGTCCTGGCGGGGCGAGGGGGGCGACTCTGAAGGCTCCAGCTGGGGGTGGGGGGGCGCTATATCATAAAGAGGAGCGGGGGTAGAGGGCAATCCGTGCTGAGCCCGCTGTATCTGCCACACCCCCTCGGCGTTCCAGGCTCCTGCCGTGCAGCGTTCCCTTACACGGATCTTCCTAAAGACTCCCGCTGGGAGGACGGCTAGAGGGGAGGCACGGAACCACCCAGAAAGGAGAACTGCTAGGGTGCCACCCCTGCCTCCTATCCGTTCGCTGTCTCTCTCTCTCTTTCTCTCTCTCCCCCTCCCCCCGTCTTCCTCTGTGTCAGCAGCTTTCCACCTTGTCCATAAAGTACACACCAGCACTTGCTGAATCCATTCAGCTCCTTGAACCACCCTCATAAAATAATCATCTGGGTCTCTGACAGACGCACTCCCCTCGTCTGGCCACTTGCTCTCTCTCCTGGGCACGGAGGCACGCCGCTAACCCCACTTCCACAGCGAGAGGGGCTGCAGTCACAGGCACAGCCCCGCAGGAGCAGCCGAGCCCACCGTTCATTGAGAACAAACATTTCTGAAGTCCGCGCATTCACACAGCGGCCTGAGGCCCCGCCCACTCTGCGCTCTGATTGGTCGGCAGCCTTTTTGACGACAGGCAGGGATGATTTGTCGGGTCTCTAGGTGACTGTGGATCTGCAGCTGAATGCTGACCTTTAGTATCTCACTGTCATTCAAGTCACAGATTTATTTTTGTTAAATATCAGACTGGAAGGAGATGATATTTACAACAAAGATGAGGTTTGAGCAGCAGTGTGTCAGCGTTTGGAATCCTTCATTTCCACAGAGACTTAATGAAATTTTTTAAAAATGCCTAAAATTTCAAATAAAAAAGCAAGTCACTGACTTTTTATTTACCACAGCCACATAAAAGCCTCAGTTTATGAACCTTATAAGTCCAGATGACTTCTCTCAAAAAAAAGAAAAAAGTGTGTCTGCTTAAGCTGTACAAACTGTGAATGTCTTTCACACGCACGATGCTGATCCCGATACCAAAAACAACATAAGCGTCTGGCACACGGCATCTGCAGCGTACAGTAACGCGTACCCCTCGAGTGGCCACAGATTATGCTAATCTCTGCCACTATCCTCGCCATGGCAACGGCCACCAGCAGCTCCCTCGGCGACCTTAGCGGGGTTTCTGTCAGTGACCTTGAGATGTGGGGGGGGCTCCCAATCGAGCCTGGCAGCTCACTGACCATGCTTGGGGCAAAACAGACCATATGACACCGGGGTGCCTGTCCTGTCCAATCAGCAAGGATATATGTGATGTGTCACTGTTTTGTGTGAACAACAGGGATATGACCGATGCCTGGGCATAAGAGATACACAGAGATTTTTAAATTGAAAAACCTTCAGGCAGTTTCCCTGCAGATACTGCACACCAGGCACCTCAAAGCATTTTTCCGCTCGCTCCCATCCAAGCTGAGGGCGAGATGCCCGTCTCCCGGCACTAAGCTGATATTAGCGCTTCTGAAACCATGTACACTTGTGACACGATGACATTCTGCCGAGCTGTGTGCGAGTGTCCGGTGGCACCGGGTGACATTGAACTTGAGCTCCAAAACACAAGCATGTGACAAAGATAGGCACGTGAAAAGACGGGCAGAGAGAGAGACAGGGATGCAGGAAGATGTGCTCATTTAAAAACAGGCAAATTGGAAAACAGGCTAATTTGAAAGTAGTCACACTGGAAGATGGCCACAGTGAAACACAGGCACACTAGAATTTGAGCACAATGAATGACGGGCACATTTCAGTACAGGCACACAGAGAGATGGGCTAATTTAAAAACAAGCACATTGAAAGACAGCCATGCTGAAACATGGGAATACTGAAGGACAGGCACAATGAAAGACAGGCATATTGAAATATGGGCATGTGGAGAGATGGGCATGCAGGAAATGCAGGAAGGAGGGCTAATTTAAAGAGGGGCATACAGAGATGGGCATGTGGAAAGATGGGCATGCAGGAAGAAGGGCTAATTTAAAGACAGGCATATTGAAGGACGTGCACATTGGAAGACGGCCACACTGAAACACAGGCTAATTTAAAGATGGGCACAATGATAGACGGGCATGCAGGAAGAACAGCCAATTTAAAGACGGGCACATTGAAGGACAGGCACACAGAAAGACAGGCAAGCAGAAAGACACCTTAATCCTGGTCTTTGTGTCAAAGTCCTGAAAAAGGGAAGTAACTTGAAAAATACAGACATGACAACAAAACAGCAGCCAGATTGCTGTGAGCTCAGTTAAACCCAAAGGCAGCCAGTATGACATTGGAGTCCATGTCACCTAAGCCTGGTTCTGCTGGCTTTTTCCTTAGATATTCAGAGCGGTCGGACACAGAGGTTTCTCGCTCTGTTGTGTAATGGTTAATAAGTACATATACATCACGCATGGAACGGGAAGCACTCTGACAGAATAAGTGATAACAGGAAGAAGGTTGGGTCTGTGTTAAACGTAACACAGAGTCTCACCTTAGTGAACACAATATGGTGAGAATGTTTCACGGTTTCACCATACTAGAGTCTAACCAAAGAGGCCACAAAATGAACCCCAAGTCTGAACAAACAGAAAATGTGACATCGTGAAGGTCGTGCCTTCCGGGATCCTGGGCCAATTCCCAGCATTCCCATTTTCCAAAAGCAGAATACAAGACAAATGATTTGGAAGTCTGGTGTTCAGCTGGAACCACTAGGAGTCCACTTGGAAATGCAAATAAAAAAACAATTCTAGCTTCAATCTGACGTAATGGTGTCCTACATACTAAAAAACAATTATGCTCCAAAAATACAGCTGTCTCCTAGCCTCTTGCTTGGAGACAATATAAAAATCCATCATTCCTGAGCCAAAAATAAGATGAAAAAGGGGGAGAAGGCATGCATGAATATTAAATGGAGGCAATTTTGCTGTATACCACTCTGAAGAGCATTCTGCAATTAAAAATATAAGCAGCAGTTAGGGTAAATTCGGTTAAAAGAAGGAGAGGAAAGCAAGGAGAGAATGGGAAAAGGGATGGAACAGGAGGACAAAGAAGAGGGGACAGTACAGCAACATGAGAGTAGGGGGGACAGGAGAGGGCACAGGAGAGGACAGGAGAAGAGAGGGAAATGGGAAAGAAGGGAGAAGAGAAAGGACAGAAGAGGGGAGAGGGCAGGAAATGGGAGAGGAGAGGGGACAGCAGAGGGGGCAGGAAATGGGAGAGGAGAGGGGACCAGAGAAGGGACAATACAGGAAGATGACAGTGGGGGGAGAAGAGACAGGAGAGTAGAAGGGATAGGAAATGGGAGAGGAGATGGGACCGGAGAGGGGACAGGAAAGGAGACAGGACAGGAGAGTAGAAGGGATAGGAAATGGGAGAGGGGACAGGAAAGGAGACAGGACAGGAGAGGAGAGAGAGGACAGGAAACGGGAGAGGAGAGTGGACAACAGAAGGGAGAAGAGAGGAGACAGGAGGGAGGTGTCTCAACCATGTGGTAAGAAGAGCGACATTTCTGAGAAGTGACGCTGAAGGGGGGGATGCACAGGCGTTTCAGGTGCCCACGATGCTTAAGGATGCATGATCTCCACTGCAGAGAGGAGAAGCTGAGCACAGACACAACAAAGACGCCATTGAGGAGCGACACGGCAGACGCCGGGAGTGAATCATGGGTAATTACTGAATAATTACCGAAAAGAGCTGCGCTTACGAATTGGATTAGAAGACAAATGGGTAGCTATTATTCATTTTATAGAAGCAAAGCATGTTGATGTTTACAAGTATCATACAGGCCCATGTATCAAGAAGGAGATAAGATACAAGCTGCAGTGTCTCTTACACAAACACACTAGATTGATGACTTAAATAAATAAAGCAATTAAATCATGCAAGATGTTTTATTTACACTTTTAATTAAACACGTTACACAGGACTCTTAAATAATAATTCCATATAGCTCCTAAGCTTCTGAATTCGAAGATTATTTTATCAATAACAGCACCCTTTCTGGCCATCACTGAAATATCACGAAGTTCCTGACTGACAGCTCAGCTTCTCAATATGCACCGTACATTTGTCATTGAGATATTGCACATGATATTAAGACTGAAGATCTGACTGGATCTGCCTCAGAGGGGACCTTGTGATGACCTGTTCTGGCTCAAACCCCTGCCAGATATCCATCTGCCCATACGTATCCAATAAAGGTGACCTACTCCACAAATAGATAAAGATCCAGAAAAAAGTACCAGAATCTTATGAGCTAAACTTTGAAGTACTGAAAAAAAAATTAAGAGAATGAATTAATGAATATTTATTTAGAAATATTTGTGTTTTTGTTGTAGCAGATTTAATTAAAAGCACCATTTTGTGAGGTTTGTAAACACCAAAATGTAACTGATTAAAAAACAAAGTAAGTCACTCCCACCATCTAATTACCACAACAAATCGACATTTGGACTGCAGCCATGACAACAGTCAAGAACTGGAACATGAGGAACATTAGAGAGGCATACAAATAGAGTTTGTTATTATACAGGAAACTGCAGTGGCATTGGTCCCGTGACACAGTCCAATCTATTCACTTCCACTTTTGAAACTTCCCTCAAATGAAGCCTGACCTTTCACAGTTTAGAGGTCGGGCTAATTCGGTGCACTGGGGGTGGGGGGTTCCCAATCCGGTCCTCGGGGACCCACAGACAGTCCACATTTTTGCTCCCTCCCAGTTCCTGGTAGGATCAAAAATGTGGACTGTCTGGCAGGGAGTTTGGACCAGCTGTGGGTTCCCAAGGACCGGACTGAGAAACACAGCGCTAAGGGAATCGTTTGCTCTGTTTCCGTAGCAGCACCTGAGACTGCTTGTCATTTAGTGGCTATATTGCATTATAGGCCACAGTGCTTGGGGGCCTGCAGCAGGTGTTTAAGGGAACAATGATCAAACAAAAGGCTCGCTGTGACGACCAACCCAGTGCTCCGAAACATGTAACAGAGGAACTTAAAGGGCAACACAGCCATTTGTGTGTTAATTTATACAGCAACCATCTATTAGTCTATACTGAGGAACAGGCCCTTTTAGGTCTAATTTTAATCGTTTACAATTACATCCAATTTCAGCACTATAATTCATGTAATGCATTACCTACACCACTTTGCCGAAATGCTACAAGGACTAGCTGAAGAAAAAAAGTCTAATTCAAAACTGACCCAGAAATATGTATTGGTGTTTCATGGTCACCTTACAGACAGAAACTCACAAATACATACATAAATAATATTAACCTGTGCTTTCCGTTAAAGTTAAAACCAAAACCAATTATGTCCTCTCGAAAAAATACCTCCTGGCCCCTGTGAGGTTGAACCAGCTTACAAATCTGACAGGTCACACTTCAACTGAGCGCTTGAGTTTCTTTTATACATGCAGGAGACCTCTAGGGGGCAGTATTGACAAACACGACACTGCTATGTGATGCCGCTTCTCACACACCCTCCTAGTTGCATGTTTCAGTGAAGACTTGCTTCCTCCTGACAGAGTTCTGTCTTGGGTAAAAAGTGCTGATTGGCTGCATCTGTAGCTCACCCAAGGGCTTCACTGAAGATCCCTTATCATTCATTTAGCTAGCAGTAAACAATCTGTCAAGCGTGACCTTTCTTTTGACTAACATTTAAAGATCTCAATCCAGTTGACATCTAAAGATAAAGATTTTTAGGGCTTTGTTCCAGTTCCCCCAAATCAGGACCAGGTTTATCAAATACCACATTAATCAGTCATTGACTTATCAATGCTAGAAATTCTGTAACACGTAAGCAATGCCCAAACCACATTATGTGCTGCTCACTCTAGGATTTCTAACCAGTATCTTGTACAGCCTGGGGAGGGGAGTAAATTACAGTTTAGTGGTGCATAAGGCTATGAATGTGTGCTGTACTTCCCCCCCCACATTTTTATTCTTTGCAATCTCTGATGGATTCTAAATTAGCAATCTTTTTGGCTAGAACAAAATACCCTTTGGTTACGAATCAACCTAATTTATTCTGTATAATAAATCTTGCTACAGATCATCTAGGGCTGTAGGTGGAGCAGTGGGGGGGGGGGGGGGTTTGGAGGATATCCCAGCAAACACAGGGCCCACAGCAGAAGAATAAGACTCCAGGCGTATACACACACAGACGATTTAGAGATTCCAGCTAGTCTTACTGCACATCTGCAGACTGTTGTGGGAAACCTGAACACATCGTTTCAGCATAAGGACAACACAATTCGGATGCGAAAAGCCAAGATTTGAATCCCCAACCCTACAGGTGTAACTCAACAGCGCCACCCACTGAGCCATCCATGTACTAAATCGGTTTTGTTCGTAGCCAGCACCAGGCCAGCTGTCCTGCTGGACCAGGTCCAGCCCCTAATAACCTCTCATCCTCATTATCCAGACGCCACTGATCTACACAAGCCACCAAAGAGCCAGCCATTCTCTCAAGTGTCCTCAAGTTGGCTCAAGTGTGCTTGTCTGCAATCGTGCCCATTTCTTCATTGAAGCATTCTAACCTGTAATCTCGCTCATTTGCTCACACATCACAGAATCAGGCTGAGGATCTGTGGCGGGTTTTGTAACTTTAATTAAACAGAAAGGCAGAGTCTTTCTATCTAAGGCAGTCTGGCAGGAAGAATTCTTGCACCTCCTTAACTGGGGGTGTGATTCCCCCCTGCTCTGCGTGTGGAGTTCACATGTTTTTCCTGTGTTTGCGTGTGTTTCCTTCAGGTACTCCTGCTCCATTCCAAGGATGTGTTTTGAGTGGATGTATGTCCCTAAATTGCTGTGTGTGTTTTTGTGCCCTTAAAGACCTGGAATCCCTTCCAAGATGTACCCTGCGCTTCCTGGGGTATGATCCAGGCTCATCAGGACCTGGCACTGGAGAATTGATGGGTTTAAAAAAACACACCTCCGGAATCTTCACAAGGACATTTATCCCCAAGAAAGTTTGCAGGTACTCTACAGATTCATAAACATTAAAAGCTGTTGCCATTGTTGACTTTGGTGAATTAACCCACCTTAAATATTTTACAAGAACAGGAAACCATTCATTTAGTGACCAACCATTTGTTAGCACCTAGCACAAAAGAACCTTCCGGAATCTACTCTTAAAGTCGTTTCCCACACAAACTGGCTTGTATACAGAAGCAGTCTACGTTCAATCTTACAGTCTTAATACACAAAGGCAACGACGGGGGGGAACACTCACGCCTCGGGGTCCACGGGTGTGATGTCAATGCGGGGCGGCACGATGAAGGGTAGGGTAGTGGGCCGGATGACGGTATCCTCCTCGGGGGTGCGTGGCCTCTCCGCCTGCCTCCAGGACAGCGGGGGCAGCTGCAGGGTTCCCGAGTAGCGCCGGCGCCCCCTGCGCAGGTCTACCCCCAGGGTGCAGGCGGGCGAGGCGGATGAATCACTACAGTCCACGGCATCCCTGCCATCCTACAGGGGGGCAAACAGGAGCCGATCAAATCGACAATAACCGCTACACGTTTGTTGCGTTTCCTTGTTAAAGTGTCTTTTCACAAATTTGACTCCTCGCTGATGACCAAGGGTCAGAGTCTTAGTTACTTATGCTACAGGAAATGCCAGGCACGTTTATTACATCTGATATTTGTCTTAGGCCCTGCGATGGGTTGATGGGTTATTCCTTTCCTTGTGCCCGCAGATTGCAGGATAGGCTCTGAAGCCCTGTGACCCAGCGCAGGACTAGCGGGTTTGGAAAATGGGTGGATGGATGAATGGATGAATATTTGTTTTATATTATTGCCTTTGAAAGCATTTCTTCCTAATCAAATACAATTCAAATCACTGAAAACACCTGAATAAGCAGGATTTGCCCAAAACTCTCTCTTTATATTGCGGTTAATGGGTAACAGGTTAGGGATGACCACCAGATAACCAGGTTAGCCACATACTGGTGATACAGAGTCTCCCACTAGAGGGCGACCTAAGCTTTCCCTTGCACCACTTGGGGGGGGGGGTTGGTTGCAGCTGCCAAGATCCAACGGTAACACAGCGGGACGCTTTGTACCTTACAGAAGAATGAGAGAACAGCTGGTATAAAACAAAAACAGTCAGTCCCATGTGCTCACCTCTGCAGACGAGCGTTTCATGCGTGTCCGGCACATTCTGAAGGTATTCTACGATGTACAGTGAATCGTGTTTTATGTTTCATCATCTGCTTCTTCCCAGCACACACACATACATGCACACACCCACACACACACACACACACACACACATGCACGCACCTCTTGGTCAGAGAGACAGAGGGGACACCACGTCTCTGAACATGTGACATTTATCAGCTTGGTTACATTTACCTGTGTCCACCAGCTACAAGAATAGACTGTCGAGGGGCTGACGGCCCGGTCAGGTGTTACCTGCCCCATCCTTGTTAGGTTCAGAGGGTGGCCTGGTGCTTCTGCACAGCAGGAAAACGCTGTGCCGCACCTGCGATTTCCCCAGTGTGAGACCGAGATCCCAGGACCTCGACAGCCAGAGGTAAACAGACCCTCTGTCTGGAGGGCAGGAGGCAGCCTGCTGACTGTAAAGCATCCCCCCCAGAGAGGAGACCAAGCAGTGTCATGCATTTGGCCAACAAGAGCACCAGCACGGATTCGGGGGGGGGTGGACGTAACTGGGAGAAATCAGGGGGGAGTGTGTGCTGGAGGCTTAGCAGGTAAACACTATGGTAAATCAGTACTAATGGGGAGGGTATTAAACAAAGCAGCATTGTAGTTAGCTGGATAACCAGAGCCAAAACGTGAAAACTGTCCAACAGGAGAAGAGGTAAGCGACATTCCTACTGGACAATCCTTACATTTGGCATAAGTTATCTGGCTAATGGAGGAATCCTGCTTTGCACAATACTCCCCTGAGCTGGTACCATGCACATCATAGCCGTCCAATGAAAACTGCATAGCACCACATTTTAATGATTGTACACCAAGGGTGGAATACGCCCATTCTGCTGTCTACTTATAACCTTCAACGTCTAATTGACTAATGAAAAGATGTTTTAAGAAGCCATTTATTTAACATATTGAGTTTAATATTTAGTTATATATTTATCTGTATTCATGATGGTCATTTGTATGGATTATTTTATATCGCTAATATTAATTTATTCATAGCTAGATAGTTAGCTAACGAATATATTGACAATTAACAATGACAAAGCTAGATTAGTTCGTATCTTGTTGACACTGGCGTATTTGCCGAGCCGAAAACAATACAAACATTTAAAATATAAAAAATAAAACATTAAAAATATTTTTAAAATGTTGTTTTAAACCTTCCATTGATGGCTGTGCAAAGGTAGGTTTCTATTGTGGTACTAAGGGTGTTTCATTATGTTATTTTAGGTTTATTTTGTGAAGGAGTTTCTGAGAAAATGCATTTTTTCCACACCGCTGAAATAATTGATTTTTGGACATGGGCATTTTTCATTGGATAGCAACAACATAACCATGCGCAACAGCTACCTGCTAACAGGAAAACAGGGAGAGAGGCAGTATGAAGAAGAGCAGGCAGAACATAGATATGGGACCAGTGTTGACCCACCCCCCGAGCCGCGTGAGTGGGGAGAGGTAGCGCGGCTCCGTGGGTGCATGCTGGGAAAGAGAGGGACGCACAAACTGAGCACGCTCACATTGAACCACACAGCAGCAGGGCAGCCACAGGGAAGGGCCCCTCAGCTGGAGCGATACTGTCACGTGTCATCAGTGGCTCAAACGCACACAGGTGGGGCGTAAAATCAACAACAGAGCGGGGAGGAAATATGCCGCTCTGAAGGAGATGAAGGTGGCTGTGAGTGTGACCTAAAATTAACATCTGGGGGAGTGTGACTTGTCCCGTTAGGACACCGTGTCTGTGTTCAGAAGGTCATCAGTTCAAATCCTGGGGTCAGCAGAGTGATTTCACTGTCGAGCCCTTGAACAAGGCCTTTAATTCCCAGTCGCTCCCCATGGTCTCACTTTTGAGTGTAGACTGAGAGTCAGCCTGTCACAGTGCTGCCACCTAGTGGCCATGTTATTGCAATATTTACATTTAGATGAATATCTTTACATTTTGCTTATTTGTATATATTATTACATAAATACGCCACCGTCAAATTTGCATGGCCAGAAGGCAAATGAAGCCGGGTGTCACACAGATGGGCACAGTGTATTATTTGGTATGGTGCGCGCGGATATGGAAAGTAGGAGAGGCAGGGATCAGCCCTGGTGGATGTGAGAGGAAAATAAGACAGAAACGAAGGATGTGAACGAGAAAAAGATGTGAAGAACACATGGACTGACTCAACAGCATACCAGCCCTATCTCAGGGTATTTCTCGATACCAAGGCCACAAAGATCGTACTTGTGGTCTTGGCAAGAGCGTTCTTGCTAACTCGCCTCCCAAGAACGAGCTTGAGGTGCAATGAATCATGGGATTGGTCTCGTTTGACGAGGCATTGCAACCAACGTATCGTTGATACTTGAGGCAGGGAGAGAACGACATCCGGGGATTTTTATTACCCTGTGAACTTCTGTCCTTAGCGTTGGAACTGGTCTTTAGCAATAGAAAGTGACGTAAAACAAGTACATGACAACAAGTACGGTCAAGAACACATATTGAGAAACACCCTCAATCTCTTCTTCACTGACCTCCCAGAATGCACTCAGCTGTGACAACAGCCGCCCCCCCGCCACACAGTACCCTCATGTACTAACAGGCCTGCCAACAGCAGAAGAACCATTATACACAAGATGCCTCCTCTGGGCCAGACCTCACCCCTAGCCAAAACGCACCAGCACAGCAGCCACTCATCTCTGAAGCAGACAGACAGGGCCACACTCAGCACTTTAACCACACATACATTAGCCATTCAGTTATTCCCTCCACAATATTCTGCATGTTTACCAGTTTACACTGTGTACTCGTTTGCACTGTTTACTGTGTTTACTTGTTTACACTGTGTGTATTGTCTATGCATTATACACTCACTGGCCACTTTATTAGGTGCACCTGTTCAGCTGTTCATTGAAGCAAATATCTAATCAGCCAATCATATGTCAGCAGCAAAATGCATAACATCATGCAGATACAGGTCAGGAGTTTCATTTAATGTTCACATCAAACACCAGAATGGGGAAGAAAGGTGATTTAAGTGACTTTGAACGTGGCATGGTTGTTGGTGACAGATGGGCTGGTATGAGTATTTCAGAAATTGCTGATCTATTGGGATTTTCGCACACAACCATCTCTAGGGTTTATAGAGAATAGGCCACAGAAGAAAAAACATCCAGCGGGTAGCAGTTCCCTGGGTGAAAATGCCTTGTTGATGGCAGAATGGCCAGAGTGGTTCAAGATGATAGAAAGGCACCAGTAAGTCAAATAACCACGTTACAACCAAGGTACGCAGAAGAGCATCTCTGAACACACAACACATCGAACCATGAAGCAGATGGGCTCCAGCAGCAGAGGACCACAGCGGGTGCTACTTCTGTCAGCTAAGAACAGGAAACTGAGGCTACAGTGGGCAAGGAATATTCAAACACGGACAATGAAAGATTGGAAAAACGTTGTCTGGTCAGATGAGTCTCCGTTTCTGCTGCAACATTCTGATGGTAGTGTAAGAATTTGGCGTGAACAACATGAAAGCATGGATCCATCCTGCCTTGTGTCAACAACTCAGGCTGGTGGTGGTGGTGTAATGGTGTGAGGGATATTTTCTTGGCACACTTTGGGCCCCTTAGTACCACTTGAGCATCGTTTAAACACCACAGCCTACCTGAGTATTGTTGCTGACTATGTCCATCCCTTAATGACCACAGTGTACCCAGCATCTAATGGCTGCTTCCAGTAGGATAACACACCACATCACAAAGCTCATACCATCTCAGACTGGTTTCTTGAACATGACAATGAGTTCACTGTACTCAAATGGCCTCCAGTCACCAGATCTTAATCCAACAGAGCACCTATGGGATGTGGTGGAACGAGAGATTCACATCATGAAAGTGCAGCTGACAAATCTGCAGTTGTATGACGCTATTATGTCAACATGGACTGAAGGCTTTGAGGAACGTTTCAAGCAAACCTATGCCACGAAGAATTAAGGAATTTGTGAAGGCAAATGGGGGTCCAACCTAGTACAAGGTGTACTTAATACAGGAGTGAGGGAACTTGAATTTGCACTTTATGCACCTCGCTGCTTTATGCAAAAGAATATCCCCTTGGGATGAATAAAATATGTAAATGAATTGTATCTTATTTTCCTATCTTATCTCACGCTGGCTGCCTTCTGACATCATGAACGAGCATACTCCACTCACGTCCCCCCTTTCCTGACATGTGACTGATGATGACAAGTGAAGCCTGGCACCGCTGGCAGCTACGGCATGGACGAAGCCCTCTGATAAACTCCAGAATGGACACGTCATCAAACATGCAATACCATCTTCCAAGGCCTTCGCATCAGCCACACAAGAGCTCTGGAGACTCCAAAGAGACAGAATGGAGACACTGGATAAAGCCCGGAGGACAAAGCGGACAGGAAACCTGATGTGGATCAAAGGGAACTTACTGGAAGACTCACAATCTGACGTTTTTAAAGCAGCGATTCTGTTTGGGGACGGAAATGATTTGATCCCTATATTATGTAACTAACGAATTCAAGCTTGTGTTAAGCCATATAGAAGTGCCTGTATTGAACACAACAGTGAAAAATGAGAAGTGGTTCATGACGACACTTTTGACAAGGAAACAATGTCTCTTTTTCCCCATGCATGGATACTGTTCTGTGCGTTTTGTAATATCGACACAGATCCCTAAAACCTCCCTCCAGTCTCAGGTATCATCTGCACTGCGGAGGAAAGGAAGAGCCTCGTCTAAAAATCACTGGAACAAAATTCACCTGCTGTGTACGAAAACTATTCTCTCAAAATTACTCGACTTCTCCAATAATGTCCCTAAAACCCGGTCTTGAGATTATAGCCAACATAAAAAATTAGGACTTGGCTTCTATCCCAGATCCGCATGCAATATAATGAAAGCATTAGAGTTTTGGGTGTTCGGCAGATAAAAGAAAGTAACCGCTGACTTTCAGATGGGAATCGATATCTTCTAGAGGAGCCACGCCCGACACTCAGATAAAACAGATTATAATGGCAGTGAGAAAAAGAGGATAATGGATATCAAAAGGCACAGGAGCTAAATTTGAAGGATTCACACAACACTGCTCTTAGTTAACAGCATTACATTACATGCCACAAACTTCAGAATTTCTTAAAATGTTTGTTTTGGAATCAAAACCTCCTGTCAGCATGCTCTTGCATATATAAAGAATTGTATTATGGGAAATAACAGCAGTATAATAGTGAGATGACACCACAGATGAGTCAACAATGTTCCAAAGCAACATAAACTGCTACCAGCAACACACAAGAACACCTGCAGTTTTTGTGTCATATGTCTTCGTGTGACATATTTAGGCATGTCCCAGGGGCCTGTTTTATGTAGGTTTTACAAGAATTTTCACCCCAGCCATTTGATCAACAAAAGGGCAGCTAAAGTCAGCTGGGACCATCTGAAGAATGGAGCGTGTAATGTTCGATGAACGCTGGCATAAAGAGCATTCAGGAAGACAAGTAGCGGAGAACACAAGTAACTCTCCAGAGGTGAATTAAATCTCCTTATTGTCATTTTTTTCTTGCATGATTTTCCTTTTTTCACGTGACATTCTGTCAAAACATGTGTTAATTAACCACCTGGGTAACCGGCCTGGCATTATCTCTTCCTAACGATGGCGTCTACATGAGACTGTGCGCTCTAATACCCAAGCTCTTGAAAATCTCTCTCATGGCCAAAATGTTATTTTTTTAATATAAAATAGGACAAGCAAGCAATCAAGCAGCTGTCCTATAATTCCTTTGAACAGGCTCCTAAATGCCATTAAGCAAAGCCAGCAGGTCCCCGACACAGGCTAAATGTAATGGTGACTCGATATGGATGGTGAGTAAGAACTCCATCTTAAACTATGAGCTAGTTGTGTAAACATCAGAATGACTGTGGTTCAGACATCGGGTCCAACATTACAAAATTTCATTTTATTTTGGTGCACATTTTAGTTATCCTTGTTACAACCCATTGTAGGGTTGGGCCATAACAGAATGGGATGAAGGGGTGAAACGGAGAAACAACACAAAGCAAACAACGTACTTCAGCCTACAGAACATTTACGTTTAATCTAAACGGAGATGGAAAGATCAGTTCCAGAAAGTACAAATCCAGACCAGGATTTTGTTTCACCTAGCTATTTGAGTCACATTCACCGGGTACTAAACTGGTTGGTTGAAACAAAATCTTGGTGTGGATTTGTACTTTCTGGACCTGATCTTTCCACCTCAGAATTTAGGCAACACACATTTTTTTGAGAAAGTAGGGTCAGATAGTCCCTGGTGCAATTAGGGGATAAGGGTCTTGCTCAGGGGCCCAACAGTGACATCACTGCCAACCCTGGGATTTAACCCAGCGAACTTCTGATAACGGGCAGAGAGTCCTAACCTGCTAAGCCACATATTGTCAACATATATGTCGATCCCCATATGATCCCCCACCGTACAGCTGACACATGTAAATACTGACTTATTCATTTGACTCTTTGCACTACCACCTGTCACTTTACTGCTAATTGCACACCATTTATGGACATTTATGATTATTGTTTCATGTTCTCTCTCTTCATACTTATGTCCCCTGTTTCACAGTTTTTGAGTTTCATTTCATGAAGCATTTCATTACACGCTGTATTGAGTATATCGGTGCATGTGAAAAATAACCTCTTTCTTGATTGGTTGATTGATTGATTGGTTGGTTGATTGGTTGATGTACACTAGAAGCCCTAAAAATACTAAACTTTTCAGGCAGAACACCATAATACTAAAGTACAAGATGAGAGACTGGAGTCAGCACAGTGCCGTCGCCCAGCTCTGTCCACACATCTCACCCATGTGATTTATCAGGCTGGATGGTTCTGTGATAAATGCAACCTTCAAGCCTAATCTTCTCTGGTCCACAGTCCTGGGAGGATTCTGTTATGCCATCCTCACCCAGGGCTACGTCAAACTCCAAATTTTCCCAGATTAGCCAATCGAATGCAGCCTGGCTCGCAGTGCGCTGGGATTTCATACTTATAACATATCGATTACCTGTCTGCCCGCAGTCAGGCTGAAGAGGGTGAGGAAGCACAGATGCTGATATCTGGTTTGCAGCGGGGAAGGGCTGAAGCTGTTGTTTTTGGTAAGATGTATAATATTATTTGTGTGGCTGTTATCCAATAGTATTCCTTTCTAAATTTCTGCTTGTCTGGAAAAAAACAAAATAGAGTAGGATGATAAATTCAGACCTTAATAAGATGTAGGGCTCAGTCTGGGTGTTTTGGAAGCACAGCCTGTGACAGTTAATACATTACCAGTGTGTCAGTTTCAGACCATATTTCTTTTCCGTGCAGGATTAATTTGTCTGAGGAGTGCAAAAACTCGAGACCGATCCTTAGAATATTACAATGTACAAAACTTAAATGAAGGACTTAAATGAAGGGGATGGACCAGCTTTGTGACTAAGCCATGGGTAGCTGTCCGTCTAACCTCGCGGTGAATCTGAAGCACTGGAGACGAAATCAAGATTTACTGCCAGCACGAGTCACTTACCAGCAGAATGCACGCACACCCCCCCATATAACCCCTCCGTGGTGGATGTGCTGGAACTACGATTCACGCTGAAGCCACCGGGGACCGCCCGGAAAACGCAGCTTCCTAACATCGCAATTCTCTGAACGTACAGTCGCCGCCCTCCACCGCGCCATGGCGGATCCCGCCATGCCTTCCCGGCACTCAGAGCCATCACACTGGCAGGAGGCACACGGGAGGAAAACAAAAAACAGTGGGAACACAGTAGTAAGGGGGGGTATAGAACCTTTCCGAGAAACCACAGGCCTTGGGGTTTGCCGTAGCGGCCAAAGCACAGCGCCGCTACGTTCCAGGGATGGGGTTGCTATGGCGACCATCTACGGCCGCACGCACTTCTGAAGTAGAACAGCTTGAGTGGTCTGAAGATCGTGAACAAGGAGCAATAGATTTCTATTCCACTGATTGCCAGTATTAGAACCCCCCACCCCACCCACAATTTCTGTAATCATCGGAAATTTAATGATAAAGAAAGACGACAACCACCCCCGCCTGTAAATATGCAGGAAACCGTGAGGGGGATTAAAACAGTGATTAAAAAATGCAAATAAAAGCACCGAGTGGACAAAGGAGGGGAATGATGGGTGACACGGACGATGAGACACATGAACGTGTGATATTTGGATTGTGGGTCATGTTCCCTGCAGGTCAATTTCAGTAGCACTCCACGTGCCCCCCTCCCCTCCTGAGCTGAATCTGTAACAATCCCCCCCCCACTACCACCACTGCCTCCAGCTGCGATGCCTGAATGGAGCTGCATTTAATCAGGGCTCCCTCCCGCTGGCTGTCTCGTGCCACTGCACCTACTTACACTCAATAATCCCCCACCCCTCCGTCACTTAAACAGCCCTAGTAATCCCACAAATAGCTGCCCGCTGGCTGTGGCAGCCCCACCCTAACCCCCACACACACATAGATGTGTTTTATTTTGGTTTATTAATCTTACAAATACGCGCAGCGGCCAGATTATTAGGCACATCCAAAAACAGAAAAGCATGTGGCTGCAACCGAATACGTGCAGCGGATATGAAAGAGCTGCATACCCTGGCGGAAAGAAAGACAAACCCTGTCGGGCATTTTGCCATCTTTAAGGTGACCCTGAAGCCAGCAAAATTCAAGAGAAAAGAAAAAAGATAATTAAAAGGACAATTAACAGAAATTATTGAAATGATTTCTGGTTTTCCGTCACAAAAACTTTCCATAAGAGTGTCTAGACTTTTTATATCTGCTGCAAACAAACTCACACCACCACAGTCTTTGTAAAGACTTCCCCCTCGTTTGCATGCAATTAAGTAATATCTGACTAGCATCTAATCCCATGCAAACACAACTCTAGCAGAGATGGAAATTGATCAACAAGTAGTTACGCCACCTTCACTTTAGAAACAAAAGCCTCAGCACTTCGGCTGGCCTAATTCCAGAGCTGAGTTTGAGGAGGCACCCAAACTATGCTGAAGAAGACCACAGAGGAGCTGAATGGAACATGTGTGAGGTCCTGCAGTACCTGAGATGAGATGTGGTGACCAGGGAGCACCAGAAGAAAAGAGGAGAAGGTCACGACATTCTGAGGCACTAAAGCCTGAGAGCAGGAGGACAGAAGATCCATGAAGATCCATGAGAGGTAACATAAAGAGAAGTGATGAGATAGGAGACTACCTTGGAGCTGAGGAAAGCAGAAAGCACAGAGAGGTGACCTGTGGAAGGAGCTGGGTTAGGGGAGAAGATGCCCCAAGCCTTGGTAGTGAGGTGACCAGCAAGTCCATGTCAGGTCCATAGTGTGTAGTTCAGCAGGTTAGGATGCTATACTAGTAATTAGAAGGTCACTAGTTTGAATCTCACAGTCAGCAGTGTGATTTCACCATCAGGCCCCTTCAGCAAGGCCCGTAAATCCTATTATCTTAAGGGACATTCTGAACTGCATGTTGTCTTGTATAAAAATTTCTAGTCAATAAAATTTTAAAGTTATAAAACTGAGCCATTGTGGGATGGAACTGCTTACATGCCACTTGCCCTAACCCTCGGGTACCCTGGTCCAAATCATCAGTGACCTCATTGCTGCAGTTTAGTCCACCGCTTTCTCAAAAACATGCTTTTGTCTGTTACAATTTGGTAACTGCAAACGACCTCACCCCCCCATCATTATACTGCTTCACTATACTGTGTGCCTCGCTGCCGTACCGAACGCGGCTCGTTTGGGGGGAGTCGGCACTCACGGAGCTGGGAGTCACCACCAGCACGCTCCTGCTCTTCTGCATCTTCTGTCTGGCGTCTCCTGGCTCCTTCCTGGTTCGGCTGGCACCGCTGCAGGGAGAGGGAGATACAGGTGCCATGAGAACAAAAAACTACAGTCGAGGAAGTCAAGTGCGATTGTGTGGGGCATGACCACGCTGGGATTGCTTTCGAGGAAGCCCAGGACCGATTAGACCTCGAAATGACCCCGAGGGAGAGCAATGGCTGATTGGAAACCTATTCTGAACACTGCCACATGTGCTGCCTCTATCCCAGGGTCCTAACACCAAAACCCTGAGCGCTGTGTTGTTCATACGCATTCGCTGGAGAAAACAGCACCTCTGCTTCTGTTCAGTGTTACACTCATGTGTCCTTTGGTGTCACTGGAATACCAAAAATGGTCCTTTTTTAAATCCCTGGGTCTGTCATTGTCATACAGTCAGCTAACACTCCTGAACATATCTATTATTTTTCCTATTTTCTTTACCGCCTCCCTGCTTGATAATCGTCATGTAGAAAGATTACTGTAACATCAGACATCTCAGTTTGAGAAAATGATGTGATGGGGATTAGAGGGGCATTCCAGCACAAGGTAGCAATAAACAACGAGGATGTGACCTGCGAAAGCAGGCCGTCAACGCCGTCTCATGGACGGCTACAAGCCCAAATCAGGAGCTGGTTTCTCATCTCACATTACAGTGACAGAAAGCAGGTTTGTCCTCCATTCCGAGTCCCAGTATGTGTCTTACAGTAATAATGCAGTAATAATTTCCACATAGTTCGATGGTCCTTCTCTCAGCCAATTCTCAGGTTCCTGACGTCGTGTCTTTCTGCGATTCTTCATACTGGGAAGAGTTTATTTGCCCAATACATAAAGATAAAGTGTAAAATGAAAGAAAACTGAAAGTTGTATAGCTTATTTAAGCTGCTTTATTTTAGCTAATGCATTCCCCATTTGTACTGTCCATTAATCTATACAACTAGGCGTTGCATCAAAGCAACCACTTACCCAACGAAGGATCGCAGGTAGCCTGGAACCCATCCCAGAAAGCACTGGGGCGTCAGTTAATCGCTGAGCGCAGTAATGGAAATGCAGAGACAAATTTAGCGAAACTACATCTCTTTGTACTGTAGGAGAGTATCCAGGGGGAATCCACACAAGCATAGAGAAAATGAGCAACTTCCCACAGAGAACCGGAACAAGCATCAAAATACCAACCCTGGAGGTGCCAGACCACAAAAGTGAGCCAGTGAGCCATCAAAGAACTTCCCATCCACGCTTCTAGTACTCCAAAAGCATCGACCCTAAGCTACAACCTTTCGTAGACCTCGATGACCACAACACTGCAACCACCCCTGGGATATAAGCAAAGATATAAAACACATTTAACAATACGTCACAGCCACAACGTAAATGTCCTGACCTCTGGCTGTGATACAACACATGGACCTTCACAAACACCTAATAATCAATACACCTGCACTCGACAAACGAGCATACATGGGTGTACTATATGGCTTGCTGTAATTAACGGCCTGATAAACAGTCATTTCACAGATGTGTTTGCGGTCAAGTTTAGCCTGGAGCGAAGTGTAGCCAGTGAATGCTGACAT
>JAAGVU020000032.1:17196445-17223064 GCA_011763525.2 Mormyrus iriodes
TGATAAACAGTCATTTCACAGATGTGTTTGCGGTCAAGTTTAGCCTGGAGCGAAGTGTAGCCAGTGAATGCTGACATCATCTCAGTCCACCCAATTCCATCAAGGACTAAAGGAAAACAGTTTGAAAATGGCTTTTAATTACAGCGGTGACAAGATATACTTTACTGATACATACCAGCCAGATGCCAAAGATGCCAGAGATGTCACACAGTGAATAAAACGCTAATTTCATTTGTTTCCCAGCAAATTTTGGTTCAACCACACAAGCATTTGAAGTGTATCTCTTTATTGGTCTTCGAGGATTTTTTCTCTCTCAAAAATGATAGGGTGGTTATTGACTAGTTTAACTCAAAACCCTCATTTAAACCATTCAATTCTAAACCAATGGGTACTATACACCTCAGTAGACTGGATGGGTGGGCTGGTTCCTGAACTGCTTAACAAACTACTGGAAGCATCAGAAAGCAGCTGCTACCTAAACTACAACTAAACTACCCAAAAGATCACAAACAACTGAGTAGACAACAGAACACACAAGCACTTCGGGTACATTTCTTGGGTTCCTTTCAAACATTTCCTTTCCCCAAATGAGCCAATTACTGCAGCAAATCACTTAATCATGCTGCCTTTCTCCATCTCTCAAAGGATGAAATTGCAGGCATACGGCAGATGACGACATGCGCCACAGTAACGCTCAGCTTTGGCGCGCCATTAACGTTGGCTAGCATTAGAGTCTTTCAACGATTCCTTGAATTACATCTTAAAATTGTACAAAATGATTGCACTGACCAAAGAGAAAATGGTGCTTATTGCAAAGCACAGCAAAAGGATTTGTGAATAACAGCCTTAATAAATTTAATATATATGTACTGAGTAAAATCAACCACCATCATCAGCGTCATTGCTGCCATCATAACCTACTGGGATTACTCAAAATCTCATCATCATAATCATAATAATAATCATAATAATCATAATACCACACAGTAATCTTGATAAATGTGCATCCCCATTTGTCTGTTTTCCCTGTCCCTTCCTCCTTTACTGATTACTGATTTTTTTGTATCACTTTACAGTCACTAATTCTCTATCAATATTCAAGGTTTTGCCTGCAAGGCAGAATAATTTACCACTCAGAGGGAAGGTTTGTTCTGTAAAATATCATATTTTAAGGACAAGGCACTGTTTAAACAGACTCACACTGTGAATAACCGGATCAAAGAGGTCACTGATTATTTGGACCAGGGTACCAGAGGTTCTGTGGGTAACAGGTGACATTTCAGCAGTTCCCACAATGGCTCAAAGTTATTTATTAGACACTATTAGCCAAATCAACATGAAATTGAAAAAGCAAGGTTTAAGTCAGGGGCTGGAGCAAATTTGGGGTTAAAGGTCTTCAAGGGCCCAAAAGTCAAATCACTCTGCCAACCCCGGGATTTGAACCCATGACCTTTCGCTCACGAGCACACCATCCTAAGCCACTTGGCAATACACCGCCCCACGCACATATGTGCAGATAAGCACGCAGGTCGAGAAACCAATGACCTCCTGAACGCCTCTCATTTACTGTGTCCCTGTGGAGTAGATTCACTGCTACTTATTAGCCTGTTCTTCAATGCTAGCTCTAAATCACTTCTTATTAAAGGGTTATTGATTCTAAATATAGGCTACCCATTTCAGACTGAGAACAGGAAGCGTGTCGAAGGACAAGTGTTCAGGAACACTCCCCCAGCGCACCGCAATACCGTCTGCTTGTTAATGCATCAGGGAAATGCAACGTTTGCACTGTGAGCAAAAATAAGCTTGTACTAGTAACAAAACAATATGAGAAGACCCCCCTGTCTTCAAAAGGATAATTATTTTGCCTCTGAACAAACTCGGAAACATCAGCCGTATTCAAAATTCACCCTACTGCGAGCCTCATGGACACGTGAGCCCTTTTTGAAAAGAAATGCACATATGAGAAGTATCTCCTTAAGTCCTAGCAGCATTAACCTGCACAATGAAGCAGTAGTCCTATATATCCTAGACAGGAGTCTAGGTCAGTGTTTCCAAATCCAGTGCCCTCCCTGTAGGGATCTGGCAGGGAGCAAAAATGTGGACTGTCTGGTGGGAGCTGGGAAGGAGTAAAAACATGGACCGACTTTGGGTCCCCGAAGACTAGTCTAGGCGATATAAATGTTTGATGCTAGCAACAAAGTAAAGAAATGAAGCATTGATTTTTTTCCCTTTTACACTTGTCTGAATAAGGACGTTAGGTAACACACCAACCACCATAACTCTCCGCTTGGTCATTAGATTACGAAACCGATGTGCCGTCGGACGCCACGGCACACATCCTGCCTCGAGGCTGCATGTTGAAATTGAAGGGAAGCGGGCGCCGACTCAGGCACCTGGCAGATGTAAGAGGTCCTTTTCCGTTACTGTCACATTGTGAGAGAAAGAATTCCTCTGTGCAAGGTTGTACGAGATGTTTCATATGGTAGTCGTATACATTTCATACAGTGGATCGCATATCAAATAAAAGCAGCTATAACGAAATCACCCCCTGTACATATCGAGTTATAACTGTACTATGTTACAGGATTAAACTTTAGCATCCAATAGCACAGTGGTTCTAAACCCACTCCCCAGCCCTCCCAGTCAGTTCACATCTTCATTTTAGCCCACTAACTGCATGTCTGCACCTGGTAGTCGAGGGCTTTGATAATTAGCTAACAAGTATGTTTAAAAAATCAGGTGTGTAGGTGGCGGGACACAATAAGAATGCAAATTATTTGTAGGGGGGGGGGTCTGGAAATAACTGCTGTAGCAGGAAGAACATCGAAGCTTTGCCTATCCATCCATTGTTCCATCCATCCATCTTCCCACCGCATATCCAAAACAGGGTTGTGGGGGTGGGGTGGGGGTACGCAAGTCATTCAGTACACTTAGTCATTCGACATTCAACAACGATAACAAAATAAGCCTGGGCTATGCAATCCACACATTTTAGTATTTCAAGTTTCCATAGATGGCCTCCAATCCAGAAAAACGAAGAAAGAATGAGAAAAATCTCAATCCCTTTAACAGACTTTAACAGGGCAATAATCTTGCTTTCTTACAGATCTATAAGGTCCACAAAAGATCCACAAGGTCTTCTGGTCATCTTGGAACATTCAATTCCTTAACTTCAGCATGCAGCATTAAATGTCTGGTAAAAGTACGGTCAGCGGTTTGGGTAAACCACTTTGGACTGTTGGACTTTTTTTGTCGGTACCAAATAAATATCAAGTACTTTCCTGGCATTAAGCACTACTATGCAAATATTATACCAAAAATTCAATACATTCAAAGCAAAGTAACAGGATAACTCATTTAAACTCACTTCCCTTTTCTGTAAGGCCTAATCATGAAACTAGAAAGTTCTTGTGGTGGAAAAGTGTTTCAGTATAAGAACTGGCACTGTGGCACATCACAGATCACACTGTGTGACACAGAGCTCCAGGTAGCTTCTTTTGTAGGACGAACAAGGTGTTCTGAGTAACCCGGCTGGCAAACCTGTTACTGAGCTACCAGCTTTTTCTCAGAAGGAACGTCTTCTGTGATCCTGCTAAAAATGAGGCTCCGTTCCACTTTTCTATGCCTCCATCCTTCCACTGGGTTCTGAGACATATTTTCTTTAAATAAACAAACAATTTCTAGACCCTGGCAAGGTTAAGTATTGGTAATATTTCTATAAATCCTGTATCTGTATCTTACCCTTCGAAAAACAGATCTTGTGTTAGGGACTGTAATCATTATCAGCTTTGCTTTTCTGCCACAGGGTATACTGGTTACCATAGGACCTGAATCCAAAGCTATTCTGCTATAGGGTATACCGGTTACCGTAGCACCTGAATCCTTAGCCATTCTACTATAGGGTATGCCAGCTACTGTAGGACCAGAATCCTTAGCCATTCTGCTATAGGGTATACCGGTTACCATAGGACCTGAATCTTTAGCCATTCTGCTATAGGGTATACCGGTTACCATAGGACCTGAACCCTTAGCCATTCTGCTATAGGGTATACCAGTTACTGTAGCACCTGAATCCTTAGCCATTCTGCTATAGGGTATACCAGTTACTGTAGCACCTGAATCCTTAGCCATTCTGCTATAGGGTATACCAGTTACTGTAGCACCTGAATCCTTAGCCATTCTGCTAAAAATTACTACCAGAATTTCGATCTGTTTATGTAAAAATTGTATTATCATTGTAAGCTATTCTGTTATGCATAATACCAACAGGCAACTGAACCCTTGGCAGTCCTGCAAAGCACGATACAATTTAATAAAATCTGAGTCCTGCTAAATGTTATACTTGTTCTTGGAGTAACTAAATCCTCCAGAATCCTATCAAGTATTATACTAATAAACAATTCGACCATTTACAACTTGCCTAGGGAGCATGCCAACAAAAATGTCTATTTACATTTACATTGCCTTTCTTCCTTTAAAATTTGGGGGTCTGACAATAGTACATTTTTACTTGGAATTCTACCGGTAGATAAAAATAAAGTTTAAATACCTTCATAATACACTATAATGGTCAGTATAAACATTAAGGACGCTTTGTGCTGCATTATGATGGTATCTATAGTGCATTATAGATGACAGCTTCATAAAGCATTCATAATGCATAATATGCATGGCTATAATGCGTTATGCCTTTTTATAAGTAGTTATAGTTGTGTTTATAATACTTTATGAATGCATTACAATGCATTATAAATTTATCTATAATGCATTGTACATGAGTGCTTTAAGTAAAGTGTTACCTTTTACTTAAATAACAAAATACAAAAAAAAAACAAATGTCTGAATTTGCACACTGTGATTAACTACAAACTGAGCTCCATAAAAACTGTTAAAATCCACTTGGACACAGTGAGCAACCAGCTGGTGTTACGATTCTACTACTGGAAAAGGGTCAGATTTACTAACGCTGCCCCTGACCTGAAGGACCCAAAACTTAGCTGCCCACGTTACCTGTTTCCAGCCAGACTCTCCCACCACGGAAGCCATCAGCCACACCTGGCTGAAAACATCCACCTCCACAATGACAGAAACTATCTAAAACTACAGCTGCCTCACTTCTAGAAACACCAGCCCGGCACAAATTACACTCAGCGCAGAGTTACAGGCCACCACTCTGCTATTCGAAGGCCATGGACTGAGTGTGAAAAGAAACACTAATTTAACTGAAGACTGAAAAGAAATATCATTGTAAAAGGAAACCATGTGCATCAGATAAAAACCTGGGGAAAATGTCCAGCAGAAATTAAATTAGCTAACATTCAATCAAAAGAGGAGCAGACCAGAGGCCTCACATATGCAGTTCTGCGAACCATGGAAGTGAAAGATCTGATTTCAAAGACAGGGACATGGGAATGGCATTCTGCTCTGTTACTGTTGGCGAGAAAGGCATTACAATCTGCTGAAGCAAAAGCAAGCAGAAATTCAATGGTTGACATGGATATTACGTAAGGGTGAGGTCATGCTCTAAATTGTATGCAGGTAATCCCCCCCCCGCCCAGATGCACTGTTTCTATAGTACCAGCGACGTGGTGGTTTCTCTCAGCCATAAAAAGAGGGAGCACTGGAGAACGATGTCTGAGCTCCTTTAAGGGTTGGAAGTGTTTTTTTACCCAACTCTGGAAACGTGGTGAATGAGGCAGCACCCTTGAAGACTGTTTAGTCAGTTATCATAAGGGAAATAGATAAGTCTGTTTGCTTTACACTGTGACAGAAGCAGCTGTATGGGCAGCACCACAGTCTCACGCCAAAGATTCGGCTGATGCTGGGCACGCCCCCATTCCCTACCTCCAGAGGGACTGTCTCCATGACTGCCGCATCCCATGGGTTCTCACTTCGCCGTCATCCACAGGGCTTATTTTCTGGAACAGCCATACAGGTGGAGGCCAGCCCGAACATAAATAACAGGCTGCACAGGTGGCCAGGGAACCGAATCTTGCTCGTTAACCCCAGAGCCAATAAGACGTGCTCATTAAAACCTAGCCATTGAGGCTCACTCGTTAACCTGAGGAAACATGGCATGACAAACCAGAGCCCATGAAACCAACTGCCCCCATCATGACTTTCTGACAGCAGCTAAGAGCAGATTGGTGCCTTGGAAAAAGTAATTAACTTTACCAGTATTATCTTTAAAAAAATAAATAAGAATACAGAACCCCATCATACATGCAAATAAATGTTTACTGCATCTGAATGCCCTGCAACCATGGTACATTAATACAATAACAACCAAACTGACATAATTTCAAATTATTTCTGTGTAATGCCAAAGGTCAATGCTGCACTGCTGCTACTACAAGGCACATTTTATTTCCTTCAGGTTTGTGCCACAGGGCAGTCTGTGCATTACTGAGGGAGAAAAAGCAACACCCAGGTGCTCCATCCAGTGTCTGGCGTCTGCACTCATCTCATTTTTTACTACCGATTGTGCCATCAGGTACAGAAAGCAAACAAACAAAGAGTGCCATCTCGCAGCTGCCCGAGGGTAGCGCGAGGTCCTTCAGGGATGGGGTGACATGGATTCAGCGGGTTCTGCTCTGGCCTAGCTCAACCTGAACCTTCAAGCCATGCAGAAAAGTAACTATCAAAGGGGATCAATGTTATCTGTAACCTCGCCTGAATGCAGGTTTTCATGAACAGGAATAAAGGATTTAAGAGCAAGTCCACTCAACAAGATCTGAATTAAATTTTTAAAAATCTTGGCCTTCTGCTCTGTGGTCCATAAGGTCACATCACACAGTTTATTAGGACTTTTCTGGTACTGACTAACACCATACAGGACCTGACACACATCATAGCTCAGCATATTATCTCCCCCACTTAACGCAAAAAAATCTCCAATAATCGGCATACACAGAATGCAGGCAAACACGCCATTATCACACCTCTAGGAACAATTCAAAGTGGTAATGCATCAGAACAAGTTCCTCAAAGGACATTGATTATACAAAAATGTTTTTTTTTTAACTGTGAAATGAAGGGGATAGGCGGCATGTTAATGGACGTTACCTCAGGCCCAAGTCGCTCATACCCTGAACTGGCTCAAGGGACCCCTCCAGGTGGTTATTTCTTGCGGCACAGAGAGTATTTCTACCAAAAATCTACCACTAAATGTACAATATTATGAGTACTTTTCTGTGGTAAAAAGTCCCCCAGAGTGTGGAGTTAAGGACTTTCCTTAATTTTCTCTTCAGAAAAAAAAACATGAATTACAACAGCCTCACTTAGCCTAACATTTTGGAGAATCACTTTGAAATCAATAAACTTTTTTGAAATACTGTTTTAATGTATTTTTTCACCTAAATCTACCAGATGACTAATAAAATCCTGTGCCTTTACGGCTCTGGTTTAGAGATAGCTAGACTTGATCTACAAGCACCAACCCTCGCCATCATTAAATCCATCCATCCATCCATCCATCCATCTACGAACCAGTTATGCGTGGAAATTATCCCAGAAAAATAGGCCACAGGGCTAGAAAACACCCATGTAATTATACTCTTTGGGAAATTTAGAGATGGCAGTTAGCCCAACTGCATGTCTTTGGACTGCGGGAGGGATTCGGTTTACCCAGAGGAAACCCACACAACCCAGCGAGAACAAGCAAACTGCACACACACAGTGGAGGAAGGATTCAAACCAACGCTAAAGTGTGAAGCGACAGCATTGCCCCTGAGCCGCCATCACACTCTTCATTAAGAAATGATAATTAACATTCACCATAATGGCGATAGTGCAGACATGTTGCAAACCTACCAGAAACTTCTTTTTGGCCCATTATTTTTGGCAGAAGTGCCAGCATAAAAGCCATTCAGAAAAGTTCACGTGCTCTGAACTCTCAGGATGCGTACCTACAAGGTTGGTTGAGAAGACCAACAAATTCTGTCCAATCAGAATGGTGGATTTTGCAAGGCTCCACCCACTGCAGCACAAAATGCAGTTTTTGACATACCATTTTCGAAGGATTGATAGGTGAATAAAGTCCAAGCATTGGAATGGAAATACTTGAGGAAGCCGGGGGCATGACATTTGGTGTCCAACCTCACCACAATCCTGTACTGGAAAAGTTATGAAAATGGACGAAGAGATGTATGGATGAATCACACCACTGAACAACATGCTCCATGCACATGATCAGGTATGAGAAGTACCCAATGGCAATATACTCATAAACACACCATATCCCCACACAGCTGACCTTTACTACCAGGAATGTTATCTTGGCTCTCAGCATCGAACTCAAACAATGACCTCCTTTATGTGGAGGCTGGGAGTAAACGGGTTCTTTCATTTTACCTAAATTTTAATTAAACAAGGCCTTGCCAAACAGAAAAAACAACACATTGTGTAAGACGACCTATAGTAATACTACTCTGTCCACGTGCACATCTGTGTACTTTAAAGCTCAGCCTAACCCTAACCCTTAAAAAAGGCTTGGTTTGCCCAGAACATCCATGGGATCACTTCATAAGGGTGATGTTTCATTATCATACTCTGCTTTGAAACTAAAAATTTATTACAACTAATGTTCCTTCCAGGCAGCGCATATAAATTAATGTATAAACTTAACCTTAAGTTTAATTCCTAATGATGTAAGTAAAAGCACTTCACTCCCTCTCAAAAATACCGATTTAAATACTTTGAACACTATGTGCAATTCTGTTGTCCACATGTATTTAAACATTTATGACTAATTCTCATTGAAACTGTAAAAACCCTATAAGTCAGTATGTCCCTTTCAGAAAACACCTCGGAATATTTACAGTTCTTCAAAAGTAAGAGCAGCAGTGAGGCTGATATATTTTCTGCTATGTGCAATGCAGGATTAAATGGACTCAATGTATTGCGCAAATGTATAAACGCTGTTCTACAATGTTTAGTGACACCAGGACTCTATGCATCCTGCTATACTGATGATTCACCAATTGCATAGTGGTGCATGGCGCACTTCTACAATAATAGTCCCGACTGAACTAATGTGCACTTCTCATCATTCCCTAATTAGAGTAGCTCTGCGCTAAATTAGCTTGAGCAACATACTTAACCAAAAAACGTAATGCATTCACAGTGAAATGAAACTATTTATCCTGGTAAGCATCTTCGCTAGTATTAACATGAACACAGTATATATCAGTATATATCAGCACCAGAACTGCAGATACGATACTACTGTCCAAAATGACTCAGGGTGCTGGATCTGACATGGTTACTTGGGTCGGACATGCAAAACAAATTGCAAATATTCTGAAATACAAAGGTGGGACAAACATCAATGGTAACACTGTAATTAAAGCAGTCATGTATAATGCACTATAGACACCTTCATAATGCACTATAATGGTCAGTATAAGAATTAACGATGCTTTGTGCTGCGTTTTTTTTTTAAGGTATTTATAGTGCATTATAGATGAGAGCTTCATAAAGCATTCATAATGCATAATAAACATGGCTATAATGTGTCATGCCTTTTTTTTAATATTTACAGCCGTGTTCATAATGCTTTATGAAAGCATTATAATGCATTACGAAGGTATCTATAATGCATTATGATGACTGCTTTAAGTGTTACCAAACCGATGAATGAAAAAGCAAAATGATTACATTTCTTTTCGATGGTTTTCCAAACCAGATGCTGACTTACATGTATATGCGAGACCACCAGCTTCTGCTAGTTACTCTGGAACCACAAAAAATTGCTTTAATAAGCAGGTATTTTAAAAGAGGGCATTGCAGACATAAAGGGGCAGCCAGCATGAATCTGGCTGATCAGCGGCCACAATGTGTGCTGGGGGGTTGCGTTTCTTTCCAGCACAGCCCACTAAAAAGTGTCCTGTTCTTAAATAAACATGACATCACACGCCGCCTCCTTCATTTTCCTCCCGCGGCTGGTATTCATGTGCTTTATCTGTCCCTTTGGGTAGTTTGCAATTTTTTTTCCTTTTAATTATTTTCCTTGTGCTTTCACTCCTATATTCTAACACAAAGAGGGGAAGTTGGCAGTTTCCCTCTGAGGGAGCAAACAGCACAAATTGAAACATGTTGCACAGTAAATAAAAAATAAAAAGTTTCAGGATATTAAAAATCTGTGGAGCTGACATTTTTCACTGCCCGTTTTGTGCCCCCGCAGAGAGCCCTGAAAACCCACGGGCTTGTCAGTCAGTGTAGTGTCTGGGTTGCCAGGTTGGACATGTCAGACTCCACCATAAACCGAGTGACGCGTTCTCCAAACCTGACACCATGAAGTATCCACTGAATGCGGATCTCTGATGCCTCATCCCAGCGGCCTGATCACTCAGCTGAACCCCTGATGTGTACTCTCTGCCCCTTTCCAGCATCCAGAGGCCACGTTTACCACCACTCAAATCATGTATTTGCATGAGTCCCCGGAGGTTTGGCAGCCCCCTATTGGCCACAAGCAGTCACTACACTAGGGGGCCAAAATTCACTTTTTGATTGGGGTACCAGAAATGACACACCCCTCCTTGCTGGCACCCCATACCCTACTCATGATACTTCAAAAATAAGTGATCACTGACGGTCAATTTCGGACTCCACAGACAGCAAACCCAAGCAAACAGTATGGTACACTCTCAGATTTTGGCTGGGCCACAATGTATATTATCATACCACTAAGAATACAACAAATTCCTATACTACTGTAAGAATACAGGAGTGAGTGTAGCAGTTATAAATCCAACAGGCGAGAGATTTCATTCAGTCAGAATTGAACAGACTTGCAGCAGGTGTCTGTTATAGCTGGATAATCCCTAGTAAGTGCGCCGCCCGCTGACTGAGTATTTCATCAGATCTCCATTCAGAGGCCGTGGCACATGTGCGTATTACCGACACCTGGAGACTAGTAGTAATAACATTTTGTAGAGCAGACTGCCAGCATTATTAGCTCACGTACTTCAACGCACTCACCCCCCCCCATGCAATCAGGCAAGCGTTTCCCTTTCACAAGACATTTCTAGACTAAAGTTTCGTTACAGTGGCAGCCAAAGTACCCTTAATGTGATGCTCGTTGAGGCACAAAAACAGAAACACACAAGGGTGCACAGCGTCAACGAACGACTCAGCAGGCTCCAAGCGTCACATGGCTTCTCTCTGACTCCTGCATGGTAAGTAATCATCCCAGCAAGCTACCCAGGTTGTCCTCACTGGACCCGGAGCACACAGAAGAAATGTAAACATCATATTAAACACAACACACCTCTACCTCAGTTTCTGCCGCTGTCGACGGCGTCAAAGACATAATATTCATCTCGGACTAGACACCACCTTGACAATGAGAAGAGGCCTGGAAATCTGGCCTAGAAGCAAGAATGTAAACGGTCGTGGTGAACCATATCTTTTGATGTTGGCCTCTTTGCTCTGGACAGTGGAATCGGGGGCCCTCCCTCCCGTTCCAAGCCGCCAGGTGGAATGGGGAACATCAGCAAACAGCAAATCCTGCCACAGACTAACAGGATGGATTCAGTCCCAGGCTTTAACTTGGCTGCTTCCACATCATTCATCTAAGTTCTTAGTCTCAACACCAAAATCTAAGGCTTGGCACAACAATGTGAATCCTGGTTAAAAGGCGGTCGGTAGGATACCTTTACAGGAACTCTACCACTTAACCCCTGTGTTATTAAGTTATCCCAGTCTATTTTCAAAATGATGATAAATTCTATAGAATCTAGAATTTAGAACAGAAGAAGTAAAATACACAAGGGTTAAACCACACACCAAGCTCATTTGGGCACACATAGTTTCCTCATTATATATTCATATACATTTACACATATTAATGTATATTTCAGTCTCAGTCCTGCTTCCAGCATCATAACAAATTGTGTAATTAATTCAAACCTATTTTTGGGACTTGCTAGTAGTAAGAGTGAGTAAATCTCTAACTGGTTGACAGTCTATAATGCAACGAGGACAGTTTGCACTGTTTTCAACTCATGCCAGCAGTTACTCATGGAATAACATACTGATAATTTAATTACTACTGCCTAAATAAAGACGTTCATCCATTCATTTATCCATCTACAGTGTCTTCCTGATGAGGGTCATGATATGAAAAGTATAATGAAGTATTATTAAACAATTAAAACAAAAATAGTTTTTCTTACATGGCTTATGGCAAATGTACGTCTGCTTCACCAGATAAATACTAGCTGATATTCATTAGATAAACAAAACAAAAAGGTAATACTTATAAAAATCAAAATGCTACATCGTGCACCGATATGCGTGATTAATGCAATTTCATTCTGAGTGGCCCAACCACTTAATTCCCACTGCTGTGGTGTTTGATATGAATCCAATTTTGTTTGGAATGTCAGCGTGACCTCTTCATTCCTTTCAGAAGGCTTCGACGCAGACATTGAAACGGCCAGACTGATGAAATGAGCAAGGCAGAGCACCATTTTCAGGAGTCCCGCGCTTGCAAGATCGAAAAACGGTACATAATTCATTCCCCCCTTACCTAATATTAACCCCTGCTATACTCTTCACGCTGCTCCCTGAATGGGGGTCTACAGCGATCACCATGTTCTGCACACTCAAGTTGTTTTTCAGATGCATGTACCTGCAGCAGATGAATCTAGAAATGAATCACCAAAAGTAATTACTTCTTTCCACCAGCTGAGTGTCAAATCACTCATCCTACTCCCAACAGCTGTAATTAGATTTAATTCCACCCAAAATGACAGTGGAAGGAGTCATATGCAGATTAGCCGATGAAATGGTTACACTGCCATCCTGAATTTATTAGTTAAACTTGAAACCAACCCCCTCCCACCAAATGAGTGTTTACATTTTTAGCAACTTTAATAACTGAGAAAAAAACAACACAATGCTTAAATGATGAATACATTAAGCAAGGGAAACTCAAGGGAAGCACAGAGAGAGCGTGTTTACCTGCAGAATATGTTTAAAAATTCCTACGGCATTATGCCCCTCCTCCACTCAGCTCTGCTACGGGTCTGCACCCGACCCCTGGCTAACTCCATCGACCGAGCCCCACGTATGGCTAAAAGCTGTGCGAGGTTACAAAGAGACAGCACTTAAAAGATTGACGCATCTGAAGTCTGCAGAGAGAAAAAGCATTAAAAAAAGAAAAATGCAAGAAGCCATTTCCCATATGATGGATAAGAGGAGAATTCAGGCAGAAACTAGGGGCAGCCTAGAGCTATCAGGACGACCTCGTTAAGCAAGGCACGGTGCATCACCCCCACCAGGACTAGGGATTCCTTTGAAGCGTCACACACAAAAGCAGAGAAACAACACTCCCTTACATAACATTCATAACGATATTTTAAAATCCCCAGAGATATTGCGTGGTATTGCCAGAGTGGTTTCCATTACTGCAGATTTGCTATTTGGTGCCATAAAAATAGCGCGTAATTTAGGAAAATGTAATTTCAGCATATCCAGGGTCACTTAACAGAGATGACTTTGTGAACAGTATGAATCCTTACTAAACAATAGAGATACTTTTTCTCTTATCCCCATGGGGAAATTCTCATTTCACATGAAGAAACGACAACAGCCTTGGAGGTCGTCACAACACAGGGTTAGCCAGTGTGCAGCCCCCCCTAGAGCTAGGGGGTTAAGGACCTTGCCCAAGGGCCCAACTCAACAATGGCATCAGTACACTGCCCCAGGGATTTGAATCAGCAACCTTCTGATCACAGCCACAGAGTTCTAACCTGCCGAGCCACACACCATTATAGAAATATGCTCTACTATATAACTCAAATTTCAAAGAACACTTAGGCCTCACACCTCCAGGTTTGTGGGTTTGATATCCGTGACTGTTTAGGTGTGTGGAGTTCTTCACGTTCTTCTCATGCTTGTGGGATTTCCTCTGGGTCCATGTATGGTTCACCAAGTTAGGATGTAGTGCCTAGGATCAAAAGGTTGCCAATTCAAGCCCTAGGGTCAGCAGAGTGATTTCACTACTGGGCCCCTGTGCAAAGCCCTTATCCCCAAATGCCTGAGGAATTGGTTGACCATACAAAGAGGAAAAAAAAAAAAGATGCCACTTTGGACAAAAGCACCTGTGAAATAAATTCAAAGTTCAGTCTTCTTCCCACAAGCTGAATGACACTTGGTCTAGGTAAGTTTTTGACTCTGTACTGCCCAATTGTTTGTGTGTGTGTGTGTGTGTGTGTGTGCGCTTGTGTGTGTTCACCTGCCCCTGCATGCCATACAATAACCTGGCATCCCATTCAGGGTGTGTTCTGTACTTAGCTGGAAATGCTCCAGGTTCACCATGACCCTGTGTCAGATAGGTGACTAGAGAAAAAAAACAGATGGGTGTATCCCTTTTCTGAACATCTACAGCTTTTTGAAGACACAAGGTTTACGTTTGTTCATACTAGAAAGAGACAAGATAGACAGAAAATTACTCAGGCCTGAGAGGAGAGAGGCTGCCAAGCTGCTGGTACAAAAAGCAGCAGTCAGAGCTGGGCGGCTTGAGCTCCGTGAAACCTTCCAGAGATTGCAAGCCGTCAAGTACTGAACAGGCCGCTCCTTGGATCCAACATTTACTCAGGCACATTCAATCAGCGTACAAAGCCAGCTGAGGGGAGCTAAAGACATCCATCTGTCACGAGAGCAAAACATCAGCTGTCATCTAACGTTTTCCAAATTTCTGACTTATATCTGCCTGGATTTTGGCCTCAATTCCTTTTTTTTTGAGAAACAGCTACATTATTCTCTTTGGCTTTAAGACCCTACACACATCAACTCTGGCAGGACCACGTAGTCTGAATAATAATACTAAGCATGGATATTATACGGAAAACAGCCCCTCTGCCAAGACGATGCCACACTTCTGTGTGGTACAGGCCCACCACTTCTCCTTACAGACCCATGGCACTGGTAGCAGAATTGTAAAGATCTAACCAAGCAAACAATTTTCAAAGAACAGAGAAAAACAGCAAAATATCAATATCAATCGAGTATTACAAATAAACACCCATGTGTGTTTCCGATTATTGCATCTTACTGTAAGGCCAAGCTAACCAATGAACCACCACTCGCAAACAGCCCTACCCCCTAGCTCCCATAACGACAATGCCATGTTTCCGCACTCTTCCTGTGGCCACTGCCCACTCTCTGGCGCCCCCTAGTTCACAGCTGGCTGTGTTCCTGCCACTTTGTTTCCAGTGGTCCACTGTAACTGGCCAGTAAAAGAAATTCTGGGTCAAGTATGAGAACATAAATTCTCGATGGGAATGTTTTAATATCATATTCATCTATCCTCACAACTACTTAGCCTGGTAAGGAGCAGGCCAGGAGTATTTCGGACAGGATAGCAGTCCATCGCAATTTCGAGACACCAATTATCCCAACTGCATGTCTCTGAACTATGGGAGACCTGCATGACACAGGAGACCATGCAAACTCTACACACAGAGAGCGGAGGTGTGATTTGCACCCTTAGCCCTGGAGGTGTGAGGCAACAGTGTGACCTACTGAGAAACTGCACCACCAAGCCAATAATTCGATTAATCAAAATAAAACATGCTATCTGATTAAAGATTACATTTTTCCACCAGGTTGTCCAAAAGAATTAACATGGATATACATGGAGGCTTTGGAATGATGTTACCATCTATAGCAGGGGTGGTCAATCTTATCTGCAAAGGGTCAGTGTGCATGCAAATTTTTGGGATATCCTTTGGGTCAACTGCTCATACCCAGGTGCGAGAACTCTTCAGCCAATCAGTCCTCTGATTAGTAATCTAGTTAGGGAGTTGCAATGAAAACCCACATACACAACGGCCCTTTTTGGATATGATTGGCCACCCCTGATCTACCGTATATCTACATGAAGATTTCATTTCAGGCAGTAATTATTTACAAGTGCAGCCATTAATTTTTCATGCATAAGAATCTGGTTTGTGTCATTAATATGCATACAACTCTACAAATTACTGCTTAGCCCCAAAGAATTAGCAGTTAGCCCCGCTGCCCTGTAAGTACAGTAAAAATTTCATTCGCATATGTTATTATGATTAAGCTATTGCCCATATCTGGGGAGAATGAATCACAGATGGTAAACTAGGTTATAAATATTTACCAGTACAGAGTGCAGATGAGCGCCGGAATGGCAAAGCTCTTGAATCCAATTCCTCGCAGGCCCGAGTAGACGCTCTCCGCAGTCGGATGGTGTGATGGTGTGCCAGCTCGTGAGTGGAGCCTGGATGAAAGGGAAAAAAAAAACTCAGGGATCAGAGGGGATAGAGATGTCAAGCAGACCAAGTAACAGATGATGTCATTTTCCTCGAGGTTGGTCTGTTGATCCAACCCTCCAGTTTAGGATTCAGAGTAGATCTAGGCATGATTGGAATGAGCAACTGCTAAGCCAAAAGACAAAATAAAACAATTTAAATCTCAACTCCGGCAGGACTATGCAAGGTCACTCTTCAACACTAAGTAGGTAAATCCGCATATAAACAATAGCACTCACTAACACTTAAACTCAGGAGCAAACTTACATGCACAAACGTGGCTAGATTCCTGATATCCTTACAATTACGGGCAATCTAGTTTCATAGGCTGAATAACAGTTTTCATTATTATGCATGGGAAGGCTATATTTCATCTCGCAGAAATAGCTTTTAAACTTTTGAATGCCTAGTAGTGTCGAGGAAACGGCTTTATCGTAGTCATAGCACCGGCTTAAACAAAACACGGTATTGTCCAAAATGCATCACAAGACCAGGCTGATTTGCACTAACGCCTGAACTTTAAAGCTTATCATTCGTTTACGTTGCAGAACACTACTAAGAGCTAAATTACGCTTGAATGGCAGTAAAAACAGAGTACAAAGTCATACAACAATGAAATACTACAATACAACAAACAGTGTAACACGGTTAAATCAGCCAGCCCGGGATGGCACTGAAGTGTCCCCTCCAGTTCACGGATATTTATGAAAGTTAACAGGAATCCCTTAGCTAAAATTCAAGTTGATCTTATTTGAAGAAAAAAAAAACTTACAGTACAATTAGAGTGACTCCGTGATTAATAACCAGATTTGGCGTCAGGGCGAAAATATAAGACAGGTGCGTATTATTTATATGTTGAAAAAATATATATTAGTTCCGATTAAAATCTAGAATCAGTTTGCCATTTAATTAAGAGATTAAGCGCTGCTGGCAGTTCCAACGCTGAATATAAAAACAAACTAATAATTCATGAAGCACGACAAGGACCGTAGGCTGCTGCTAGCGCTTCAAACATTCAGTTAAATTACGGCAGGCGACACAATAATGTCATTGTACGCCAATAAGTTTATGGACTATCGATAACAAGCTCTGACGGTAAAGTTCATAAATCGAAGCTCGTTTTATTGTACATCTGAACATAACAAAAGGCAATAAAGTACCTTTTACTTCTATTCCTTAATAAAAAATAACGATATACGCCAACATTACAATACAATTATATAGAAATTTAAAAACAGGAAATTGCCTACTCAGTTTTTTTCTTGCACGCAAAGAGAACAAAAGCCTTTTATACTCATTTAAAAAGCTTTATAGAAACAAAAGCCGCCTACATTCCTACTAAAGAAGAAAAAGCTTATATAAGCTACGAATATCCTTTAAAATCAGCCCGGATCGTTATCGGTCTCACCTCTAAAGACAGATCCACTTGAGTCGGGCTCCGTGCGAAATGTGGCGGAGGAGCAGCGTGCAGAGGCGGCTATTGTTCCCCGGAGCGCCGATGTGCGCCGTCCGGCGTTGCCGCTGGTCGCTACCTGCCCCCCAGCCCGGCAGCCCTTACATCTGCATCACGCATCCCAGCCCACATCGCCCGAAACGCCAGCGGTCGGTGCCACCCCCGCTCTCCCCCATCCCATATCCCGCCCCCAGAGTAATACCCCCGCCCCCGTCGGAAATATCATTTGACAGCGGGTATCCCTATCGCTTGCCCGCTAGCTCGCCGTACTTTAGGGACGATAACACATCCATTTTCGCCCTAATACCAACCGAGGGCTCGTTCTCGCCTATTCAGCTCTTTATCACAGCACCCAAGGACGGCTGCTGAATTTATAAACGTGGAGGGTGCTTTCTCGCTGTTCAGTAGTGGTTTGCTACAATGTTTTTAATTAAACAGTACAGAAGTGGCATAAATACTGTATAAAAATCTCCCTTCCAAACTGCCTATAAGGTGGCTGTGAGTCTGTAGCCTATCCCAGGCATCACTAGGCAGGGGGACACACTGGACTGCATGCCAGTCTATCACAGGGCATACAGACACATACACACAGATACTGCCACACACGTGTTTTTTGGGCCAGACGAACCCAGGGAAACCCGTGCAACAGTGAAACCACGCAAACTCCACAGTGCAGAGACGGTGTATGGACCCCTGCGGTTGTGAGCCTGCAGTGCTGCCCCATTCAGCCGCTGTGCCCCTCATATTATCAGTATAGGTATTCTCTTCACTTTTGCACCCAGAAATCAGCAGCAGTATGCCAGAGGTGCACGGGCTGTTAAAAATAGTAGGCCGTCTGTGCCTCCGTGCAGCTGCACCAGCTAGTGACATAATCCCACTATCTGTCTTTACAGCCATACACGGCAAAGATACATTTTTTACTATACATCAACCTTCACTTTGTAATTGATTCATGAAGGTCTCATCTACAGAAATGCCCGTGACCTATCTTTTACCTTGATCCTTACGTTACCAGCGGCCAGGTGCAGTAAGGTCAGGGTCACCTTCCTAAAAGGATCGCCGACTCCCCACCCATAAACACCTGCTCCTTTATGGTTTTTTATTTGTTTGACTTTGCAGACACCTCCCTCGTTTTAAAAGGTAAGCAGTTTGCAGTCCGCCCAGAACGGAACGCGACATACGGCGGGCGACTGCGTCCCCGGGCCGTGACTCAGGCGGAGGGCGCCCCCAGCGCCGAGGGAGGGAGATCGATGTGGAGTTGGCGGAGTTTGCGAGTCCGATCCGCCGATGAGCACCGTCCGCTGCGGGAAACGCACGTGTCCGTTACGTCACGTCGTAGGTAAAGAAGTTGCTTGTATCTATTTCCTTTCCTTCTCTTTGCAAAACAGACAAACTACATAATCCTCGTAACGTAAGGACAAGCCTGTACTCCAACAGTTTTCTAATGCTTGTCAAATCTATTAAAAGTGTTTGTACAGTGACGCGCTGACATTCCATTCAGGGTGTGCTCTGCCTCGTGCACTGTGGTTCCTGGGATATGTTACAAACTTCCATTTGATAAAAGTATTTTTTTATAATGCTTCAGTCATATTTAACTATAAAAATATGTAATTTTTCATGGCACAAACAGTGTACAGTCCCTTCTGTCAACCTTCTCCTTTTCAAAACATTGAATCTATCTATCTATCTATCTATCTATCTTTTGATTGTTGGTTGACCAGTGGTCACCAACCGGTCGATTGTGATCGACAGGTCGATCGCCAAAACATTTGTAGTCAACCGTAAAACAACTCCCAATCCCCCCACCCCCCAAGACAAATTCCTTGTATGTTTAACATACAGTACATGGCCAGTAAATTTCTTAAGTGCCCTTAAGGGAATTACTTCTGCATTCATAAATAGGTGAAAATGGTAAAATGGTCACTGTGTCCAGAGATCACGTCAATAGTATAATATAATATAATATAATATAATATAATATAATATAAGGTAATCAGGATAATGGATCATGATGCAACAGGGCAGCCAGGTTTTTGCAGCTGCCTCACGACCCCCCGGGATCGGGCAGATAACATATCACGTGAGCAAGGAAGGGCACGGTCGCTGGTCACCGCGGACCTCTGTAATGTCCACGTGTCTGCGCGGATTCAGTACACTAGTCACGATTTAACACTAGCGGCCTCGTACAATTACCTCCCATGCCAGTTTCTAGGTCATTCCCGACTCTGGCTCCCCTGTCCCCTACGGTACTTTTGCGCTCTATGCAGTGAGGATTCCCTCCAGGTGATGCATTGTTATGCATGCGATTCCAGCTTCTTAAGCATTCAGACTTCAGTGTGTCACAGTAGCCATCTGTAGGTGTTTTGGAAAAAAAGAACAAACCACTTTCTGCCATTAGAGGATGTTTGCTGTCTTGCACTTCCGCTTTCTGTTGCGTGACAAGCAGAATTTTTTGTTTCCAGACGTGTTTTTAATGCCCTTAAGAATTTGCTTGGGAATTTTCCCGTGAAAAAAAACACAATTAATACAAAACAACCAAAATATAAGTATTCTCTCCTCAGTTAGAGAGCTAGATATTTTTGCAGGTTTACTAATAATTCAAAATCATCGTTTTAGAAAATGCCTGGCTAAAATCATTTTGTTCTCCTAAAATAATAGCTTCGTAGCTTATCAAAATCTAACCACTATTACTGCTTGTCGCCTTTTAGGTTCATGTTGTATTCCTGAAGGCAGCTGATTGCGCTGCTGATTGGCAATTGTTTATTTAGGAATGTCACAGCAATAAGGAAAATATATTCACTGAATGAGTAAGCATTTTAAGCTATATTTCTATAATGTGTTTTGCTTGCATGTTAATGCTTGTACAAACTTGACGGAATTGTTGTGCCAGTCAGCACTGGGTAGATGATGAACCTACCTACCAGCTCATGAACCGAGGCGTCTCCTGCCTCCGCTAGGTGCTGAGAAGGTTGCCTAAGTTGGTGGGAAAAAAATTAAATCCATCAATCAACAAATCCATTCCGGGTGGTAATATGCTGAAATGTGAAAACGTCCCAGGGGCAATATGTGTTACAGAGGTGGTAATTAGGCTTTACATTGGGCCCTGGGGAGCAGCCTTGGGCAGGCATTGGGGTAGAAATCGCTTATTTAACTGAGAAGCTCAGGTGCATGAGAATTTCATTAGGAGATACAAACAAGGCAACATCCACCCTGTGTGTGTGTGTGTGTGTGTGTGTGTGTGTGTGTGTGTGTGTGTATGTGTGAACTGGAAGACCTCCAGGCAGGCCAATATGGCAACTCTCCGAATATGTGGAAGAATCATGGTCTACATCTTGCTCTCCTTTGAGACACACACATACACACACACATATTAACTATATGGACAAAAGTACTGGGATACCTGGCCATTACACCTACAGGAATTTTTATGACATCCATAAATTCATAGGCATCAATATGGAGTTGGTCCCCCCTTTGCAGCTATAACAGCTGCCACTCTTCTGGGAAGGCTTTCCACAAGATTTTTGGGTGTGTCTGTGGGAATTTTTGCCCATTCATCCAGAAGAGCATTCGTGAGGATAGGCACTGATGTTGGACAAAAAGGTCTGGCTCTCAATCTCCATTCTAGTTCATCCCAAGGGTGTTCAATGGGGCTGAGGTCAGAGGCCTGTGTGGGCCAGTCAAGATCTTACACACCAAACTCACCCAACCATGTCTTTATGAACCTTGCTTTGTGCATTGGGGCACAGTCATGCTGGAACAGAAAAGGGCCTTCCCCAAACTGTTCCCACAAAGTTGGAAGCATAGAATTGTTCAAAAGGTCTTGGTATGTTGTAGTATTAAGAGTTCCCGTCACTGGAACTACGGGGCGTAGTCCACCCCCTGGGAAACTACCCTATAACCCTTCTCCACCAAATTTTACAGTTGTGCATTATGCTTGGCATTACACACAGTATACGTTTATATTTTTTGGTTGGGAATGAGTGAGTGACTGCTTAAAAGCCTCTGACTGTCTCACAATAAACCGTGTCAAAGCTGTCAAAAAAACGTCAACCTGAGTAAGAAGGAAAAAGAGCGTCTGTGGATGGAGATGGATGCTTGTCGATTTTCCCAGACATTATTTCAGACGGTGAGTTAAAACCCAGATGACAAGGATCCCGAACTGCCAGCTTCCTGTCTGACGTAGTCAGGAGCACAATCCCATTCAAAAACCTGGGAATAGGTCATCTGTGGGCCTTGTTGTGTAGGGAGCTTTAATAGGAGCTATGGGAAGCTGTGACATAGTCTGAGCGATTACCTTCACAACATTCTTGATGGCTGGAAATGAATACAGTGTGTGTGGATCCTAATGCCCCTGGGTGCTCCTTCTTTCTGTGAGCAATTCTCACACTTTCCATGATGATGCAAGACACATTTAGCATGGTCTCCTGGATCCTCTCAATACATTACATCTCAGTATACACCACTGCCTTGTGTGCGTATCCATATTTAAGCTACTGTTTGTTAGAAGAAGCACCTTTCTTTCTGGGTAATGAGGGCAGCTTACCATAGGTACCGGTGTCGGGGGGAGCACCAGGAGCAAGACAGCTGTTGTCAGAGTCCTTGAACTGATCCCCCCCCCAGTCCCGGTCAAACACAGAAGCCCAAGACAGTGGATTCCACCAAACTAAAGTGATCTGAAGATGTTGTTTTTATTGTGATGCGAAGCAGCTCCAGGACCTTGTTGACATGCCAAACACTATCCTCGCCTTCCTGAAAGCCCATAGTTAATCTTACCATTCAAACAAATAAACAAAACAATGTCTCCAATGGCCAGTCTCGTGATCTCATTGGTGTCTGGGTTAATTTACGAAGGAAAATCGACAGGGTCGTAAAAATCCAGCTGGCATCATCATATGTGAATGTTATTTTGACGTATTCCAAAACGCCGAGTCAACAGAGAATGAAATGGAGAGGCTCATTTGTGCTCCCGCTCGCAGACCCCGTGTATCTCGGGTGAAGTATTGTGTAGGGTAGAGGCTTAAATGGGAGGGAAACCCCCCTGGGGGTGGACTGTTCAAAGCTGAACTGAAGCAGACCATCTTAATTAGGAGGGGGAACCATCTGGTAGGGAGTAACAGATAAAGAGGGGAGGACAGCCTCACACACACACATGTAGACACAGGTCAGCTTCTCATGACTGGTGGAGTTGTGGATGATGCCACCATTACTGAGATAAAAAACTTGCTGTCGGCATTTTTTCTGGAGTATTCATTCTCACTGTCTTGCCTGTTAACGTCTGAACTATAACGAAGACGCTCGTTCGGCATTGTCCACATTCCTGCTATCAGAGCTACGTACAGCTTAAGCGCTTAGCTATACAGAGCTGAGCTTATGAATGCCATACCATCTGTCTGCTTAGGTTGTGGAAAAGACAACTCCACCTGTTAAAATGCTTTGTTTGTGTTTATTTAATCTGTTGCCTGGGTATAGCCCTCTGTGTTTGTCTCCTCTGTGGTTGAACGGACATACCTGAATTGACCCACGTGGTTGTCTTGGCCATAAACTCACCGTCAGGCAGCATCTGGATTAGTTACCGACAGCGGCCACATGTAAATATCAATTATTAAAGCTACTTGGGGTAGGTAAAGTGCTTCTGTCATTGTTTTCCTTCTCTGAGACTTGGGGATCTTTCACCACGCAACCAGATTGATGTTGCCCTTTCTTTTGTTCACGTCCTCACATGACGAGGATGGATATTTGCAAGGCAGCCAAACATTCAAAGAAATCAGCAGAGGCACACCTCCCAGCCCCCCTCGGCACGCCTCGGACGAGGACTCCAAGCCCCTGACGTCTTTCCTGATGTGTTCAAATTCTTAAACGCCTGTTGATAATTCTGAGAGAGATTAGACAGAACTTGAAATGCGAAGCATTCAAATGTGAGACGACGATGAAAGAATCTGTCATTATGATTGTATTTCTGATCACTATTTCACTTGTTCTCATAAGTGGTTAATTCAGACTTATGCTTAAATACAATAGTCAGAATGATTAGCTGAAGGAACAGGAGGAAAAATTTTAGGCATGTTGGGAGTGGTTTTCTTGCATTGCCAGGGGAACATTATTCTGGAACATTCTGCACTACTCACTAACTGCATATGACAGCATTTCAGTTCAGGAAAGGGACAAATATCAGTCCCGTCGTTTTTCAACAGAACTTCACAAAATCTTCAGGGAAATTTTGTCAATAACTTCACAACAGTGTGCGTTGAGGAAAACGGATTCACAATTCTGCAATCAAACGAACATGACCCAGGTAAATGTGTAAAAGCCTGCAGCATGCATTCAGACATAGCCCTTATCATATTAGCTGCACTGTGTTATCATCATTTAAAGCAGTTCCCTTTTAGAGGGCATGCAAATGCACGGAATTCATAATCTAGTTTTTTCACGTGTTTGGGTCCCAAACAGCCCAGTATTCAAAATGTGCATTGAGAGCGAAGCTGTAAACTAACCCTATTTTATAACTCCCTGTTAACAAACCAGCCTAGCTATTGCCATGTGATGTCACGGCTCACAGTGAATCAGAGTTCAGGATGTGCCTGTTAAGCGTTTCATAGGAGCCCAAGCATAACGCAAAAAGCTCTCATTAAATATTTACTCCATTCCCTCCTCACAGTCCTCTACTTGGATCCCATATAAGTCCAAATGTGTTGTGGGGTTAGACTACAAGTGACTTTCGGGGTCTCCGTATCCCCTCTCCAAAACTGGAAGAATAACAGAGGATTACCTGTCCCACGCCATGTGGATGAATGTTCCTGACTGGTCTCCATAATGCTTATAAACATGCCTTTGGTGGCGCTGATATTGTGCAGATTCCCAAATTGCAGAGATGATATTGCTTTTACTTTGTTTAATATAACATTACATATTATATTGAATTACTGGATTTTTCATTCCTCCTTTTGGTGACAGTGCCATGTGACATGAACATCATAATTTTGAAGCAAACCAAATCAGTGTCTTCTTTTCATAAACCCCTAAAAAGAGAGACCCAGTCAAATCTGAATGGCAGAACTATTTTAGACTCAGATTAAATTTTCTGCTATTTTTAATGCTTTTGTAGTATATATTTACTTATGAATCCTACAGTGAAGATGATAACTTCCAACCATCCATTCAACTATCCCATCAAGGGTACTGCTGCCTTGAGCCCTTAGCTTCCTGGTATAGGTTCCAGGCCCTTCATGGTGGATGGATGGATGGATGTTTTTTTTCTACAGACTTACTTCAGGGCTTAAAATTGTACAGCAAAGATTATGAAGTCAATCCATCCATCCATCCATCCATCCATCTTATGTTATGCACTTTCTGCGTTAGGCTCCCGGCTTACTGCAGTCCCGTAATGTAGATGTGTTAGGGACTTGGGCAAATGTAATGAAACACCTTCTCCTATAAGCCCTGCAGAACTCTTCCTCATTACACTTTCACCTATAGAATTTTTTTCCGGACCATTCTGCTGCCATAAAAAGGTCATTCATACTCCACTGTCAGTCGAACATGTATAATTTAGCCCTGCATATCTGTTAATAAAATATATTCATGTGTAATAAGGTTTCTGAATTTTCCTCTGTTTCGATCAAAAAAAGATCACATATTCTCTCATCATAATGATGTTCCTGTATTAGATGCAAAGAGGCAAATGATTTGTTCCTCATCCCGTGTGTGTGACCTTGGCGATCTCACTCAGAACACCCGGTCATCACCGCTGCAAACATGTTAGCGACTCAACCATATAAGCAGAAAACGGACCTCAAATCAGCAGACGAGGGGCAGACCTCACTGGATGAAATGCAGTAAACTGGAACAACATTAAATTCATATTTGGTCCTTCAAGCTGGCAAGACCGGTGCTGAATTTTAATAGTCAGAAGTAACTGGAAAGATAGCAATCGTGTTTTTTTCTATTAGGGTATGTGAGAGTGGCGAGGACAGGTTATGGGTGTATCTGTCACTCCGTGCTGGAACTGATTCTGCTTTTGGGATTGGTCCGGACAGATGCTTCCTCACGGCAGATTCAGCCCACACTTTCGCCGTAAGAAAGTGGTACTGGATGCAGAATTTTTTACCATTTTAACAATCTGAAGTGAAAATTGAGATCCAGAGTCAAAGTCAATAAAACGCCACTAGGACACTTCCAAAGACACCTGGCGCTTTGTTGAAATATTGTAAGAAAAAAAATACATTTTTTTGTCAGAGTTGAGTACTATTGGTAGCCCAAACCAGCACCAGTGATTATCACAATAATTGAGCCCCTTGTGTTGGAAGCAGCACTGGGAAAGGGGGGGTGGGGGGTGGGCATGGATTCACAGAGTTCCCAGTTCTATTCATTCAGAAGTCACATGGACCCTGAATGTGCTGTGAGATCACCCACAGATAGCTGTGCAATTTCAGCAGCATCCATCATCTATTATGAGGAAATTGCCAACTGCCCCCCCACCCCCCTGGCTCCCCAGACACAAGCTGTCACACTCAAGTCCCATGGGACTTAATTAAAAACCGGAAGTCCCTGGCTCAACATGCACTGAGCAGTGAGCTTCTGTGGCACCTCACGCTCCCATCTTGTCAGCTGGAATTCCGTTTGACGTGTTTTAAGCCTTGGTTATACAGCCTGCTGGCTCTGTTTTGGCTTGTAGTCCCATCTTGTCTATCTTGTGATAATGTTTGTAATTTTGGGTTTGGAAATTTAGAGTCCTGCCGTCGTTTTTGGGCCCCCAGCTACCCCACTCATCCTCACCTGAGGGCATACCTCGTTCTGGAACTTCTCATCCAGTCAGTGGACCCAGTGGACCGGATTCCTGCCGTGTCTTGTCCAATGGCTTCAGGGGCTATAGGTATG
>JAAGVU020000032.1:17223277-17240860 GCA_011763525.2 Mormyrus iriodes
GACCATTTAAAGGCTCAGGAACCCTTTGCAGGTGTTTTGGATTAATTAGCTGATTAGAGTGTGACACTTTGAGCCTATAATATTGGCCCTTTTCATAATATTCTAATTTTCTGAGATTTTGAATTTGGGGTTTTCATAATCTGTACGCCATAATTATCAAAATTATAACAAAGGCTTGAAATATCTCGCTTTGTATGTAATGAGTCTATATCATATATTACTTTCACCTTTTAAGTTGAATTACTGAAATAAATGAACTTTTGCACAATATTCTAATTTTTCGAGTTTCACCTATATGTGCTAAACGACATGCTGGTACAAGCAGTCACATTTATGAGAGGGGTTGGTTGTCACTACTTAGTGCCTTCAGGAGGCTGAAATTGCGTCATTAATCCAAGCGCAGGCTGATGTACTTCCGTCTTCATAGGTTATATAGTTAATAATTTTTGCCTGCCCACATACCCATCGGCCCTCCAGAAAAATGCCCGGTGTGCCAGATGGCCTGTGAACACCTACTGTTTACTCTAGACAACGTTAAAGAGCCATTCATACCTCCATTGCCAGTTCACCGAATGATAAATGTCCGATAGATGGCAGTGTTGCTACCCCGAGAATCCAAAAAAAGGTCGAACAGCAAAGATGATGCTTTATCAAGTTATGTGGAAACGCCTTTTACTGTTATTTCACGCTATTAAGCGAGTAGTTTCTTATCGGTGTCCCCTGCAGAGTCAACAGCTCCTTCATTCAAAGGATTCACGTATAACTGCTAATCTAAACTCATGTGTGCATCACCCAACACCAAACATTAAGGAGAAAATACCAGTTAAACATTTTTTTTATTATTTAAACTGTTGACTCTTCTTCACAGATCATGTAGCGGTAAAACACTGACTCCGCATGTTATTGTATGAACGATTAGGCTATACAGAGGAAACCACTTATACTGATTACGGTTATAGTGATCAACCGATTATATGGAACAAAAAGCTTTGGACAGAATCATTCCTGTACAAATGCTGTTTAAATAATTACCTTATAGTATAGTAATCAAGTAGTCCGCTTGTGGTGTTCATTTTGGGTCTATTTATACATGACAACATATGGAAAAAATTATGGTATTTTTTATTTTGTACTTTACTTTGATCGCCCTATTTTGCCTTGCGGTCACCAGTCTGCTTCTTGAGGCTAATGCTGCGTGCACAGAGAACATGACGGAGAAAAGAAAGTCATTTTCTCAATGACAAACATAGACTCATCGAAACGTACAGTCCTGAACTATATTAAAGCATATTTTGTTAACCCCAACTACCCCCCCCCCTTTGAATTATACACAGTTCAGTAATTTAATTTGTATAGTGCTGTAATTTGAAAAGCGTTTGAAACAGCTGTATTCATGTATTAAATATACAAATGCCAAATAGACGATAATATGCCTGAGGCATAAAGAAAAGGGAAAAAGGTTATAATGATCATCTGCTTATAGTGATCACTTTTATCCAGGCAGATGCGATCACAGTAAGCGGTTTCCACTGTAATTAGCTGAACTATCGCTTAAAACGGAACTCAATTTGTACACAATGTGCATGGCAGTTTGAGTGATCGCTCAGTTTAATGTCATAGTCTAGCAAGTGATTGCAACAAGTTATATTTATGTCAGTGGATATCTCATCAAAGCTCTCATGAAACGTTCTTATGATCAATTCAAGTTAATGTGCCAGTGCGATACGTTTTCCTAACAAGCGAGCTGTGTTACTTTTCGGAAGAAAAAGAAACGTTTTTTCCCAGTTTCTGATGTTAAGTTATCAATTTCCCCTAGAAACGTTAGTCATTATTTTCCCGTGGGTTCATCTCAAGGATAAGTGTTTGTTTTCAGTGCTGAGTCACAGTATCTATAGGCCTGCCTCCGACGCGCCCTTATTTGAAGGCTGTCCGCGCTTTATAAAACCTGTATTGAAAGCTTTCCGCGGCAAAGCTTTTGTTTTGTCAGTTTAGTCATTGCAAGGACTTACTGAAAAGAAGCATTTGCGCGAACAGCAGGCGTCATTTAGGTTTTTCGTAAGGGAAGTAACACCAAACCAAATAGCACCATTGGCAATAAATACTTAATTTATGAAAGTAAACTAATGGCAAAGGTCGCTGATGCGAAAAACACGCTGTATTACATTAGTCGAATAAAAATCCATTGCATTTAATAATGCTTTAATATTTGGGGGCAGGTAAAATAATCAATACAAAAATATTCACCTGCCACAATTCCGTTCGAAAACTGAGTTTATAAAGTTGATTATTATAATTCTGTTAATTTATTTTCGCTTCAAAGTAAATTTCAAGAGGACAAATTCAGTAGGAAATATTCGATGTGTTTAAATGGCATCTTCACAATTCTAGAGGTAATATTCAGTCAATATTCAGTTCAGAATATTGAGTTCAAACATGCAATTTTTACTAGTAAGAATACGAATTTAAGATATCTACAGTGCAAGTCTTGCTAGCAAGTATGGTCATTTTTACTAGTAAGAATTCATATTATTGAGCTGTATAATTAAATTTTTACTAGTCATACATTCCCATTGAGTTCCATTGCATTTTTGCCTCACATACCCGAAATACAATTCTCACGAGTACGAAGTCATATTGTATAGCTCTAAAATTCAATTCTTAGAACTCCCATTGTGGATATCTGAATAAATTTTGACTAAGAATTCCAGGCCCACATATCAGTAATTGTAGTTTTTACGAGTAAAAATTTCATTACAGAGCTCTGCAATTACCTTACACTAATAAAAGAAATTTGGCTCGCCATATTCGGAGTTAAGTGAGCATGCGATAAGTAGGTCTCCAAGTTATGTTGACAGAACAGAAATTTTCTTTATTTCGCGGCAGACATGACTGTCCCAAAGTCGTCTACTGTCACATCTCTTCTGTCGAGCTAGTTGTGAAACTTGCAGATACTGATTAACAGAATGACGTTACATATGGAAAACGAAAGATTGAGCTGTGGGGCAGATTATGTCGTCGCCAGTCGCATCAAACAATCTCGCTGGGCCGGTGCTTTGAAAACTTTAAAGTACAGCTGCCGTCCATCACATATTTTGCGGTACCTTCTCGTATTGTAAGACAATATGTTGTGTCCTGTTTTGAATCAATACGGGATGCGATTTGATTGTCCCGTATGTCGGGCAAAGTTTATCGTCTTGGACCCGGGTGGGAAAAGCGTCCCTTATGTCTTGAGATTGGTGAATGAGCTGCTGAAATCCTTCGCCCTTCACTACCGAGAATGGCTGATCGTCCAATACAATCATCGCCATTATTTTAATAGTTCAGTCTTCGGCTCTATGTCAAGGGACCGGCCTGTGACAGCTCCGTTATGGACAGCTCCAATGACACTTAAAACTAAAAATTTATTCCATCTCCAGCACAAAAATATTTAGCAGAAAAGCTTACAAAGAACATTAAAGAATAGTACAACCAAAACTCCGACAATGCTGCCGCATAAGAAGTCACAATAGCATAAATAATTAATAATTAAACACTAATTACATAAGCTAATGATACAACACACTAAAAGGGAAATCCCAATATGTCCTATTAATCGGGTCGATTGTCAGCAGGTCCCTCGCAACTACATTGTGCAGTCTTGAACCAGCAGAGTCCGACGAATCCTTTTCACACGCCGCGCGTCAGAAACTTAAGGGGGAGGCAGCGAAAAAGAGCACGCACGCACGCACACACATACACACACCTTCGTCCAGTCATTTACAAAAATATACGGAATAGATTAAATAAAAGCATTCCCTTGAAACACAATCAGTGTGACAGTTTCACAATCAGATTGAAAACCTCGGGTTCCAGTGTGGAGCGTCCTTTTACTTGCGTTGATCTCGATCGCTTGACGCGTCTCCATCCATCCTCTACCAAAAGGGAAGCACCTACACCCCAATTCCCTCTTCCCTTTTATCGTCCCCATAAATAAAAAGGTTGTCCGATAATAGCTTGCAGGTGGAATTAATTAGATAGGGAAGCACCAAAAACCAAAAATACATCAGTGCACAAAATACAACACACTCCAATAACACAATCCCTGAAATAGAAAAAAACAAACAAACAACACAATCAAATCTTATTTCCTCACGTTTTCATGACCCACATCTAACACTCCGGGGGTGTTCACTCTTAATTTTTATAATTTATAGGGTTTAAATATCGGCCGGCAATATCAGCTAAAATTGATAGATCTTGATTTTTAATGAATATCGACACCAGATCTTGCATGTTAGCCACCTGCAGGAAACTACTGGATTTTCTAGTTTGTCAACTAGCTAGCTAAGTAGGTAGGTAATGGGGATGGGACAGTAACCGACCTGGGGACAGTCATATCCCCGATAATACAAAGAAAATCAACTGTCAATCGGGGCGACATAACTTACACCGTATCGCATGCTCGCTGTTGACTCCGGATGTAGACAAGAACTCTATCGGCACTCAACTGCTCATCCTGCTGGTCCCGGATGTAGAAGGTTGAATTTCAGACCGTATTTTGAAACACTGACATTTTGGCAGCATGTTTGGAAGGCGAAAGCAAACAGACTGAATATTACCTCTTGAATTATGAAGACGCCATTTAAATACATCAAATGTTTCCAACTGAATTCGTGTATTGATTACTTTACCAATGAAATTACAACTGAAATATTTTCAATTGAAATATTCAATGTTTAAATGTACATTAACATTAAATTACAGCCCCCAAATATTCAAGTATTTTTAGATGAAATGCATTTTTATTCGACTAATGTAATTCAACGTGCTTTTTTGCAATGACTTTTTTCATTAATTTACTTCCATATTTATTTGACCAGAAAAATATGCGAACTACTTACGTAGACACGTATGAAGCATTTACCAGTTGAATGGCACAATCATGTATTTTAAAACCATATACGTTTCCATGAATTCATTATCTGCTTGCCGTAGAAAATGGGAAATACTGAAAATAGATCATGTTTTACATGGTCATTTCAAATACAGGATACAGTACATAAAACAAAAATATACATTCAGTTGGAACTAGGTGCGTGATGGTTTGTTTGATTGACAGAGGCGAGGTGCTGTTACTGTCTCAGTCTCTTTACCAATGAATGCCACAGTCGAGCACCTGAGAGCAACTACGCCCATCTGCTGCAGTGTTCCGTCCTGTGATGTTTTGTGCTCCTGTGCTGCTGCAGCAATAATGCCCTTTGACCTCCAACAGTGTGACATCACATGGCCACATGCATGTTAAGATTCCACCTGCCTGAACCACGCCAGATATGCCATTGTGGGATGCAAACCGGGAGGGCTTCTTTAAAAACTACAAGTCATATGCAGCCCTTCAGAAGGAGATAGAGGCACCTGGATGTGGGTCAGGGTGAAATGAGAGTTGGGGGGCATCACAAGAGAGTGTGTGAGCAGCATGAGTGATACCATGTATTGGATTGGTCACAGTGTTGGCAACTCCTGGAGGGATGTCTCATGTATCACAACATTTGGTGGTTTAAGTGGCAGAGTTCGAAATTGGGGCATGTATAGCGGGACATCATTGGCTGCCGACCTCACGGTCCAATCACCCCCCTGAGTGCCCAGCAGGGGGCTGGATTCCAAGGGAAGCCTATGCCATTGCCTAGGGAGGGCTACCAGGACATCATCTTGCAAAAACCTAGCCCCCAATTCCTCCTCCTCTTCCTTGCCCTTGTCGTCGTCTTCTTCCTGCGAGGTCATCCTCAGGTAGCACAGGTTCTTCCCAATGTCGCTCCTGTCTGGGGCCTCTTCCTCCTCACGCTCTGAGGTTTCAGAGTACTCCTCAGCTGAGTTGTATAAGCTGGAGTGCCTGAGATGCAACTGGGAGCCCTGCGGATGCTCGGGCTCCCACACACCCCCGGGAAATGACCCCGATATGTCGGAGATGTTGGCTGAGAAATTGCCTTCATCAGAGATACTACTGAGGCTCTCCTGCTGCTTGTAGAGAAGACAAAGTGCCCCTGGAGGCAGGATGGTAGCATAGGTGATCCTAGACTGGGCTGAACCCTCATGACCCTGAATTTCCCCACTGTTCCCACAGGGTGAGTGTCCAGGAGACACTCTGATCTTATCTTGAGCCGGGGGTGTGGTCTCCGCCACGATCACAGCTTCAGAGATGGTCTCTGACTCCAGGAGCAGTGGGTGGGATGTCAGCAGCTCTGGGTGTCGAAAGAGGTTCTCAACAGTCTCTGCCTGAAGATAGAAAGACTGTCAGCATGTACCAGCTCACGATCCACGTTTGGACCTGCTAAACCTGAACTAATGTGCTGAAGATACTAGCTTGATCTGTAATCTTTAATCTTACTTGAACTCACAATGATTCAGTTTTTTTCATATGTTTGAACTGTCTCCATTTTCCAATCTGATTTTTGATGAAACCATCCATAGAAATAACTCGACTACATCTTAATACTACAACTGTTTCATGATTGCTTATCCACTGAAGGGTCATGGTGAGCCAGGATCTAATTCCGGAAAGGATAAGTACAAAACAGGGTACATCGTGGATGGAATGCCAGTGACACAGAGCAGCTAATCACACAGTCCTGGCGATGCAGAGATACCAATACACCTAAACCACTCAGTAGTCTCTGGACTGTATGAGGAAAATGGAATACCTGTAGGAAACCCACGTCAACACGTGAAAAACGTCCAAACTCCACACACACAGAGGCAGGGACTTAAATGGAATCCATAACCCAGGTGAGAGGTTACAGTGCTACTCGGTGAGTCACCATGCTGCCCACCAATATCATACTGCTCAGCACTATGTTCTTCTAAGACCCAAGCACATCATATTTCAAAGACTCCATCGTAATGCAGATGACAACTTACTAGAGTTAGGTGTTTCAGTAAACGTTACTGAAGTGACCCATACAGTATACGTTATCGGTCACATCAAAGACAATTTAATCCAGATTCCAGTCTTGGCCCCCAACCTGGTCATCAGCAAGGGCAAGACTGTCCTGTATACCCAATTCCCACACGGCAGAGAGGCAGAGACACTGACCTTCTTAAAATCCACACCTTGGGCCCACGAGCAGTTGCTGGGATTTGGAACATCTTTCCAAACAACCCTCTTCATCCTGAAACAAATAAAACCAGGAGCAACGTTGGCAAACATGAAGGATGAACTATGTGCCGTACCAGAGAGACAGCCACTCTTGCTTTTGTCCCAGTGACTCCTCAGCTGCCTCAGTCTGTTCTGAACTCCACTGCCAAGAGTCTGTCCTTGAAGAATTATACTGTTGAGATCTTGGCCTTTCAAGAAGTCATCTTGGCAGAAGTCTTTGCGCTGACATTCACTCTCCTAGCCTGACTGTGTGAAGCTGCTGACTAACAAAAACAAGGCAAATCGTACATATTACCTAAGAGGATATTTATAATCTCCTATTGTTGTATAATGGAAAACAGAGGTGGTCATCAGATCACATAAGCGGCGTATGCAAGTTTTGCTATATTTGTTGCCAGGATCAGTCCCTACCCTGTCCTGTCTGTCGTTCCCTTGCTTGGCCAGCAGGTGTCACAGGTCATCATTTTCCTAGTATTTGAGTCTTTCCTTGTTTATGACCCACACCTGAACCTTGTTAGTCCAAGCCCTAGTGTTTGATTTGACAATGGACCGCACCTGTTTCTTGTCTAGTCTCAGTTACCTGTGTATATATATGACTGCTCTTGCCCTTATGCCTCAGTTGGTCATTGTGTAGTTTGTGTTACCTGCCAGTTGTTCTGTGAGTGTTGTAGATGGTTTGCTTGTGGTCCCTCTGCTTATCCTTGTGTATACTTCCAGCTCATTTATCCTCGTGTAACCAACCTGCCTTTCTTTTGACTCCTTGTGGTCCCTTTTGTGTTCTGCTCCAATACAGTATGTGTTTTAAGTCACATTAAGGATCATCCTTTCATAATGCCACGCCATGGCATTTGTCTAATTTAAGGCAGGGTCTGGAAAATTACTGATCCATCTTATTTCCCAGAGAACCAGGACAATCACAGGACTCTTGTGTTTTATATCCAGAGTTATGTATTTGAGACAAGGGAAGCCATTTTCTGAACCCGACAGAAAGAGTTTATTTTTTCAAAAATTGTTTCAACAATCTTCACCATACTCTTACCCTCGTCCTAATCCTAATTTTGTCTTGGTAATAGAATTAGAATATTTCATTTGCTTTTCAGAAGCCCTTTGCTAACTCACTGCTCCTTGCTACAAAAAAGTATTCACCCTGTGTCATTATCGGCCTGATTGTGTTTCTAAATTGCATGCAATTAATTTGAATTTATGATGCACACATAATTACATTGTGTTAGAGAATAATTAATTGCCACATTAGAAGTATGACTCAGTCCTTTATACAGAACTGCTTCAATTGCAATGGGATTTAGGTCTGCACTTAAGCGGGGCTGATCCACATGCTTTACTTATTTAGTGTTAGTGTTGACTTGCTAGTGTGTTGTGAATTCTTGAGTTGCATTCATCCTGTCATCCTGATCACGTAGCAGAAAAGCATTTAAACCATAAGACTGTCTCCACTATGCTGTCGGTAGGAGGCTCATACAGTGAAAGTCAGTCGCTGGTTTTCACCAGACATTACAAGGCCTCTGTTAGCCTCAGAGTTACTGATTCCATAGAATGTCCATTGAATGTTGCTGCCAAATTACTGAGGATCACACAAGTGGTTTCTGGCATTTTTGAGATGGGCATTTGGCTTCTCCTCAGACAGCAGTGGTTTCTACCTTCCTGCTAAGTCATGTCTTACATGTCATTTTTGCCCAGTTTCTAATGGCGAAGCCATAAACTTTTACCTCAGCCAAAGTAAGAAAGGCCTGCCGATCCCTAGGCATTCTTCATTGGTTCTTTGACACATTCCTCTATGATTTTACGCTTTACTATCAATTTTTTAGCCAGGACAACCACTCCTGAGAAGATTTACTAGTGTCCCAAGCTTCCATTGCAGCAATATGGCTCTGGCTGTGGTTTGGTTGAGGCCGGAAGCTGTTTTGTAACAGTTCCCAGACAGACAGGTTCCAAACACCAACGCGTCTCCCTTCCCATCCAAATATAAAGTCCCTTCTCTTTTATCTCTGTCACTTGGTTCCGTTTGCTGACTCGCCTGGAGCAAATGTTACAGTACGGCATTCAAACAGGTGACCCAGACAGCCCCACCATTGGGGTTGAATTACCTGGGTGGTGCCAAATATCTGCATCATGCTTTTCCCTGCTTAGAGGCTCCCTCTGTGCACTCTCACACGACACCAAAAGGACCAACCAAAATCAACGCAAAGACCAAGAAAAACCACTCGTATTCGGGGTAGGTACTTTTTCACAGTACTGTAAAAGCAAGTCATAGCAATTGTTGTAACTCTTCTAACAGAGGAATAATAATATACTAGCATTAATGACATTACCCCAAGATGGTTTATAATAGAACTGCCAAAGGATTTGAGTCAAGGAACACAGTCCATGCACGAACAGAAACACATTGTTCTTCAGAGCAATAGCTACCCCCACCAAATGTTTCCCAATTCTGATAAAATATGAAAACACTGAACACTGGCTCTCAGATTTTTTTCCATAACTGGCCACATTCTGGCGCCAAGTTTTCACAAACCCTAGTGCTCTTCAGAAGAGTCTGATCTAACCACACTGCCAGCGGATTGGTCAGCCTCTGCAAGGTCAGAGGACCATCGCTTTTCTCAAATCTACATATTCAGTCTCTTTTTCTTGCAGACAGAATCTGCATTGGATAATATGCTATAGAGAGCTAATCCAAATGACCAGGTAACTGCAAATTGTGTTAAATCAATCCAGCTTCCACGTCATCCATTAAACCAAACTTAAAGATGTGAAACGATATTTCAGATGAAATTAATTCAAGAGAATGTTCTGTGTAACGAAAAATTCCTTCAGTTTTCCTCCATTTTCCAGCAGGCATGCTGTGTAACGACTTCAGCTTATTTAAAAGGAAAAGTAAATGTAAGATACTGTAAGTGCATTCCATAAAAACACACACATGCAACACACACACACAAACAAACAGGCACACAATACGATGTGAACACAGAGGCCGTCCGTACTGGCACTGGGAGATGGTCAGCGTCATGAACAGGACCACTGACAGGAAGGCCACGACCATCATCAGTGTATAGACTGCCTGCTCTCCGCTGGGGTGCCCCCTGTCATCTGCAAGGAGAAGTGAAAAAATTAGTGATGGTAGTAGGTAAGAGAACACAGAAACTGTGGGCAGTGCGGGCAATTAGGCAACATAGGCAGCTGCCTAGGGCACCATCTTCTGAAGGGGTGCTGATTTAGCAAACCACCTGTGCCACCCCTCCCCCTCAGCAGGCTTTACCACTGGCGTGCCCCATCCAAGACAAAGGGGGGGGGGTGGGTGAAGCTCGCCTAAGGCTCCACATGGGCTCCAACCAGCACTGCTCATTGGGGTCCACAGGGGACTCCATAAGGGAGATAAAACACAGAAAATGGGCTTGCCTTTGGAATAGATAGGCTCCCCTTCCCCGTGCTCAAAGATCGGGTAGAGAATGAACTGGTACCCATCCAAGTCAAAGAATACATCTGCAGAAGATACAAAACGAATGACAAGTAAATGACAGGATACATGAGAAAATGGTGGTGGGGAGGTGGGCAGGTAATGTGCATCATTGCCTGCAGCAGTGGGTCATTTCCGGTTGGACACAGAGTTGGGACCACAGGAAGGTGGAGTATAATGGAGACATACCATGTGTGCACACCTGCAAGGTGCCCATACAACAGAAATAAAAAACAGATGGGGTGTGCTACATCATATGTCAGGATATGTCTTCACTAAGCACCTGATTAGTACAGTGACCCTCATCAAATGATACCTGTACAAATGGCAAATAAAGTATGAGACTGTTTCTGCATATCTCATCTTGTTCTCCTTATTTTTATAATTATCTTTTTTAATTAGTATTCTACACATGACAAAACTTTCCAGAATCTATCTGCCAAATGTCATATACATCATATATTAGCTATATATCGTATTATACAATACATTCATCTATCAAAAGTACAAGTATATAGGAAAAGAAATAAAAGAAAGAAAACTATTTACAAATAGGGAATGATCATTACCTCAGTAATGTTTTTCGTCTTCATATTAACAGTGTTGTAACTGCAGATATTGATACAAGTCTTGTTTTCTAATAAATATTTCTCTTTAAGCCTTTCAAAAATGAGTAGCCTTCCTTCTTTCATTAGCTCTCCTTTTTTAAGGCACACACATATACAGGGGAGAGTGACACTTGGGGTCTGAAAGCAGGGTCAGCCATTTATTAGGTGCCCCTAGAGCAATTTTGGGGAGGGGGGGGGGAATCAAGGACCTTACTCAAGGACCCAGTGGAGATGTGGCTACTCTGCAGAGCATGGGACCTGAACCAGCAACCTTCCTATAACAAGCACAGAGGACTAACCCACTGAGCTACACACCACCCACACAAATACACACTATTAAGGTGCTGACGCAGTGTCGGAGGTGTAGCATTACCGTGCAGATAAAAGGTACGTGTTATCATGGGGACTCGTGCCCAGCTGATGCTCTCCACGGCCGCCCACTCTCCGGCGCCCCCCCGGCCTCGCCACTCCACCACGAAGGACACTGGGACGGGGACTGTCGGATCCAGTGTCCAAGACACCATCGCACAACTGCCATTGAGCACGGACGAGCTGAAAGTCTGGACCGGCTGCACTGGGGGGGGAGGGGAGGACCAGAGTGGGGTTGGTTAAAAAAAAATCCATTCAGATTTTTGCAGCACTAACATGCAGACGAGGACCTTCGCAGCGAGAACAGCGGAAATTACATTTCGGTGCGGCCAATTTAGCAACTGGCAGGCTAAAGCAAAGAGGTTTTCTCCCTTCGATCACACTAACCGGTAGCTTTTTCAGGCTGACAAAAAGGGACTATTAAGAAAAACAGGCATAACAGAGGAGAAAAACAAGAAAATGACAAAACGTCGTGATTCGGAGCAGACTGCGGCACTCCAGCGACTCTGCTCGTCGCTCCTGAGCATGGCACAAACAAGCAGGGGAGTGTCACTGTTATTAAAGGGTTTCCTTTCAAACCACGTTTGGCATGTGGTAGCAGTAACCAGCCCCTGTTATTCAAGAGAAGTCTCCTGAAAACACGCGTGCACGTGTGGTCCAAGGCAGAGCACCTAAACCGGGAGGCCGCCCACAGAACCTGACCACCGCGGCCGGGGTGGATTCCAGCAGAACACGGCCCACTTTCTACAAACGCCAAACAGAGCCTCTTTCTAACCTCCATCGGGAAAAGCAACACTTTGTACAAAAACACTCACACAGTCCAGCCCATAAGTCCTCACCCTCCCAGACAGTTATTTGTTCCAGAAAAAGCTTCAGGAAATCACCACTGTACCACTCAGCTACCTTCAGCCACAATACAACAAACCATAGACAACCAGCCTAATCAGCTTAATAAGCACTGGCATTAGCAAAGTAAACAACTACAGTAAACAAGTACAGTAGTGCCTTATATTAATCACTATTCACATGCTATCATTACTATTCAACCTGCCATTTCTTGTGCATATTAAATGTATTTCTATACACAAGCATTCAAAATAATTTTATTCAGAACAATATTAGACACTTCAATTTGAAAGTATATAAAACAGCAAGTCTATCTGTGTAACTACTGAAGAGACCGGAGGTGATGAAAGAGCGATTGTCTGCACTCTCTTAGCTTGGGGAGGGGTGACCCCACCGCTCCCCTGTAGCCTGTTGGGAAGGCCAAGCCTCTCTATGCTGACGGTCAAGCGCTGGCGGTGTCTTCACGGTGTGGAGGGCTTGGTCGCAGAGAAACGTGTTTTAGACGCCTCAGAGGGTGCTCGTTTTTGCACAATGAGGTTTCAGCTACATAAGAACCGCAGAGCCGAAATGCAAGATATCAGAAATGATTGAGCGAATACTCGCCGTAACTTGGGCTTAGGTGGAAGGTGACAATTTCACCCACAAAACAGTAACGTGGCTCGTCTCCACTGACTGCACATTTCCACCGAGGTTAGCCAAGCGTACCTACAGCTATGGTACCAGTTAGCTAAATCAAAATGTAACCTGCAAATGTTACAGCAATATTGCAGTTAATTACAGCCGTACAGCCACCCATTCAACAGTAGTGTTCACCACCACTCAAAACATGCATTTGGGGGGTGGGGGGGGGTGTGAGGTCTTGGGCCCCCTGTTGGCCACAAACAGTCACTATAGTAGGTGGGCCCCAAAGTGACTTTTTGAGTGGGGCCACAAAAACAACAAATCGGCCCCTGCATCCATTCATCCATTTTTTATACCATTAATTTTGCACAAGGTCAAGGTGATTACAGGAATACTATTAAGTGTTAGCTTAAACACATATTAAGATGATACTTTGGATATTTTTCTCTAAATGCCGATATTTTGATCTGATTTGAAAGTTCAGAGTTGCACCTACCCAATGCCAATGACCAGAATCAAACTTAACTTCCTCTTATTTCTTTCTTATTGCACAATCATGAGTCGTGATTCTGTCAAGGGGGGTCTCACTTTTGGAACGTCTGCTCAGTGTCATGTGAGTGTTCCTGGTCGAGGACCCGATGCTGTTGATGGCCACGATGGTGACAGTGTGCTCCTCCGCACTCCAGAGGAAAGTGTAGCCGGATGCCCAACCTAGGTTCTCTGACCACATGGCGCCCCCGGTGGTCTGGTGATGAACTTCAAGCCTCTCCACACAAAACAGTGGGTTCCCCCTTGGAAAAGGCTGTGGGGAAAGAAAAGAGCTTTTATAGCCCTCCCCACATGCACACGTTTGTATTCATATCTTTGTGGAGACAGTCCATTCATTTCTATGGGTAAAACCCAACAAGGACAACCTTAACCATAAGCAACCAAACAAAATACATGACTTTTGGCTATTGTAGTTGTTGATTGCATTCACAGATTTTTTTTTTTATATAAAATTATGTTTTTGTTTTTTTTTTAATCAGCTCTGTATCCTTTCATACTACATGACAAATTCTCAGAGTACAGAGAACAGGATCTTTGTGTCACTCCGTTACAAAATCAATCTAGATGATGATTTCGCTAAGGTCCTTTAATGTCCAACACAGCCAAATGAACTGTTCAGCACTGAATTTGGGTGCTCTTGACTTTTCAAGCTGTCCAGTCTGTGTTTTGATTAAGATTATCAAGGTTTCCCTTTTAAAATACACTTTACTAAAAATGACATAAAACTGACTCTGTGATGTACTGCAGCTTGCAGAGGTTGAAGTTCTTCAAAAATGTGTCATTGCTCAACGTGACAGTTTAAGTTTATAATATGTAGCTTACATTTCAAAGCCCACACAACTTACGGTTATTATACACAAATTTTAAACCTATATGATACAAATTACTTATTCTCATGAGGTTTTCTTTTAAACCTTGACTGAGGGAACTGTGCAAGTATTCCAATGTACTTGTATGCCAGTACCTGTGCAAGTGGCAAATAAAGATTCAATTCAATTAATAATCAGTTCAGGCTCAGACTGCTCCACACAGGACCTCTCTTACCTTCAGAAGCAGCGTGACGTTGGACCGATTTGATTCAGGATGTTCTTGAATCACTCGCCAGAAATCGGGTCCCTCTTCTGGGGCTAAAATTACAAGTGAGGTGTGACCGTGAGGACTGAGGGTGTGGGGTGGAAGAAGGATTGTTTGGACTCATAGAGCCATTACTTGACATGTTTAATTGTTATTTGAGGTCAGGCATTTACAGGGCAAGGGGTCAGGGGAGGGTTAATGCATAAGCTATCCTCAGCTATAGCCCAGGGCCCCAGAAAGTGGCACCACCTCTGTGCCCATGCTGACGTCAGCCTAGAAGCCTCAGATACAGCACTGTGCAAAAGTCTTAGGCAGTCAACGAAAATGATGCTTCAATGATCAGGTTGGTGAAAATTTATGATACATCTGTTACAGTGTCAGCTCAGCCATTTAAAAACCTCTCCTGAAATCACCTTAGTTTTACAGCAACCATCCAATTTATCCATGTATTTTTTGACTTGATTAGTACCCCACCTTCTATGGCTAATCAATACCTCATTTACTTTTTTTAAACTAATTTAATTAACTAATTAGGTGAGTCAATGGTGAAATTAAACACATGGAATGGCTGAGGTGCCCCTGAGGAGAGGTTTGGGGACTGAAGCAGTGTTCATCTACCTATCCAACAAGATAGTAACTTTTTGAGGAACAGAAGACATTTGTGTTAGTTGTTACTGTGTTACTGCTAATTTGCATATGTTGTGATGTTAAATTGTGTGCGTGTTTTTTCTGAGCAAATATACACTGACTACCCAGATAAGCAGCTTTAAACATTTTCTTTGACTGCCTAAGACTTTGGCACAGTACTATACATGAACCCACGCCTGAGGAGGGATGAGACCGACAAGCTGTAGACTGGCACCAGAGCAAAGAAACCAGTCCTGCATGGGCGGTTAACCATTTTCTGGATGCTTCTGGATGTTTGAATAGGCTGGAGTCCATTTCTGATACGTGTTTATCGTTTGTCAGGTACCACGGCCAACAGCAGCCACGTATGAATAAGCAGCGGTTGGGATTTTCTCCTGTAAATATTGACTCGTTGCTCCTTCACTGAACACACCACACTACTGCACTATATATTTTATTCATAAATGATTCGGTGGCCGCATAGCTGCCGGATCTCACTGTTTCCAGGCAACGCCTGTTTGTTTTGCAAGGCCTCTGCGAATCTCAGGGCTGCGGAATAACTTCAACAGTCATGGATTTCCAGACATTTGAGCTCATCATAGTGTCATTCTTAGTCGTAATAAGGAGCTACTGCTTTATATATAGACTTTTGCCTGGGGTCTGCAAATCAGTCGCCCTACTTATGAACCTCATAAAACCCCCCATTAACTCTAAAGACAGCGTGAAACATTTCAGGGATTCTGTGTGCCTCAGCAGGTTTGGATGCTGTTCCTGTTATCAGGAGGTTTTTAGTTCAAATCCCAGGATGGGTAAAGCGAGTTCACTGTTGGGCCTTTGGGCAAGACCCTTAACCCACAATTGCTCCAGAGACCCGCTTTCACAAAAAATGATTTTAGCCAAAGCATCATACATCTGTTAAGTAAATTAATGACACTGTCCAGAGAACATCTTGGAACATGGATACAAAAGCTGAATTTCTTTGGTCTCCCCGATGTAAGGAGTTTGCATGCGCACTTTGTGAGATACAGATTTCCAATAGCAATCCAAATTAAGCCACATACACTCAGTGACAAAGAAAGTTAAGCACCCAGACAGAGTGGTGGAAATGAAATTAATCTGCCCGTAGTGGAAGGTCATGTGACTGTATCGCAATGATTATAATATCAGATCACAAGGACAAGAGTTGGCAGTATGGGCACACTGCTGGTCCCATGGCAGTAGGGTGTGGTACCTCTCCAGGCCTGGATACATGTGGCAATACAGTGCGGAAAGCAGTCGTACAGTCATTGTATCCTTTCCTGTGGCAAGTCAGCCCACAGCTGTTGTAACTGGCTCTCGAGATCCTGCACATTGGCACTGGGTCTGAGTTGACGTCCGAGCTAATCCCATACTTGTTCGATTGGGGATAGATCGGGGGACCTAGTTGGCCATGGGAGGACCTCAACATGACATAAGCAGTCCACAGACACATGTGCCGTGTGTAGATAGGTGTTGTCTTGTTGAAAGACTGCACCAGGGTGCCGTCTCAGGAGGGGTAAGACATGCAGATGCAGGATGTCACTGACATAGCGCTGTGCCATCAGGGTCCCCCGAATTATCATCAGAGATAACCTGAAGTCATACCCTATGGCTCCCTACACCAGGATGACAGGAAGAACACCAGTGTCTCTCTCCACCACATTGGCAGGATTGGTTCTCTCCCCTCAGCATGGTCATACGTGCATACGACATTCATCCGTGGTAATGCAGAACCAAGATTCATCGCTAAACTTGATAGGATGCCACTCGTCATCGGTCCATGCCTCCCGGTCACAGCACCACTCCAAACGCAGCAGTCTCTGCGCTGGTACTAACTGCAACCTATGCATGGGACTGTGAATCCGTAGTCCGGCTGATGCCAGTTATCGAGACGCGGAGCGGGATGACACGGGGTGTTGTAGAGAGTCCAATACCTGTGTTCGGATGGCAGGTGCAGATGTCATGGGGTTCTGTAATGCTTGGCGCACAATACGACGATCCTCCCTTGGTTTGGTCTGTCTTGGGTGACCGGAATCTTCACGACGTGTGTGGATGCCCTCACGAGCCCATTGGTTCCAACATCAGGAGACTGTGACAGCTGCATGCCCCACATGCCGGGCAATTGCACGATACGACCACTGGCCTCATGCAAACCCACAATGTGACACCTATCAAAATCAGTCAAGTGCTGGTAATGCTGTCTAATGTGTCTAAGAGGCATCCTCTGTGTCTGGTGACTAGATGTGCCAGCTCCTTGCAAATCAGTTCAT
>JAAGVU020000032.1:17242574-17272035 GCA_011763525.2 Mormyrus iriodes
TATCTGTCCTACACTGTCTTGCCCTGTAGTGTGCTGCCGTTTGTCCTGCCCATCTTGCACTGCTGTCTGTCCTGCACAGTCTTGTCCTGTATTGCACTGCTGTCTGTCCTGCACCGTCTTGTCCTGTATTGCACTGCTGTCTGTCCTGTAGTCTTGTCCTGTATTGCACTGCTGTCTGTCCTGCACCGTCTTGTCCTGTATTGCACTGCTGTCTGTCCTGCACCGTCTTGTCCTGTATTGCACTGCTATCTGTCCTGCACCGTCTTGTCCTGTAATGCAGTGCTGTCTGTCCTATGCCCCCATGCACCTGTCCCCTACCCTGCAGCTGTGACATAATTTCCTCCAAACACATGTGACAATAAAATTTGAAACTTGAAACATGACTCTCCCAGGCAGACTCCCTCCTTGCTATGATTATTCAGCAGCCTCAAGGAAATTAAGTATTTATGTTGTTTATTGTATTGTTTTTGCATGATGTCTTGTTAAGTCCACCAACCTCTGAGTGAAAACTACTGATTGATAAGTTATGTAGGCAGAAAAACACAAGCTGCAGTTAATACAATGAGTTGAACCTTGTGAGTTTTCATTGCTGAACACATCAGTGAGCCATTTTCCTTTCATAAGACCAAAAGATTTGTTAACACAGTAATTAACTAAACGCCACTTCCATATATTACTGGTGGCATTCAATTAATTTATGGCCAAAAAAAAGCTAAGCTGTAACAAAATTTACAAACACTAAAATTAATATTTGGAAACGTGAGGGGAAAGTTTATATCACGAAGGGAATAAACATCACGAAGTGTGTTTCGTTTGACAAAAACAACAGAACCAAAGGTGCTGTCAGCACACTCACCCAGGTCCATGGGCGTTACAGAGAGGGGACGGGACTTGATCACACCCTCCTCCTTCCTCACCTCTAGCCAGATCCTGTAGCAGGAAGCTAGCAGGAGTGGCTGGAGAGTGCACCTGTTGGAGCCCCGTCCTTCGATGGGACACTCCTCTGTGGGAGCCACGCCCATTTCCTGTTCCGCCACGTCACAGGGGAAGTTGCGTTTTCTGGCAAAGCACAGATGACACAACCACTCTGCAACACGGCATGGTACCAAGGAGACACCAGAAGCTCAGAGCCAAAGACATCAGACAAAAAACCAAACAGGCACAAAAATCCACCCCCCCAGGGGCCTTATCTGCCCCTTATCCTTATTTATTCTTCCACTCCGTGGTCCATTTGCTATACTGAACATTTTCATTACTTTATAATTATTCTGCACTGCTTGTCCTGCACTTCCTTGTCCTGCATTGCATTGCTGCCTGTCCTAAACTGTATTGCACTGTACTCCTGTGTCCTGTATCGTCTTGTTTTCTATTGCACTGCTGCCTGTCTTGCTCCATCTTGTCCTGCGTCACACTGCTGTGTGTCCAAGACTGACTTGTCCTGCATCACACTGTCTGTCTGTCCTACTTTCCCCCCATTCATCCATCTCCTCCCCTGCAGCTGCAGCATAAGAATTTCACGGTGCTCCTCCAAAAACATGTGACAATAAAACCTAAAACTTAAAACTTGCCTGTAAAGGAACATGACCTCGGCCCACTGACTGGCATTCCATCGGCAAGTCATGGAGGACAGGTCACCGTTGGTCTCGCAGGAGATGACGATGTTGAAGTCTGTCCCGAAAACACACACACGAGACAGGTCAGAACCCGGGGACACACAAGACACAAAGGTGTGATGGGAGTTCAGAGACGCACAGCTCACCTGTGACGTAAATCTGAGCGTAGGGGTAGCTGCAGCGGGACCTGGCACCGCTCTGCTGGCAGCAGTGCAGCACGTCGTAACCCCGCTGCCGCGGCGGCCTCACGTTCAACAGGGTGACGCTGCTCACGCGCTCGCTCACCACAGTGTACTGGCTTTCCGGAATCTTCTCGTGGTAGTTCAGCCACCACGCCACGTCCTGGGCACGGAGGCTCCGGTTGTTGAACACGCATCTGACAGTCACGTTGGAACCGGCACTGGCGAATAATCTCTCTGGAAGGTAACTCACTTCTGCGGATAAAAAAGAACAAACAAGTGAACAAATAAACAAGCACAATATTTTTATAAAATAAGGTGCCTCTTGTCCTGTGGGACTTCATGGCCATGAATGGACCCTCCCATTTTTAGAAGTATGACGCGTATATGTATTATTTCCAATCCTATCGCAGCTCTACAGATTTTCAATTAGTTGTCATGGCAACTGACAAAGATTTCAAGATAGTCCTCCATCTGAGGGAAAGACAGGATATCAGAGAAATGCCAAAATTGCTTTTTTTTTTTTTTTAAGTGAGACTAGAAAAACCGCATAAAATTTCCAGGAATTTCACGGTCACATATGTATAAATGTTCCGCACCAAATATGTGCCATCCAAAGCCTTAAGTAGTAAATTTACCCATGAATGGTGCCACACCTCCATTCTTCATGGCTGTTTTAAGATAAAGACCCGAAGATCCAGAGCTGCCCTAGAGGATCTGCCCGGATGATTAATATCAGATAAAGCCTCACATTGGGCATTCACAGAGACAGCTATAACAGGCTGCTATAATTAAAGAAAGCATTGCAGGAGATGACAGATGGGCAATGAAAGTTTGGCTGCTCATTACAGTGTCGCCCCCCAGAATAATGTTAAAGGCCCCCAGGAAATAAATAAGATGCCATGTGATGTGTCAGGCCCCATCTCTGATTGCGCAGTGGAATCCTGCAAGATCCATAACCTATTTAGCAGATGCTTTTAACCAAAGCAACATACATTATTATATATATTTTTTTAAGGAAAGCAGGGTCAGACAGTGTGTGGACTGGTTGGGGCTAAGCGCCTTGTTCAGGAACCCAATGCTGAAAGCACTTGGCTGACACATGACACTTGAACTTGTGACATTCTGATCCCAGGTATGGAGTCCTAAACCACTAAGCCATGTACTGCCCCTACCCCCTGTCACCCTCCCATTCGTGGTCCAGCCACCCACGCTGCCCTGATGAACGATCAGCTCTGACTCAAAGCCTGTTCATCTACGTTGTGGGGGGGAGACGCATTGGGCATCAGACAAAACCCACAGCCTCATCCGCAATAGCTCGCTGGGCAGCACAACGCAAACTGCATGTTCCCCCATCCCATTTGAAATGCCCGGTACAGGGCTCCATCAGAGGGTTATGAGAATGGTGTCTCCTTAATTACCGCCTAAGTCTGCTCCTTTGTGAAGCTTAACCCTATAGTTGGGTATAAGCAATTAAGAAATCCATCCATTGTCTGTAACCCCTTGTCCTATTCAGTGTCACCGGAGGTCCCAGAGACTATCCCAGAGGCTACGAATACAAGGGAGAGAACAACCCAGAATGGGGCACCAACCCATCACAGGGCACAGACATACCTATGGGCAATATGACAACTCAAATCAACCTCAGCATGTTTCTGGTCTGTGAGGGGAAACCAGAGTACCCAGAGCAAACCCCACAACGACAGGGGGAGATCATGTAAACTTCACACACATGGACCCATGATGGAGACTTGAATCCTGGACCCAGAAGTGTGAGGCAACTGTGCTAACCATTGCGCCAACATGCCGCCCCATGCATTTAAGAAATTCCACATATCCCAAAATATAGTGTGGGAATGTGTGCTTTGTGTTGGATTGGCATCCTGTCCAGGATGTTCCCTCACTTGTGCCCTGTGCTGCCCAGGACAACTGTCAGTGGATATGTGGATGGACAAATGGGTGGATTGATGGATGCACAAATGCATTGGACAGTGTCAGAAGTATCGGACACTGGGATTTTCTCATAACGTGTTCAGTGCTGAGAGCAGACCAAGCAGTTTCTCATGCTGCCAAGAGCCGAAATTAATAATCCCTTTCAGGTCACAGTGGGATGTCCCTGTGAAGCGCAGGGTTAAATGGACGAGAAGGCAGAGATCCAGAGAGTGGTCTGTGGAGTCACGAGGCTGAAAACCAGCACCAAATGCATCTATGGCCCACACAGCCCATGCAGCTTCACAGGGGAAAGTAGAGAGACTATCATTTAGCAACACCAGCCTGGGGTGTCCCCTGTCTAGATGTCCTCTGCCCGAATGTCCCCTGACTAGGTGTCCCCTGTCTAGATGTTCTCTGCTCGAATATCCCCTGACTGGGTGTCCCTGTCCTGTACATTGTGTTTCCTGACATAGGGTCCGACTTTTCCATGGTCCTGTCCTAGATAAATGATTATGGAATATGGATGGTTGTTTACACAACTGTCATATGGTTAAAGCCCCTTCCTCCACCTCGGATTTGATTCAGTTATAGAAAAAAGATTAATCTAAAATCTATGTAGCAGACACCTTTAATAAAAGTGACATACATTTAACAAAACAGGGTCAGGTGGTCCCTAGAGCAATTAGGGATTCAGGGTCCTGTCCAGCGAGACAACTGAGAAATCATTCTGCTGATCCTGGGATTTGAACCAGCAACCTTCCGATCACTGGTATAACATCCTAACCAACAGAGCCACAGCTTGCCACACTGACTTATACAATGTCCTTCAGAATCACATTGAGATCAAAGTGGCAAGATACTTTACAGATTAAAAAAAATAATAATTTAAAGGTTCAACAGCAAGAGTTGCTCCAGGAACGTAAATCAGCAAGCACCTGGTCTCAGGTCTAGCTGTTCACCCACTTTGTATAACGGTAATTCCTGAGAGGCAGAGAAAGTGGAGCTGCTCACCACGTAGGTAAATGTAGAGGGGGCGGCTCCAATCGCTCCAGACGCCTGCCTCCTCCAGGGAGCAACAGCGTACCTGGACGCTGTAGTTAAAACCGGCGCTGAGTCCACTGAGCTCCACCTCGGGCCTACTGGCTCCCCTCAGCTCCTGCACGGGGGGGGAGACACAGCACCATGGGAGCTCTCTGCACGCCCAGAGCACGGACCATATTTTTGCAGGAATCTACAGGGGCCTTTCCACTGACCTAGACTTTGTGTATTTTAACAGATGGAAGCACTCAAATTTGGAAACACTCAAATTTCAAAGAAACACTCAAATATTATAAAAAAAAAAAAAGTATCTGTTTGCTTGAGGTGGTTCCTCTGGCGAGCCGAAAAACAAGTCATTCGCAAAACTATGATGAAAACAGAATTTGCAAATTTGGAGGCATATAGGACATAGGAGTGTTCAATTAATTCTTCTGGAACTACTAATTTCTGGAGAGCCATTCACAGCACGAAACAAAATTGTGTTTCTGAAGAACAGTTACAACAACGAATGAACAATAACTGTGGATAAAAAAAATAATAAAAATAAATGGCAAGTATTATTCTCAGATCCATTGAGATCCATTAATGGACATACACCTTGTTCGCAATGTAACTGTGCCGACTTATAATTTATGCACTACAGCCTTGCATAGACTTTACATTTGGGACCGGGACCACTGGACACAAGTCAATTTGGGCGTATCTTGATATTGTAGCTGTCCATGACATTTACATTACTGTATACATACTGTTTTATAACTTAGATATGGACAGTGGGTCATTGGGCAGCGCTGCCAGCTGTATATTCTCCTGAAACTGTCACATAAGCGATCCACCTGCCAATGTCCTACTATGTCCGCTTTCAGGCGTCTCTGGATCAGTGCAGATTATTTACTATGGACCTCGAACGTAAACGCAAATGGGTGTGACTCGATCAGACGTAACTCGACGTAAGACTGTACTTTAACAGAGCCACAGCTTATGGGTCTTATGCCCAGGCAGTGAGCACCCGAGCCAGCCCCCCCCTCCCAAAATCAGGAAACGGTCATCCCGCTTCTCACGGAACTACGGCCTGCATCAGCGATGTGGCCTTACCAGCAAAGCATGGGCAGAGCTCTCTGAGGCGCAGTATCGAATGTCGCAGCTGAACTGGTTGCTGTCAGGTTGTGGTGCGGTCCAGCCCAATCGGACCTCGCCCTCAGCAGTCATTGTGTGATGCAGGCTCCCTGGGGGTGCCAGGGTCACTGTAAACCGGACATCGGGGATTAATCAGTTACAAGTCATGCATCGAGCACAAAGCAGAATTTCAGCGAATCGCTAGCCATCATTTTTGACACATGACCACTGCTGTTTTATTAAAACCTACACCGTTATGCTGGATGCTGCTAAAAACGAGGACTGCACTGGTTTGCACAGTATTCTGCTATATATTGCACATCTATACTGCATATTATATTATTTTTATGATACATAGCATTGGTAAAGAAAGTACATAGAGTTTCGTTATGGATGAGAATTATTCTAGTCTATTCTTTTCTAATCTATAACCACATATGCAGTAATTCTGATGAGTTAATCTAAAGATGTTTTGCAGAAACATTCCCAATCATATCTTTATGACTTCTCGTATTTATTGCAATACTAATTACAGCTCATTGACTATTTCACCGAGCCGGAGCTTACAGCAACACCATAAAAACAGAGGATCAAAGTCATTATTCAGCAGAATTAAGTTTCACCCTATGAAATTTACAAGGCCTTTCAGCATCTGACAATGCTCTTGGCCTGAGCCACAGGATTTCTGGAGAGGGCGCTCTTGTGAGGTGGAGGTAATGTGTACGGTCTGGAGGCTCCACAGAGGCCCCCAGGTCAGATGTGAAAGGTGAATAAGGTGCAGGAGGCAAACAGGTTCCCTGTTCCCGGAAGCCTCCAACATATCGCCATGGTTACAGGGCGAAAGCAAACAGTTACACATGTCTGAGCTCTTAATGTTTGCAGTGGTACATAGGTGGCGGGGGGGGGGGACTAAGTAACAGAGGTCACTTCATCTGCCTTTAAGATAAAAGTATAAAATGCAGCTAAGCCAGGGGGAATAGAATCATGTAACCTGCGAATGTGAGGGCGCCATGTCGGGGGGTGGATTTAACAAAACGGTGGAGAACATCGTGAAACAGTCTGTGATTTTGGCATAAGGACGACGGAAACGGACATTGTGTCTTGAATGGGTCTGCAAGAAAGAACCAAGATAAAAACGGGTGGATAAAAGCAATGTGCAGTGAATGAATGAGCTTGTCACATGATTGCCCCATCACCTGATCCAACCTCCGGATGCACACAACTTACACAAAGTCCGCGGGACGATGCGCATGGCCGGCGACCGCACGGAACCTGTGCAGGTGGAGATGCTGACCGTCAGGGCGACCTCACCATCGACAGTGTGCAATGCCAACACGCACGTAACGCTGTCAGATCCCTCACTCCCGCTGGCTTCGCACCCGGCTCCAAACCCTGATCTGGAGCGGGTGGGGGGGGGGAGAAAAGGGACACCAGAAAGGAAGAAACCATCAGGGACTGAAATTAAGAGGCACGTGAGCTTAACAAAGGATGTTTGGCAAACCAAGAAGCCATCATGAGGTCTAGGATTAACTCCTGAAGGTCATGGATGCCAAAAGTTAATAGTGAAACAGTTCAGGACCATGCCAGCCTGCTCTCCTGGTTAATTATACTACAATTAAAGCTTAAACACAAAAGTCATCGAAAATAATAAAAGTTACAGCGTATGACTGATGCAGGCTTTGGGTGGCGGACTTAACATTTGTTTTAAGTTTTCTGGGGATCCTAAGTACTCATGTCACGCCCAAAGCGATACATATTAGGAGTCCCTAATTAAAGCACCCAGTACAGCTGGGGGAGAACTCAGTACTCACAGTGAATGCTGCGAGCTCACAGACAGCACCCCGGTGCTGCACAGGTTCGAGGACCGCTCCAGGTTACAAATTAGATTTGCCGCCGTCTCATCTATCCGGCACAGGATGTTCAGGCGGGCGGCTGCAAAGAGATTCAATTAACACGTTGGCCCCAACGCTGTTGGCAGTCAAACCGAATTAACTGGGTTGAAGGTAATGGGGCTTGTTAGCGAGCTGGCATGGCGATCCCTATTTGTGAGCTTTATAAAGCTGATGGCAGATCTGAAAAGGGCAAAAATAACAAATGGGGCTTTTACACTAATGTCTCTTTTTTAGCTAATGCTAGCCAAGCCAGCCCAGCTATAATTAACCTAATTAAACCGATGCAGGCAGGTAATTACAGTCCATTGACATGTTTACTACCATCCTGCTATCTAGTGAATGCACACCTACCTCAAAGATGTAAAACAAAGTAGAAATCAGCCAGTGTTCATATGTAAAAGTCACTCTGGAGCTTTTGCTAAGTGCCTATTTATTTGTCTTATTTCACTTTGATGCTATTTAGTTGCTTAGCATTTTTATTGAGGCAGCTCATTAAAGTTTAATTAGCCTGTTAAAGAGGTCAATAGCCGAATCCTTCAGAGTAAAATAATTGTGTTTAATAAATGAGTCTTGAATGAGTACTAAATGAGTATTCAATGAGTATTAATTGAGTACCTCTGGCATCATGGGTGTCACTGGTAAACAGCGGTACACGGCTATAGTGGGTCACATGACACCCTGTCACATTTGTTGTGTTGTGTTGTGTTTTTATGCTGTAGTTCCCTTTCTGGCCAGGAGCACAGTCTCCATCCGGCCCATCTTCTGTACAGGCCACATGCAGGTCACACCAGAGACTGGCCTCCCACGTGGAGCCCTGTATCTGATTTGTCGAGGCAGAGACTCCGAGTCGAACACCTGCAGACCAGAAACAGCGTTCGCTAATGGTTAATAAGCAGCAGTGCTGGTCGAAGCCATGTGGCTGGTGAGGCTTGTTGAGGGGGGTCAGCACCAGCAGTTTGTCAAGTCAGCGGCCCCTCAGAAAATGGAGTCCTAGGCAGCCGCCTATGTCACCTATAGGATTGACTGGCCCTGAAAACCAGCAGTGGTTCTGTTTCATTGAAGCATCATCCAGGAAGGGTCCTGTTCGTATCCCTGTTTTCTCAGCCCAGAGAGATAACAGACAAAAAAGAACATTTCAGAGAACAAAAGGGTCATTTGCTACATGCTTTAACTTTACTATGATTTTATACGGAACTCTCTTCCATACAGGGATCCTGCTCCCTGACTTCTCTCGTACGTAACTTTTACTAGGACAAAAGTGCTAAATAAATAAATAAAATGTCTCTACATACGCTAGGTTACTTGTATGAGAGAATCTGGACACCACACTAACAGAACGATAATCTGCACAACTGTGCGAGATTCCCAGTACACTTTGTGTCCTGATGCTCAGCCTGATACTGGATACCAGTGGCTGGGTATTATGAACTGGGATGAATGAATTGGAAGTGGACTGTGGAACGGATCATTCGTATTTTCCAGAATGGGTCATCCACCTGCAGGAACGGTCAAGGACAGAAGCTCCGCCCCCTCCTACATAGCGTGATCCAGTCCTACACAGGATCATCTCTAGCTCTGAATTGTTGGGTGGGCCATAGGAGCATCATGAGGGAGTGGAGAGGACGCTGGAAATGTAATGTGTCAAGGGGGGGGGGCATTCCATTGTTCCTAAGGCAGGATGGGTGGGGCATGCGTATAATTGTGGAGCTAGGCCAGGCCCTCCTTCTGGGGATACTGGGGGGAACTGTTTTCCCAAGCCTGCTCAAATGCAAGTCTTAGTGAGGATATGCGTCTGGAGTGAGCAGAACTCCGTAAGGGGGCTTCAGTGCTGATCAGGCCTGTGCTTGTCCTGCATTAACATTTGAGGGGAATGTGACCCCTTGCATCTGGGATGACCTGGGGTAGGGCTTCTCAAAAACGTTATAGTTTTTGAAAAGCTTAGCACTGTGCATAACTGTTAACTCCCAGGAATTCCACGCATCCCATCGGTTTTCTGTAACCGTGCAGGACCACGGTGAGCCTGGAGCTTATCCCAGGAATCCCAGGAATGGCGAGGCGCGAGGCAGGGGATGAGGTGTTAGTCTGTCGCAGGGCACACGCCTAAACCACACAATTTCAGCAGGACATATGAGAAGTTGGAGGAAGTCCACGGACACACGCGCGCGCGCACAGCAGCGGGAATCAAATCCATGGACCTGAGGACATGAAGCATGTATCCATCCTCCATCCACTAATTTTTATATTATATATAGCCTTTCACAACACAGTTAGCCCAAGACACCTGATATTACTATATCATTTATACAGCATGGTGCATGAAACAGGGAACAAGGGAAGAGTCCTGTGGTAGATCGTGATTTATGTTATATACAATGAGGTTATGATAAAATAATGAGTTAAGACCCACATTGCAAACACTTTCTTCACCTGTTATGGGGAAGCCACTGAAGACTACAGGACTAACCAACGGGACAAGTGCACAAAAGGGGATGGATGAGCTCAGGCACGGTTACTACCGTCCCAAAAGGAGCGCTTACCATGTGAGGTGATGATGAGGAAGGGGAAGATGATCACCACGCTAGAAAAAGCCCTGGAGACAGGAATCACCCATTAACCATCCAAATACACACCATGGTCAGAGTGCAGCAGATTGTATTTTCAGGATAACTGCCAATATGTCAAGTTTCCCTGCTGCAGAATGAAGCATTTGCAGATACACATTTGTACAATGTCACAAATGGTATAAATATTATAAATGTGTGTTATATGTGTGCATTTAAGTGTGGGTCCATTCATTCATCTTCAAGCGTAGAATTCCTATAATATTCCTATAAGTGGCAGCACAAGGTGCAAGGGAAGAGTGCCAGTCCATCACAAGGCATGCACACACACGCACACACACACTATGGGCCAGTGCAGGAGGACACCACATTATCCAGACGAAACCCAGGCAACACAGAAAAAAAAACATGCAAACGCCACATATACAGACTGAGGTACAATTCAAACATGAACATATAAGTTAACAGGAATAAATACACTGGTACACAAAAGTTTAATTGTCAATGGAGTAAGATACAAATAGTGTTTAATTGATGTACTTACATAATTTCATTTGCGAATTAAATTCATCTCTTACTGCAGTTAAATTCCCTAAAAAAAAATAGAATCGTGTTAATAAAAACGACAGAGTACACTTAAGACAGGTCCGCAGAAACAAGTTAAGCACGTGAGAAAGTGGCCCACTCCAAACAAGACTGGAAACATCTCGCAATAAATAAGTAAAAATAAATAAACCATAACTCCCTTATTTATTAAGCGCGGCGGTTAATAGACTGTAAATAAGTCACTTTCAGACCATACAAATTTCTGCGATTCAGGGAAAAAAACAATGTTGTTCCCAGAAGCTCAGCGCCACAGTCTATACGGTTCTCAATAAAAAGAAGATCCGTTCTCCTTCGCGCTGCTGCAGGTGGATTATGGTAAATAACTCGGGGTACGTTTTTTTAAGGAAATCTAAACAATATTTTTCGCTTGCTGTTCCTGCAGTGTTATGCAGATCCATGGCAATATAATATATCCAAAACTATGATCAAACTGTGTGTTTTCAGTGGGGGGAAAAAAAATCAGTGGTGCGTTAAACCCATTACCCTCCATTTAAATTTATGGCTAATAAACGTCCCGCTTCCTTGTGCTCCGATTAAGAATTACCTGTGCCTCTACTTTGGCGCTCAGATTGCTATTCACAGAAATGTTAGGGGATATGGCGCAGCGGAAAACAATTTGCGCATCATCTGAAAACTGAGCATATGGAGTATTTCACCTTAACGCCGACTTCAAGATAATTAACACCTGTTGTTGTCACATCTAGTACGTTAACGCTTTAATGTTATCGAGATAGAATATTTTTTAAAAAATCAACTGCAAAAATGTACCGCATATTTCTTTATTCTAGATTTAGACTTTCCTTGCAGATGTCTCAGCGCTTGAGTTGACTGATAGAAACGCATACAAACAAAACGAACCAAATGCAATAAAACACAGAGAAATCTAACATCTGACATCTAAATAATATATTGTTAATGAATAGTGAATATAGTGCAATTTACCAGTCAGGGTATTATAATTAATTACCATTAATTTCAGCATGGATTGTAACACTACAGACCCCTGCAAAATCTCGACCTGGAGCCACAAGCACGGCGAATACAACTCAAACGCATGTTGTATATCTATTTCACTAAGTGATACATATAAAGATGAGGAATTAGTGCCAGGCAAGTGGCTGTTCAAAGCTGTGTAGCGTTTTCCAGGAAACACGCTTCATATGCATGGCACATCACTTGTCAAAACAGGTCACTTCGTACTCCGCAGTGACAAAAACAAGCGTCCCACAGCTGCCTAAAAATGAATTAACATTGACACCGTGGACGTGAATCAAATACGGGGCAGTAAAGAGAGTAATTTATGTCCTGGGCTGCTTACTGAAGCACTCAGAAACTTGGATGCAAACCATGAAGTTCAACAAGCATCAGTCTTCAAATATGACATACTTTAAAGTAATTCATCAAATCGGCGCTTCTCCCATAAGACCTACATAAAATAACTTAGACTCACAGACGCTGACAAACAGCGCGTCTTGTCGCAGGTCCGCAGTTTCCCGACCCAGAAGAGCGACGCTGTTACACTTAAAGCGAAACGTCACCTAAGTTCAAGCTCACAAATATTCTGACACGAAAAGCTTGCTTTGCGTTTCGCGTGTTTTCTCAAAGCAACTAAGCATATCCATACAAATCAGTACATCGCAAGGACAATAGAAAATGTATGCCAAACGAAGAAAACATTATTCTCCAAGTTCCCATAACCGTTTGAGTATATGCCCATGGGAAAGATAAGGTAGTGGCAGAAAATGTTAAAAGACATTTGTTACAGTTTTTGCTACTACGAAAGCAGATGCTACATTTTATAGTGCGCTTAAACGATGAGCCAGGTCGCTGCTCCATCTGTAGTGAGTGGAAACAGCGACCCTGGTTAAACGGCGACCCTTACAAACTATTAGAAAGGAACCGAGTGACTCAAACTGTGGACCGCAAGAATGCGGGGAATCTCGTATACTGCAGGGATACGGAAAGATGTGCAGAAAGGTCCCATCGCCTCACATCCACTTCACTCCCGATTATATACTACATACGTGGACATGTTTTGAGGGACGGAAAGGAAAGAGCGGTCACCTATCAAAGGTACAACAGGCATTCTGAGTGAGCGACTGCGATTCGCTTTGTTAGCAAAACTCATACAGCACCGAAACCATTGGCTAATAAATTATAACACACGGGAAACAAATTAAAATGTGATAAATACCTGTAGGCAGAGAGTTTTACTACTCAGTTGCAGTCTCTCCCTGGTCGTGGCTGCAGAGTGCCGGAGAAACCTGATGGGTCTGGTGAAATCCGGATAATGAAGAAGCGGGTCTGGAGACAGCTGTAGGAAACTGGGTGTTTAAGGTGCCGGTCCGGGGAAAGCAGATTGGCTGGAGAGCCGGCCAACAGAAAGAAGGGTTAAGGTGCCGATCCGGGGAAAGCTGAATGGTGAGAGAGGATTTGGGGAAAGCAGCGTGCAAAAGGGAGAAAGTGAAGCACTATCGTCACAAGCCCCACAAGACATGGTGACGTGGTGATGAACAAGGACCGCTTCGCTACGGGCCATCACCGTCAACCTCCCGTTAACGACCTCCGTAAAGACAATGTAATAACTGAGTTGGCTTTATATTCATCTCTTCAAGCGTGCCACTAAATGCATACGCAAAATTTCCTAAACAGATGGAACTATAGCCTTGTTTTTTGTTGGTATTGCTTTTCTAAATGTCATTAGGAAACACGTTAGATCAGCATGACTCAATCGCATTTGTGACGGTTTTTCTGGTTGTTACTTGGTTTTCGCACATTAAAACCTGATGGAGAGATGTATAAAAAGTGAATGAGTGTACCATCTGTTTTAACGAGCACCGATCGGTGAGTTGTGTCCCGTTGTACATCGTAGTGATATCCTTTAATGAGTCCATGGCTCTTGGCGAAACAAATACAAACCGCTTGTAACACATTCTGCTCCCGCTAATAAGAGGATCGGAAAATCATTCTGGGAGGAGGCAGAAACGTTTCCCTAAATATGAGCTGTGTGTTGTAAAACTTAACCCTAAGTGGCTGACCCTCTGTCAATTGTAAGCCGCTTTGGATAGAAGTGCCTGCTTTATTATAAATAATAAACGTAAAACATTCGTGAGAACGTATGTCGTAAGCTATAATGCAGAGTGGCTCGTGTTAATTCTTGAACTGCTGGAATGACGTATTTTAATTTCTTACTAAAGATCTGTAGTTTAGTGCAAGACTGCTTACTGTAACTCGGGGATCTGCGGAGGAATCCCCTCAGCAAGCCGGAGAGGCGGCGAATGGGAGCGCACAAATAGCCTAACGACGTGAAATAAGACAGCCGTGGTCTAGTAAATCGCGGCCAGCTAAAGCTGTAGTCTCACACCTCTGAAAAGGTACCAGCAAGGTCCGCTAAATCATATTCATTACCTTTAATTTACCTGTTTACAGCAAGGTCTGGCACGCTTTCAATCCCCAGACAGCACTGCTGTAGGCCTATATTCCCTTCAGCAAATAATATTTATTTCGCGACAAAAGACTGCGGTTCCTTTACAAATAGCAGTAACTGGAAGCTGGTGGGCAGAACTGTTATTATATCTATACCAGTGGTTTGATCAATAGACTGAGAAAGGCTTAGCCACTGCAGAACCACACAGAGTGGGGGGTTGTGTCATATCTAGGAACCAAAGAGGGCAGGTGATACCGGCTTCAGTTTACCACTGTAATCAAAATAAGGATGACATCACACTCACACCAATGACGAGCTGTGCACGGAAGGGTGACGTCATCAAGCAGGTCCTAGAGTGACGGCTCTTGGAGGGGGTACTGGGATGAAATATTTACATAGGGCTCTAAAACCACACTAAAATCACAGCAGTGCCATATTGATACTTGAAAAGGGCATCGTCAACACGAGACCCCTTATAACTGTCATTGATGCTGACGCAATTTAAATAAGAAGGTTCATCTCTCTCAGAAGCAAGTAAACAGACAAGCTAATGAAAGGGATCATGTTCCCACCCTGGTGGGAGAACTTGATTGAATCAGAATTAGCCTTATTGGCCAAGTATGCTTACACATACAAGGAATTTGTCTCTGGTTTGTCGTCGCCCTCAGTAAACTTAAACAGGACAGACATACAGCAGAGAACAGGACTACAAAAAACAAATTACATACAGAATAGACATAAGAGACTTAGGCCAGAATGCCATAGTGCAAAGGTACAGGGCGAGGATGCTGGTCACTATACATACGGTACAGTGGATGCTTGGCGTTAGCAGATATTGTACAAGAATTGTCCTTGACACTTAAGTGTTCATCAGAGTGAAGGCCTGTGGAAAAAAAACTGTTCATGTGTCTGGTTGTTTTTGTGCACAGGGCTCTGTAGACACTCCGGGGGGGCGGCATTTAACAGATCATCTCACACGTAGGACCCCCCAGACCACACAGATAAGTCAGCTACGTCCTCAGACAGGGGCAGGTTTTACCTCAATGTATGTGATTCGATTGGAGCAGATAAATGCAGGGAAATTCTCCTCCTCCAGTCTATGCTGTCCACTCAGGGCCGGCCCTTGGTGTTCTGGTGCCCCCAGTTCTGGTGCTTTCTTTAGCACACTGGTGGGAATGTAGGGTTAAAAAATATATATATTTTCAATTTTTTTTTTCCAACATTGGCTTTTTAAGCAGCATACGAAGGCATTGTTCTACTGTTACTGAACAATGTTCTGTTACTGCATTATTTTTATGTTAAATAAATTTGGTTCAAAATTTTAAGAATTTGCGTTGTGACTTAATGACCAAGGAAAACCGCGAGTGCTGAGACTAACCCAGCTGAGAGCGCCTGCTTTAACACACAGTAAGCACGCTGGCTGTGCAGAATTTTCCGTCAAATGGTGCCCATTTGGTTTCTTCCTGTGCGTTTTTCTTCACTGTGCTCATGACGGAACCGTTTTCTCCCATTCTCGGTCCGCTGATTCTGTTAAATCCGTTATCGCTCCCTTTCCCCGTGTCACTCACGTCTGTCTGTCCCACCCGGCGCGAGTCTCACAAAGATATTTAGAAAAGTACAGCGCATCAAAATCTGCACAGCGATTCAGGTCTTAGAGTCCAAAAAGCACAAAATAATCTGCTGAAATAATAATAAAAAAAAAACCTAAAGAAAAGCCTCGCTATAATGGCATAATTTAATTTCCATAATTTTCCTTAGACTCAATTATTTTTACGGCTTTAACAAAAAAGGGAACCTAAACTCAATATCATATGAAGAGCAGTTAAATGCCAATTACGTACCACGATGTATTTTCGGCAGTTTGTAAAATCCCAGATGAAATGCAAACTGCAGATGGAGAACATACTGTAACCCCCCCACACCCCCTGCTGTAAAACCACTTTTTCTAAAGGAACCCTAAATGTCCAGAGGAATGAGCTTCCAATAAGTTAATTTACTTTTGTATCTGTCTCTTATTGGCTACAAAAATCATGCAAAATGGAAACTGTTGAATTGTATTGCTATCTGAGTTGTCTAAACTACTTAACGAGGCTTCAAAACCTAGTTTGAGAAAAGGTCTGTCCTCCTCCCTGAGTTCTGGTCTTTATTATTTCAAGGAAAGCGTCCAATTGATCTTAAGGGTATAAACAGATCCATATGAGCTGGGAACACTTGTTCTCATTACCTTGTGTGCGAAGGCCACAATCTGAAAGCCTTACAATACACTTTGCCTGAGATCACCCTTACCTAGATCCTGTAAATATACTCTTCTGAGAATAAAAGGGTTTTGTTTTTTTTGTTTTTTTAAGTACACCTGCTCATTCCGGGCTGAATGCAAAACCAAGATTGGGGCCAGTCAAGGAACTTCTGGTTACCCTCTCCAGTTATTAGCATAGCTACAGTCCTCCACTTACAAACTGCACCTAGACTCCCTCCAATGTGCCCAACGCCAAGCCCCCCAGCATCACTATAACAGGCTGGCTATCTGTTAGAACCATCCAGAAGCAGGGATTTGGAAATTCTCAGCTTGTCGCCCAGATGCCACAGTGATTTGATGACACCAGCCCCAGTCTTTTGACAGAGTTGATAGGAACGAGCCTTCAAATATTCTCTCTCTTTTGGGAAGTATACAAGAATCGGACAAGAAAACATTTTTTCCTTCTAGAAATTATGACAATGGGCATTTTTCCTTTGTCTCAACAGAAACAGAATGGAAACGAAACAAAATTAGCCAAATTCCTGACAAGGGAAATTTTATTCTCCCGAAACATTCTTTCAAATTACTGACATAGCAGCAAACTTCTATTAATCACTTATTCTAATCAAGAACAAATGAAAAATGCAAAAACGTAATACAAAGGTTGCGTTTGTTGTATCCTGGATATTGACTGAAGCAATTAATGTTAAAGTTTTGGTTTTTCATGCCCTTTCAGTTAGCGTTAGAAAGAAATATAAGACAGACTGGAGTTTATTAGATGCTCAAAGCATCATAAAGGTAGAGCCCCTTCTGACCTGTAAGCAGGCTGTCTGGGGTTCTTTGTTTAGGCACATAATTAAGACCACTATCAGGTCCACTGGCATTTTTATTTAAATCAACAGGGGTGGAACTGAGCACAGTAACTGAGATGGGCGCGTTGGCTGTTGGCTGCTCTGACGGTGACAGAACACACAGCAGCCAACATGGCTAACGAGCATCCAGAAGCTGATTAACGCTAGTTTAGTGTTAGTGCAGGTGTTGCGGTTTATTAATATTCTTATGTTAGTCTCTGGTTTCCATAGGGTAATAGTTAATACAGTCACCTCACACAGAAAAAGTGCATGGTTTGAAATGATTGCAAACCCACTTAAATTCATGGGGTGGTGTGCGGCTTATCAGGCTAGGATGCTGTGCTACTGAGCAGCTGGGTGCTAGATCAAATCCCAGGAACAAGAGTGATGACAGTGGTGGGCCCTTCTGCGAGGTCCTTAACCCTCACTTGCTCCAGGGACTGTCCGTTTTCTTAAAAAAAATTTCATTGCTTAAAAAAATCTGCTAAACTAATGTAAATCGTATAAACTCGGCCAAACTGTCGAGCCGCAGCTTTGTGACGTTCAGTACTGACAGTTGGCTGCTATTATTCACATGGTTTCCCTCTCCAGGGGACAATGATGCATGAAATTGCTTTTGTTTGAAAGCCTCACCGTAAACATCGTGCCCCGAAACATGCCCAGCCTTTGGTATCCTCCCTAAATAACATCAAGGCAGAGCTTGGACCCTGTTAGTCACATGGTGGGGGCCAGGGGAGGAGTCACATCTGGTAGAGAAAGTGTTGAAGCTTCATACTTTTTCTCTGCTAAAACCCTCACCTTCAGCATCCACCCGAAACGGTCCTTTCCCTGTGGCAGCTCCATCATTAAATCATCTGTTGCATCATGGGTTGGATCTACCCAGAATTTAAAAAATCTAGACAGCAAACTTTTATTACCGACTGAGGGTTCCAAAATCAACAACTTAAAAGGGTATGCGAGGCCATTTTGAAACAAAAAGATTTTGTGAAGTACAGTGCTGGTTCTACAAACCAATGCAGCAAAAAAGTCAACTCTCTGAATTAACCATCTACTAAAACTTAAAAAGGAATAAAACAAAACAGACAGCGTCTTTTTTGGACCTTTCAAAGATCAAAAGCTACCAAAGTTACCAAAATTAGGTGGTTCAGCTAAGTGAGGTCAGGAGTCACGTGTTGTGGTGGAACACGTGCGGAACGATCTGCGATAAACCTCAGCCCACCGAAGGGCTGAATGGTACAAACAATAATATACAGTTTTTCATTAAAATTTCCTCCCTGTTGAATAAATGCAGCCAGCCCAGTTGTACTAACTGCCAGAATCTTGATTTATGAAAAAGCTCAAACTCAAATTTTTGCCTCTTTATATACAAAAGTATTACACAAATTAAGCAGTAAACTCTAAAATATATAAACAACTCATTCTAATTTTATTTTAAACATTCAGTCTAGGTGCACAAAGCTGCATTGCTAATACTATCTAACTGGACTGATTAAATCGTATATCCCAGGACACACTGAGATCACCAAAGGTAGGCCTTCTTGTAATTCCTCACATAAATAAAAACCCTTTAGTCGCAGGGCTTGGCAGCTGTAAAGCAGTCTGCCAGCATTTATGAGGAATATCCCACAGGTCTCAGGATTTAAATGCACACTGAAGACCCTTTACTTTAGCCTAGCCTACCATAAATAAGGCTGCTGTATGCACTGCTGTTTTATGCTCATCACTATGACTATTCATTACCTAGTAGCATCTCACCCATCGTCACCCTTCTCCTTCTTATGGCTGGATGCCCATGAACAGAAGGTTGCTGGTTCAAATCCCGTGGCTGGTAGCAGTGCCAGTTTTGGGGCCTTAATGCCGATTGCTCCATGGGTGACAGATACTGGCTAACCCCATTCCAGCAGACCACACACAGAGCTACTGGTCAGTGGAGGTTGGTCTGCAGATGGCTGATGAGAGGGCTGGCCTACAGGGGGCATGACAGGCAAGAGCAACATACAAAAACACTTGATACTTTCTGGCCTGGGTGGACAGCTTATAACCCTTGGAGCCCCAGAGGTTTTTTTTTTTCTCTCATCAAACTATGGAGTTTTGTTTCCTTTTGGCTCTAATTCACTCTCCATTCACATACAGTTTGGTGTGTCTGACTCTTTGAATAATGAATATTGTATAAACTGAAGGGGAGACTCTTTAGTGTACAAAGGTCTGAGAAAACAGTTAAAGGACCACAATTTAATATACGTGCAAAACACATTAGTTCAGTCATACTCCTCTTATACAGCAGAAGGAGTAGCGGTGAAGGAGGGCAATTTCTGAATAAAAAGCGTACTGCTCATTTTAGTGGTGGACCGAATAGTGACACACAATCAGCCGGGTGAACATCCTATGGATGCTTTGGATAAAACCTGTCACCAAGCAGGCAAGAACAGGTATAGCGGTAGCACTAAATAGAAGACTAGGCTTTGTTATTATGGAGCCCCCCCGAACACCACCACCCCCCCACCCCCTTCCACTGTGAACTGTCGCAACTGGACCAGTGATGGAAGGAATACGCTCAGGAAAGGCAGGTAAAAGCCTGCCTCATATTATATGATTCAGAAATAATTGACCATTAGAATAAAATCAGCATGCATTTTCCAGGCATTAGTGCGTAATCATAGTATAGCACAGATGAGCAACAACTGTTTTCATCGTCCTAAAGTCATTAGCGGTAATGTGATGTATGTGAGGGCCCAGCATGGGCAAGGCCTTCCCTTCTGGCCTACAGTGTCCGGCCTGGCACTTAACGCCGAAGGCACGGCCCCACAGAAACGGGGGGTAATTTGCTATCTTATGCAGAGCCGCAGAACATTTTGTGCTGAGGTCTTTAAAGGCTGCCTTTGAACGGTCTAGCGAGCAGGGGTGCAGGGCTGGAGCGGGAGACCCCTCGCCCAGCCTCGTTAAGCAGAGGCATCGAAAAGCCAGCCATGTTCCAAGAAGGCGTCACAACAAGCCTTAGTACAAACAAGTATCACGACTTGAGGCTATTTAGCAGAAGGGCGAGGCCTAATTAGGATAACTGCTCCCATCAGGAGGAATGACATGGCGTTCTGACTCCGGCCTGATTCAAAGAGCAGCAGTGATCTGAAAGCCAGCAAGACTGTGATTCTTCTGTGAAGTATCAGACCGGTTGGTTGCACGTTTGCATGCAGGGTACGGGGAACAAAACAATGTCACCGGTGATCGTAAAAACACCGGGTTATTCCAGCTGGCAGGGATGAAAGATCCAAAGAGCAGGTGAAGATTATACTGCCTGTTTTGCTGCATCTTTCTTACCCAGCTTCAAAGGCACCTCCTGAGGGCGCCTCACAGCCAACAGAAAGTGACGGTGACAAGGGACACACAAAAACACACCAATAAACATCAAGGTCTACAAAGTAGTGGATGGTGGTGGCCACGAACCCCAACCTATGAGAATTTCCACCTAATGAAATCAGAGGACGGAGGTAGGGTAGGGCCAAGATGACCCTCCTCCCAATGAGCCCACCAGCTTACAGTTACTTATCAGTAGGAACCGTTCCATGATGCATCAAAAGACCCTTTAAGGCCAAAACTAAAATCGCCTGTGACTTTTGGTAAGTTAATTTACACCAAAATGACAGAAGACTAATGCTTAATTTACCTAGAATTAGAACCATGAATCCTAAATGCCAAACAATAGCTGGTGTATAGGCATTTACAGATTTACTACTATATATTACCCCATCGTGGTTCCTGCCCCTGTCAATCCTGCATCCGCTGGAGGGATTCCTGAGGAATGATGGCCAACCTCATCCACAGCATCCCGGCTGCATGGCAGTGGCCCAACAGCCTGGAATTTTCCACTCTTCCCCCCAATGCTTCAGCAAAGAACAATTACAGAATGATCGGAGGAACACCACAGTATGGGTGGAAGATGCCAGTCGTGTGCATCTGTGTTTCAGAATTTTAACGAATGTCCTTTAATTACAAGGATTACAAGACATCCAGTAAGCTGTTTAACTGAAAAGAACAAGCGGAAGTCTTTAGTCTCCTCGCAGGCTAAAAACTGCTGAAAAACACGCAGTCCAAGAGCCCAGACTTCACAATGATCGCAGCACCTTTTCGGGACCATTTCCCGTGTGGCTTTCAGGACCAAACTATCCCCGTGTTATGTTTTCCATGCCTAAAAACGAAAATCGCCTTGACTCACGCTGCCCAAGTGCAGAGCAACATCCTCCCAGGACATGTTTACATGTTTTGTTTACAAACAAAGCCACATGCCTCAGTTCAGGGAGGCAGCAACTCTGCCAGTCAGGCGCACCGCGAGCTGGCACCATGCGAGTGGGTAATACAAACGACCGGCACAGGGCCATGCTGTACTCACCAGGTAGCTGAGCAGCCGGTGGACTGGGGACAGAGTTCTGGGATGACAGGAGCCCTTTGTAGCGACTGGGGGCTCACTGGGGGGTGGAAGGGATGCGTGGTCACCAGGCAAAGACGCTGCTATTCTGGGCACTCCCGGAATACTCACCAATCATCTGAACACTGCCTGACTCTGCAAAACCAGGGTCTGTGACTCTCAGGATAGGTGGCTTGGGGAGGAGGGGGTGTGGGAAGCAACGTGGGCCCAGAGGGTCCTGGGAGAACCAGGAGTGGCCTCTCTCACTCACCCACTCACACACAGTCACACCCTCTGTCACCTCCCCAAGCCCGCAAAAACCTTGCTCTGCCAGTGTTGACAAATCTTTCAGATCCCACAATTTTCCAGAGAGGGAAATGGGCGTCTGAGCCACTGCCAACATCGAGTCTGTTTATGTTCAGTTTCCATCCGACAAAAAAGAACAGAAATTCATTCTCAGGCGGTTTCTCACCAAGGTAAGGGAAACAGCACCAGCCATTACGGAGGCATCGCCAGTGCCACACAAGCTCATTAATTAGTGACATTTTACACCAGCAAGGACCGTGAGACAGTTTTACCCTCAGTTTTACCCACGCTGTCAGCAGGACAATTTCCAGTACATTCCATGCCGTTTTCTTCACAAACGTTTCTCCGTTATACGACAGTGACGAGGCGATTCAGGCTCCAGATGTTACAAAATTTTCCGAAACAATCTGACATGAAAACGTTTATCCTCTAAAATAAACATCAAAACAGACACAGCGACGTCAGCAAACGTGTGACAGTTCAGCCCAGTCGAGGAGAGTATCCATCCATTCATCATCCAATAACTTACCTTGGTAGGGTCACATGAGGGCCCAGGAGCCAATCCCAGGCAGCACAGACCACAAGGCTGGTGTACCCCCTGGATGGGTTGCCAGTTTAAGCAGAGCAGATTTTACTAAATTAACTGAAGTAACAAAATGGTGTCATTTTATGACGTTTCTGCGGTTTGGCCTCCGCCGGTATATTTTATAACATAGAAGGGCTGAGAGGGGATTTCTGAGCTGAGGCTGGGTGATTGTGCACGTGTGGGACATTCGATATGATTCCACAGCTGTGGAAGTTAACACTGTCAACTTACGCTCCCTGACATTTTCTTTTTCTACTTAAAGAACAGTAACAGTAAGACTGAATCCATTTTCCCCGCACATCGGGGGGAGAAAAACATACCAGTCTATATTTAAGCTCACAGGAAGGTTTAGAATAAATCTTTCCATCCTATTTGTTATTCAGTCCCGAACAGACGCCTCTGGATTGGGGCCAACTCTGTTAACTTTCATGTGTTCCCATTGCGGACAATGGAAGAAAACAAGCTTTATATCTTGTCTGCACACCTGTCGCCAAAAAAATTTGCATTTAGCTACTTCCAAATGGCAAAGCTGACCTGAGCCAGCGGATGGCCTAGTGCCAGGGGGACAGCTGGAGGCCCAGAGCTGGGTACCTCTCGGCACGCCAATGGCGCCCGTGAGGCGACAGCCGCCGCAGTAACCAGGCTGGACTGACGGCGACAGCAACGACAGGGGAGTAGGACAAAGAAACGCGTCGAGCATCCCAGCGACCTGGGCAGCGCCTTTGATTTCGGGACTATTTTCAGATGCGGTGCAGGGCCAGGGTACTCCATGATCCTGGGATACGATTCCGCAAGAGGAACCAGATCCTGTCCCTGGAGTTACCTTAAAGCTGCAGGTGTTTTAGCAGTTAAGGGAGCAGACTATCTATACCTCTATGCATTCATCCACATAGCCATCTATCTATACATCGACCCAGCTATATAACCATCTATATCCATCCATGCTCCAACTGCTTACCCATGAGAGGATCACCATAGTGAACACTTGATCATTTCCAAGTCATAACCAACTTGTAAATATCTGTTCTGTTATTTAATATTACCATAACAAAAAAAGCAAAGAATCATATGTCTGTTTTTGCTCAATGACGTGTGTGAAGTGTCTGGCCATGCACCAGGACAAATTCCTCAGATGTGTAAATGCCCCTAGTGAAATAAACTGATTCTGATCAAAATGTAAAATAAATCATATATCAACCAGCAGTAAGCCAATATACATCAGGGTTCCCCAATTCTGGTCCCGGAGAGCCAGTCTGTAACACAGTTTACAGATTTCCCTGCTCTGACACACCTGTTGAACCTGGTAATTGGCTGGTGAGCTGAATAAGGTGTGTCAGAGCAGGGAAACCTGCAAACTGTGTTACAGACTGGCTCTCCGGGACCGGAATTGGGGAACCCTGACATACATTAATCTATATTCCACGGCCTGTGGTTCAGTACAGGGTCACATGGAGCCTCACGTACCTGTAAACGCTACACACAAAACGGAGGCAGAAGTCAAACTGCACAGGTGTGAGGCCACAGTGTTAAATATGCTGCACTCATACAAACATTTCTACTGCTTTGAGCAATACGTACCCACTAAGATGAGAGCCTTGAAATCCATAGCCTTAAGGAAGAAAACACGACTTAGGGAAAAATTCTCCGATTTCTCTTTCGCCCCCGGGGTCAAAACTATTTCAAATATCAAATAATGAAACTAAAATGAGGCTCACATAATCCCGCAGCCGGATGAAGAGAATATGCAAGATGGAGGTCGACTGCTTTCCGACTTAGAGAGCAGCGACAAGACAGGAGAAGAACAAGTTTAATATATACATGCCATTTTCCCCAAAATTACAGAATTCCCAACATACCACAGTGCTTAACAGAAAACGAGAGAAAGAGGGGAAACTGTACAAACAGGCTTCGATTCATTTTAATTAAATAAATGGATAAGTTAAATTAAACAACCTGAAAGCAAAATCAAATTGTACTTTCTAAAGAAGTTTTTTAAAAAACCCCTGACATACTGAGTAATCTATTACTCTAATTGGCTTTGGTACGTCTAATTACATCTGTGGAACATCTAACAGTGTAAACAATCAATGGAAAGCCTCAGATAATGAAACGTTGCATCTCCAGTTGTGCGAGAGGCTACATACAAAACCGTGGTCAGGCCAGAGATGATTATATAATATTGATTAAGCGGATACTGCTGTTTTTGCGGTTATTCACCATAACAGGTGGAAATTTTCATAACAAACTGAGCATTACAAACATCTGAGCAGCCCGATATAGATACTCACGAGGAAACCGGATCGCCTGGTATGAGCAAAAGGACATTTGCAGATACACTATTAAAAAGAAACGTCGGCAAAGCTTTTATCGTTAAACATCCCAAGCGGATACATCCAGAACGGCGTCAGTGGGCTGGATTTGCACGCTCGTTAATTTCTCAGAGGGCACATTTACAGCGAGCGGCAGGCCGGGTCGTGGGTTACAGGGCCACAGTGGGGGTGTGCTTAAATCAGGGAGTCATGTTTGCATTCCCATACCTCAAACATGCACGTGTACGTGTACTCCCCCCCATGCACACACGCACACAGAAACCTTGAGACGTTATACTCGAATATATCGACTATTCACTAGATATACTGTATATGAAAAGCATTAATATTTTTGCATGAGCTGTGCAGTGCAAGGAGCTTGCGTGTGATCTGTCTACTGTACATCTCTTTGCAAATTCGCAAAAGCTGCAAGTTGATGCTATATTTGTATAACCAGCCCTTATGTTACATAAAAAAAGGATGTCGTGTGTGTGTGTGTGTGTGTGTGTGTGTGTGTGTGTGTGGTGGGGTGGGGTCTTTAAGGTTTCTTATTCACCAGGGTGTGAAGGGGATGAGGCAGGCCAGAAAAACGAAGGGAACAAGGACAGCTAGGAGTAGGTGCGGAGGTGTGAAGGTGGAGGCATGAGGGTGAAGGCTGCGATCTGACAACAAAAAGCAACCCCCTCCCTAAAAAAAAATGTTTTTAAACACCACCGGTGCAGCATTTGTCACTTATCAAAGTAGCGTTTAGCCTCCCCAGTGGACAGTCCTGCTCTCCTCGATGTCCCTGCGGGCAGAACGTGGACAGTCCTGTCCTGCTTTACCAGGAGTCCCAACTGAAGTCGTCCCCACCAAATATGAAGAAGAAGCCCACGATGGTGCTGAAGATTACGACGTTCCCAGCCATGACAAGCCCGCAGGCCCCCCATTCGATCTGCCAAGGGGAGATATGGAGCAGCTGGTCAGGACCAGGGGCGAACAGGCATTCACTTTATCACTTTACAGCCAGTCGACTCCCGGCTTTGACATCGATTTGCAAAATTACAGGCTGCCAAAACTTCCTTTGAAAAACAAATCTGAACATGATAAAATTAACCCTACAGAATTAATGCAATGTTCCTGAATACGACTGAACACTGAGTTAAGACTCTGGTTTGGAGTCCCAGGGTGGATCAGGTGTGCAGGCTTTACAGAACAAGGAAAATAGTGGATCAAGAAGGTGATGGGGAGCCAGAGGGATTCAGGGGTCTGCCGAGCCGACTCACGGTTTCTTTACAGGTTACACTTGGGTGGAGTTAGGAAACCATCATCTCATACATCATCTGGGAATGTCAAGAAGTACATTTAATAATAGGTCAACAGGGATCTGAGGCAGGGGACACAGTTTAGATACTGTAACAGATTCTACCAGCACATGGAATTCTTCAGAAGATGGGGTGATGGACATGTAGCTGGACAGAGACCAGAACACCATCTCAGGAGATGCTCCAGAACATCTCCGAAGCTGGATTCAGGTTTATAAACCTAAAGGAAGTCAACCCTCTGCACAACAAAATAGTAGATAAAAGACTGACTCTCAAAAAGACCGAGTGACCTCACTCCAGAGGGGAATGAAAGCCAGTGATGAGCGAGTTACACAACCAGCAGACCCGCTGCTGGAACCAGGAAGCGAGCGGGCAGGCTGCCCATAGCAATGGACATATCAAGCAGCAGATTTGATGCAGCTAAGCCTCCTGGGATATTATTGGCTAATTAATTTCAGGAGACACACCCACATTCAGCCAGAGCTTTCCAAACATCGGGGTGAGCAAGGCCAGCAACCATTTCCTGGCAACTAACAAGAAGCAAACTAATCTTTCTGTGAACTAGCGAAAAGAGAAGTCGGCTGCAGATTTGTCCTGAGAGAACCTCGTCTGGATTCCATCTGCAGATAGAGGCTGCTAATCTTTTTCGGCGAGAACCAGGGATTACTCATACACATGGCACACCAAATTAAACACAAAAGATCAATAAAATGAGGCACGCGGTGCTGAAAATGCCCAGTAACCCAGCCATTTATGCAGAGACTGCCAAAGACCCACAAGACAGACGGCTTCATCAGTTAGTCCCTCTGAGAACCATCCTGCAGGGGCATGTGAAGCGGCATGTAATGTTTCATTGAGAATATCACCCCGTGCAGCTTGATGTGGGAGGCTGATGGCATCAAGGAAACGGCCCTCCCTGCCCACCTGTAGGAACCTGCATACGTGCAGGCCGTTGTGTGTCACCTGCAGTGTATTTGAAGGCAGCAATAAAACAGGAAGAACCAGAAAGGCTGTTTACACAGGAGTATCCTGTTGACGAACATTTAAAAAAAATAAAATAAATACTGTAAATCAGTATTTTGCATTTTTGACCTAAAACTCTGGTAATGGGCTCTACGGAGAATAAGGTAAGTGTGCCTCACGGTGTAAGAACACAAGTAGGGCTACACGATATATCGTTTCAGCATCGTCTCTGAGATGTACGAATGTGCAAGGATCACATTGCATTTGCAAGCATTGCTTTCCATCTGTTGACAACTCGCGGCAACACCACCAACATACTGGACGCACTCTCTAGGTTAAGTTCGATTTGGCTATAGCTCATTTCGGGTAATTTCATCTCCTTTTTTGTTTTATAAATATTGCAATATTACTTGCCGAAATTTCTATTGCGATGTAGTATTGCGAGGTAACATCTGGTTTCTCAGGTGCTCACATCAGACTTATTGGAGGACAGGCCGTCAACATGGACCCTCAACCGAGGCTGGAACCCTGCTTTGAAAATGTTCGGGGTGCAGAACTGGAGAATTGGGTGCCGTGAGGTGAATCTCAGTGGGCTGGGTCGGGCGGCAGGAGCAAAGGCGGCTTTGTTGTTTTCGAAGCCCAACTCAAAGAGTCACTTCAGGGGTTCCCTTTCCCCCTTTAGTGTAGGGACTGTTTTTGGCCAACAGGGGGCCCCCGAACCTTGGGGATGGTTTGAGTGGCAGTAAACATCGCCAGTCAGCAGGGAGATATGCCCACACGGACCCATCCACACCCATCGGGATTGGGATCATTTCACCCGGCGCGGGGGGGGGGGGCACTCACCACGGTGGCTCGGGCTAGAACCACCGGCAGGCCGAAGGAGGACACAACGATGCCCGTGGCGAAGAAGAAGGCGAGCTCCCTGCAGGCGCTGCTGGACGAGTCGCCCTCCTCACTGAGTCTTTTAACAATGAGCAGGGGGATGGGCATCAGGACGTAGAAGATCAGGACAAACAGCGGCCAGTACACCCTGTGGCGGTGGGGGCAGAACAGAACATCATGGACACCAAACCAACATCACAGCAACAAGTCTCTCCAACAGAACACCCAGGTACTGTGGGTCGGCCTAGGGGTGTCAGTAATGCTGTTTTAGGGGGGTTTTGCCCCCATAAAATGTTCTTTAGCCCCCTCCACCAAAAAATAAATATACACTAATTTAATAGTGTATTCTCATTCATTTTCATTAAAATCAGACCATCCCTACCCCAGTAAAGGCTCTTCTCCCTCACCCCAGCCATGGACTGTTTGCTGTCCTGCCATCAGGAAGATGGCACAGGAACCCAATGTCGGGTACCAGCAGGCTCAGGAACAGCTTTTACCACAATACCATCACCATGCTTAACTACGACAACTTCTTACTGTCCAAGACACAGAGAAATTGATACATGCCTTTGTATACAGTAGGTTAGACTACTGTAATGCTCTGTTATCCGGGAGCACACACTGCACTTTAAACACCTTGCAGTGTATTCAAAATGCTGCAGCTCGAATCATCACCAGGAGCAGGAAGTTTGAACGCATAACCCCTGTTCTTAGTTCGTTGCACTGGCTTCCTGTTAGGTTCAGGACTGATTTCAAAGTTAAGTCTCCTACTGACATATAAGGCACTTAAAGGTCTAGCACCTACCTACCTGACAGAGTTACTTCAAGTTTACAAACCACATCGCCCACTCAGATCCCAGAATGCAGGCTTCCTTGTCGTTCCACATATAAATAGTGACAGTAGGCGGTAAAGCATTCTGCTACAGGGCCCCAATATTGTGGAATAGTTTACCAAGCCAAGTCCGGGATGCCGAATCGGTCTCAGTCTTTAAATCTCGACAGAAGACCTATTATTTCAGTTTAGCTTACCCATAACTTAACTTACAACACACTGTAACAATGGCTGCTGGTGCTGCTGTACATGCCATTAGTATCTACTATGCCCGTCTATTAATGTGTCAATTCATGTTCTGACCATCCGTGCTCTCTGCCTCCCACATGTCCGGGTGGTGCCCGGTGAGGGTACCCCCTGAGCTGGAGTCCTGGTTTGGTCCCATGGATGGGTGACACCGTGGATGTGACTTATGAACTGTATCATCCT
>JAAGVU020000032.1:17272135-17304248 GCA_011763525.2 Mormyrus iriodes
TTCCTTCTTTCTTTTGTCAATTTGTCTTTTCCCTTTTTCTTATCTCTCAATGTCATGTAAAGCGCTTTGGGGCGACTGTCGTGAAAGGCACTATATAAGAATAAAATTGATTGATTGATGCTTAACTCTCAAACCCTGCACTAGCCCACGCCCCACCCCGCCCTGCCACACCATGAACCTTACTTTTTACACTGTGGCCCCTCATCTGTTTTTCACCTATTAATCATTTGCAACTGTCTGTACTTCTAACATATAATGTTTCAAATATTCTTTCATCCCATATGCATTTAACTCATGCTTGCCTTAATCCTTTGTGCCTCATTTGTAAATGCTGCCGAACAGTAAATTATATTTATCTGTATATATGTCATGAAGCAAAAATCTGGATATCATCCTATACACTCCTGCATGTAAATATTGTCTTAGTAACAGTTTTTTAGACATTACACTATAATTATTTGTAAATGTTGCCTTGCCAGCCATTTTCTTCCAGTCTGTATGTATTTTACATTTATGTAACATTACATCATTTATTTATATGCCCTCATGTAAATATTACCTCGCAAGCATCAATACTACTATTTGTACTTCTGGTTAGATGCAAAACTGCATTTTGTTGTACTTAAACTTGTGTCATGTGCAATGAGACAGTTGAATCTTAATCTTAAACCTCTAGCGGTATTCTTTGCCTCCTGGCCCTGATCTGCCCGTTAAACGCAAAAAAGTGTGGGGTGGGTAGAGCGGGTGCGAACATACCCATACTGCTCCAGGCCACAGGCTAGCATGAGGAACATCAGTCCAATCGCCCCACCAAAGGACAGCCCCACCAGAGCTGGAAGAGAAAGCAGAAAGCAAACAGATGCCCCTCAGCAAACATCTGTCACTTCAGTTTTGTCTCAAGTAGGCAAAGCATTTTCTGCTTAACTACTGCTGCACCCTAATGGACAAAATAAGCATTTCACTTGACCAGATACCGCTCACCATCCAGCTGTCATCTCTTATCAGGGGTGTCAGAAGGGCATGTATACCCTTATAAATTCAGGGGCACAGCACTACAGAGGCCTTGAATATGCCAAATTATAAGTTAAATGCCTGGGGTACATTATTGGTTCCTTATAGGCCGTAGGTCACGATGAGGTTCGATGATTTTAGGGGCGCATTTTCACACCTCCAGAGAGCGGCTGTGTGCGGGACGCCCCCTGGTGTCCGTACGGGATACAAGCTAGGCTGTGACGCTTACGGTGGGCGGAATTTCCGGGTTGTCAATCACTGCACGCTCTAAAATAATGGGAAGCTGGGTAATCCAGCAGGCTTTTGACTGCAAAATAAACCCACACACACAGCCTTTTATATTTCCATTACAAGTAGCAAAAGCAGACTTCACTGTAGCTCCTAAATATATATTTTTTCAAATAAACCGCAATTATTTTATTCCGATTCTTAGATACGAGTGTCACTATTACTTATTAAAGACGCCTGCAATATGTCCCAACAACAGAATGTGACGAAAAAATGAACGAACAATTCGTAGTGAAACTGTTGAATTACTTAATATTTGGACGGTTGATGAAAGTTACTTCAAGGCTTACCTTGACTTTGTATCACTGCTTAAAAGTGCATGTTGCCCTGTAGGCTACAGCAGTAAGTGCAAAATGAGTGTAAAAGTGTCACACTCGATCATGAACTAAATATACGAATTAAAAATGGCTAAAACAGCGAAGTATGTGAGAAGCAGCAGAATACGTTTTAACCAGACTACTTGCCTTTATCCAAGACACCATCGATGACTAATATTTTCCATAGTTTTGTGCTTTTGTCAAGTTACATAAACTCTTCAATTCGCTTTACACGCAACGTGTCATTACATTATAGTTCGTTTAGTTACACCGTAAATGTTAAGTGCAGTAAAACAAATATTCCATGTTTTTCCTATGGAGTCAGAGTGGCGGAAGTGATCTGGCGCAACTAAGTAACTCTGGAGTCTTGTGGAAAAAGTCGCATTTAACCCAGTAAATTAATACCTAAATGGTGGAACAGAAATAAACTCAGTTAAAAGCTTTAATCCTATCGAAAGCTAGAGTGACCGTATAATCGTATATTAGGACGCCTGTTTTGTATGTTTGGTAGTTTCTCTTTCGTCTTATATTGTCAAATTCACAAACTTAAAGCATTTTACTTTTGCTTTAATCGCATTATTCCAAAGACAGGACCCCGGCCCCATTTACCTTTAATCCCAGGCATCTTTTCAGTTACCCAAGGCGGATTTGGTTAACTTAATAAAAGACTGGTTTTCGCTTAGAAAACAGCGCCTGGCAGGTAGTTCGGAAAAAGACGAGACGCACAGAGCCATCTCTAATCCCGCCCTCTCTCCTCCCAGCCAATTGCTCCGGTCTCTCTCCGGGAAAGTCCGCATCGACTTCGGGCCTATGGGAGTCCTTCGCAGCAGGGAGTTAATCCCTTTCCTGAAAAGTGATCCCTAGGTGAAAACTGGCAATAACTAAAATTACGGGCCGTATTAAAATTTCCAGTTTGTCTCAGACTGTTTCTCTAAATTCAGCTACATTTCACCGAAATGTAAATTATTATGCAAAGCAGCTCTGCATGAGTCTCACACCACTTGCGCATTTCGGGGTGCATAATACTGTAGGGTTAATCGATCGATATGCTGAGAGTCAAGATACGAGAAACGACGGCAAGGAGTAAAAGGTGATAACAATCGAATACAATTTAATTTCATTTATATGTATTTATTTATTATTACATTGGCCCCCATAAGTTTTAAAACTAATTTATTGTTTAGCCTACTGAAAATGGCATAATTCAGCAGGCTCCTAAGAATGGGATTTAAGACAAAGTATAGAAACAATAGTCCAATTGATGGAAATAAGAACATAATATGAAAATGTAATACATAACATGAGGCAGTATGTATCTATGTTTACGTGATATAGAAATTAAAATATATTGTTTTAATTGTTATGCGTTGTTTCGGTTATTATTGCGTTCATTTTCGCTGATCGCTTTATAGCAGTATCAGTTATATTAGTTTATATCAGTCTTTTATATGGACATATACCTAAAGGCCAATCAATTGAAGGTATTACAACATACATTAAAAATAACTATTTGTGTCAGTTTAATATAATATACAAATGTGCCAGCTTTACAGACTTGGGAAGAAAGAAGAGACTTGAAATCGATCTCAGAAATGTATTTTCTGTATTATTCTCACCTTATCAGAGTGCAGAGCCTGGCTATGATAAGGCAGTTTGTGTGCATCAGGCAAGCTAATATTCCAGGGGGGTCACCCATGGCAAAAAGGTCGTAGCAGATGTACCAGTTGAAACCCACCACCAATACTAAAAACAGGGTATTTATTTAGCAGACATTTTTATCTAGGGCAACATGCATTTCAGGAAACAACATCAGCCAGTTCCTGGAATAATTGGGGGTTAAGGGCCCAATGGTGAAATCACTTTGCCAAACATGGGATTTGTACCAGGGACCTTCTAATCACTGGCACAGCAGCCTAACTTGCTGAGCCACACAGCACAGGTGTAATGTAAGACTGGTGGAGGATTACAGCTGTGACAACAGCAATCAGAATTTCAAACTGTGTGGAGGAAGATAAGAAAATCTTGTGAACAGACATGCCACTATGACTGGTGACATAGCGGTGGACTCCTACGTCAGTAGGCACTCCACAGGATTCTCTGGAGTACAGATGGTGTTTATGACATAGTTGAACCAAAGCCTTTTGGATGCCCAAAAGCTAATGTTGCCAGCCTCTGAATCTGCAAAGAAAGGATTACTGATGGAGCGGGGAACATACAGAGCATGACCCAAGAAATACCTGCTGTACTGGAGATGGAAATAGATCCAGCTGGCATCTTCAGCATCAGCGAGCTTCAACTTTCAGTCAGGTGACCACATTAACTATTAAGAAAACTGAAAAAAGAAGAAATCATACAGCTGGTAGGGACACTGGAAAGGTTGAAACTCAATACAAGGCTGCGAACAACCAAGGCACACCCTACTGGGCAGAGGCCCTGGGACACACTGCAGGGATTATACCCCCCAGCTGGACTGGGAATATCTGGAGATACCCAGAATGACCTAGAATCTGAGTCCATGGAGAAAGACCTTGGCTAATGATGGTTCCATATTTAAACCACAATACAACTTGAATGACAGGTTCAGAAGGTTTATATGCCGGTACGTTTGCTTCCAGCTACAGCTGGTCTCTATGAAAAGCCCCGCCTCCCTCTCACAGTCACAGGCATGTATTTACAGAGTTAGCTGGGTGTTAATTCAGGTGTACCTCGTATCATTTGTTAAATTACACAATACGTTTATCTAACAATTTCATGCTGTATGCTGTTAAAGGTGCCTGAAATTACATGCTAATACAGTGTTTCTGTTCCTGTGGTGGGAGTTGTGTGTGGCCCAGCGGGTTAGGCCTCTGTGCCTCTGGAGGGAAGATCGAATCTTTTGCTTAACAGATGCTGGAGCAAGGCCCTTATGACCCACAGCTCACCTCCTTATGTGTGTATGTCTTACAGAAGAGCAGGATGGGGTATGCAAAAAAAACCATTTTGCTATACCTAAACAAATGGCAATTAAAAGCTTCAGACTGTTTCTTATAGCCCCATGTCAGTTCAGTGACCTCATGGACGTGTGCCGGGCTCTTCCCACTCCACAAACTGCACGAGGGGCCTTTGGAAACACTTCCCTGGATGCACACTGGTCTAAAATTGAAAATCTCTGACCAAAGCTGGCAACCCTGGTTAGTCTAACTGGCATCTCTAAATTGCCAGTAGTGTGCGAGCATGTGTGTCGTGATGTATACTCCCACCTTGTGCTGTATGCTGCTGGGACAGACTCTATCCCCCCCAATCTGGTTCCAGATGAGCAGTATGGATGGATTGCGTCTGGCTGCTCCTTCTTCAGTGTCTGCCTTGTTATCCTGCTTTTTTTGAGGAATAGTCACCATATACCTGCTGAAAACCGCATCATTTGGCAACGGAGTTCAGGGACGAAGACGAATAAAAACACGGGTGCGAGTCAGACGTGTTAAAGAGTGCCTTTCTCACGTTTTGCCTCTTCGTTTATTTCTGCATTTGCACATAATTATATACAGGTAGGAAGGGGCCAGTCAATAATTCACATTAACATAACTCACATTTCAGCAACACTTTACAAGCGCACAAGCACAGGGCTCTGCATCCAAGTCCCACAGTGTCCATACCACAGTTTCACTATAGTAAGATGAGCCTGTATGTCGAGTCGAGATTCAAGACTGAAGACTGAATATCCATTTGACGGAGAATACTGTGTGTTGGTTATTACTGTGGTCACTGGTGTCAATCTGTAAACCCGTTAAGCTAGTTAGTGTTGACTTCTATGTGGCATACTCACAAAAACACCTTTGATGTTCAACATCTACAAAGGTGGATAACAGGGGCGGTAAAAAACAATCTAATGATTCCAAGGGTAATGTGGTGATTGTTTGTAAAAATGTAACACTTTGTGCTAAGTTTTCATTTCAAACATAAGCAAAGAACCAAGTCATGGGCAGTTAAATGGGCAAACTAACTATATGGAAAAAATATCACAACACCCTCATATTCCTTCTCTGGATGTGCCACATTATTGTATCTATAAAATATTTTAAGTCACATTGTACTGTTAAATTACAATATTCATCTCAAACCTTAACAGCAGTTCTCTTTCAAAATGTATTGGTAAAAAGTTCATCACATCTCTCTGGCAATATGAAAGTTCTTTTCCTAGTTGAGTCAGTAATGGAGATACGCACATATACCATAGCTATAGCAGCCGGCAGTAGAGGGGTCACAGCAGTGGTGGGGGGGGGGGGTTCTCGGTAAAATGTTACAAGTTTTCCGTGATTGTCTTGGTGTTAGCCGTGGGGTCCACTTGGTAAATTTTGCAGTGGACCCCCTGCCATGATGGACCCGGGGGTAAATGCCCCTCCACCACCCCTCCGTCCCTGCTTCCTGTACTACTATACAACTAGAAATGTTTTTCTGTCCAAATGGACCAGTATTTACCCCATATTAAAAGCTGTTTTCACCCGGACACTCATCCATTACATACTTCTTTTTCAATTCCCTTAGCAATTCTTACCTTTGTCCTGTTAGCTGCCTCTGAGCAGCTGCATCTCAGGTGTTTTCATTTAAATAAATTTATTCTATAACTGTATTATATCTGCAAAAGCCTTTTCCCCCAAAATGCACTAGTAGATATTTCTACAGTTGAAAAACAAATTGCGCTACGTAACGCCGTAGGGTATCATTTCATGAATAATTACAAATGACAAAAATGAAAACAATAAATCCCCATTCTATCATCTCAGGGAATTGCAGATATAAACATACAAACAGAACAAAAGCCTTTAGCCTGTTTCACAGTGAATTCAGACAAGACAAACACACAAAGAGTGCCATGCATGTTTTTAGTTTCTCAGGTCCAGGTCCAGCCTGTCATACAGGTGACATAGGCGATCGCCTAGAGCGCCATATAATTAGGGGGCGCAAAAGAACCAGTAAAAAAAAAGAATCAGAAGAAATACCTCTGACTGCATTCCATGACATTACAGTTATTTACACTAGTTTTAATATTTCACTATTTTTCTTGTGAAACAGAGGCGAGCCAGCTAGTTAGCAGCCAGTTACCCTGTGCTACTGAAATGCTTTAATATAAATGAATTTACAAAAGTCTGGGATTGTTTCTAGCCGCTCTGGAGGTTGGGCAGTCAGCAGAATCTCACCTAGGGCACCAAAGCAGCCAAGCCCGGCCCTGCTCAGGTCAATTAATGCAAAAGTTTGTTGGAAAAATCACGAAAAGAGCAATGCATGAAAATTGGACGGGAAGCTTGTGAAACTCCCCCAAGGTCAGCGCGCGTTTTCTGTCATGTCACCTGTAATGAAAACCCTTCTGTTTATCTTCCTCATGTCGCTTTGCAGAAAAGTCTCCGCTAAATTAATAAATGGCAATCAAATTAATTGAAGCACGATTAAAGCCCTCGCTAATATAAGGATTCTGTGGAAAGTTCAGGAACATATTGCAGCACATCCTGTAATTAGGAACAAGTAATATAAATGAATTTCAGAATCAAAAAGTCATGTTAAAAGCTCTGAAAGCATTAATATGCTAGCACATCAGATCTAATTAAAAATGCAGTGGTCAGGCCATCTGTGTTAATGTTCCATTATAGGAGGCTCAACACGGACATTAGTCTTAAAGCCACATACATTTATAATTGCATCCGGAAAATATCATATATTAATATGTGAACAGAAGAACATAAGTCTGAGAATTAAATGACTTAAACATCAGCCCTCGTGACTCAAAGGTGAACATTTACAAAACTTGGAAACTGAGACTGATAGAGCTCCAGACACTGGAATACTGGAAGTCCTGGGAATACTGGAAAAACCGAAGGACAAGCATGAGGAAGGGTGAGCAGGCAGCTCTAAGATCCCTGTTCAGCTCTCCAGATTTTCCATAATGACAATCAAGCCAACACAGTCTCCGGAAATAAATAAATAGGTGGTCACCCTACCCGATGACTCCCTGACAGGCTTATGTCTGTAATGTGCTATTTGTTTCACTGGAATATCACTGTGGACTAAAGCGTCTACTAAACATAATAAAGGTAATAAGTGTTACCCTGAATGTAACTGTTCTCCAAACACTGGAAAACCAGGATGACACATTTTTTGATGAAAATTATAAAATACCCCAATGACCCTGACTGGGATTAATGGTTAAGGTCAGGATAAATGGATGATGGACCGAATCTGAAAATACGTGCAGTGAGTGATGACTCATAGTACAGCAGAAATGTGAAAAATCGTTCAGCCGTTTGCCCACCCCACCCCTGGGAGAAAACAGGAAAACGACAGCCGTACGACACAAGCTGACTGGGAACTTTTAAGACCACCCAAAACAGTGTGATAATATGCCCACAGATGCAGCATTCATGGGTCAAACGATGCCAGGTGCTCAGGGAATCGGGCATTACTGCATGAACATCACCGCAAATACAGCATATGTCAGCTGTGAGCTACCAGCTGTGCAAAATACAGGAGAATTAAAACCACCGCCTCAGAAAAATAATGACGCATTTCTGAAGATGAAGGCGGAACATCCAAGGTATCTTAAAGTATCCAAACGGTAAAATGCTGTCTGGAAATAGAAATGTTTCAGCCTCGGCTTTAAATGTAAACACACTTGCAAGTAAAATAAAGTAAGAACATTACTCAATGAAACACAATAAAAGGTGGGGAGTATTTACATTAGACAGAGTATTAAATGTGACACTATGGTCAAATAAAAGGTCCATGGGTAAGACTTGTGCTTGTGTGTCAAATAAGAATTCATCTTATTGATAGTCAACCAATAGGAAACCCACTTATATGCTAGGTCAAGATTGCTATGTTTACCTCGGAGGCTTTGGGGCTGTGACCCAGTGTGATTGAGCCATCCTGAAGCAGAAAGGGAAATTCAGAGAAACACACTGGATCCCAGAGTAGATGACAGGACCTTATCCTCTATAAGGATTATGAGTGCCATTTGATCACGTCAGATGGGATGCTAATGATATGTGTCAACAGCCGTTATCAGCCTGAGTTGAGTGCACTCTTCTTTGTCACCCCAGAAGTCTGTCATTCTCCTTTTAAGCAGCACCTCCTGGCGCCCACCGTGAAGGCCAACAGCGCACCTATACCTGGAAGCACTGCTAATTTATAAAAATAAAAATATCTTCACATCACTGCATCATGGACCATGGCAGGCCCGTCCCCAAGGCTGAGTGGATTTCCAGAGACACAACCAGTGTTTGGTCATCGCCCTGGAAAGTCTCTGTCTTACGCTGGACTGGCATTGGTGGCAGCTTTTACATAAATAGCTAGTAAATCAGAATCTTTGCATCATATATATTAACGCATTTGTTATTTAGCTATTTATGCAAATGCCCTTTGGTTTAATGATGCTCATTTCATCCCCCGACACACTTACATTTGCTGAAAGTGCATGGTTAGGAGAACCTGGGGACCCCTGTCACATGGTCCCCTTTGCAGTTCTATCGTAAACATCTCCACAGATCCACCGTTCGTCCCCCCATCTATGACTGGGTTCTGCAGACCAGAATGTTTTGTATGTAGTACGGACGTACGGATCTGCACTCTTGGACGGCGTGAGCTTCATGCTCTCGCGTTTGATGTGGTCGATCTGTACACAGAGACACCTGCAAGATCGCGTCACTGGTGATCTGACGAGGACGATGATCACGGCACGGATGTGGGGTCATACGGAGCCTGGGGGTCACATTAAGCACTCCGTGCGTCAGTACAGAGCTTTCTGCCCTTGGCTTTCGAATTCTGACCATGCGTCATTCAGCTCCATGAAGATCATCTTGGCGTATTGTTCATAAGGCTGTCCGGTGGCCTGAGAACGAGAACGCGGGTAAAATTACTGGCTCACCATCTGAGAAAAGAGTTTCGATTATCAAAGCATCCTGGAGTACAGTAACCTGACCTTGGGTCTGTTTGAGATATGGACTGAAAGACGTCTTTGAGAAGTTCTGATAACCTCTATGTGCCTTATCAGTCTGGACCAGCTAACAAGGTCGCTTTTATCTATAAACTATAAACACCTACCTGAAACATGCAGTGGACACCTGGTGATCATGCAGGCTTTCTCTTCTCTGAGTGCTTACAGCACCTTGTGCGTTAATGTACTTGGTATAATAGCATGCAGTGGACATGATGTGTCAAAGAGAAAATAGGTGCAGGAATCACAGAGCATTTGATTTTTCTGGCAAAACTGTGTCTCTCTCCTCTTGGCATCTGACATTTTTAATACTTCTTTTAATGTCTTTTAATCCTCTCAGTAAAGTGTTTTATAATACTGACTATGAGTGAGTGAATTCTTCCATGATTCCATTAAAACCAGAACCAGCGGTTTTGTACCAACACAGTGTGTGTGGTCTCAGTTAAGGATCTCATCAGGACTACCTTGTCTGGGTGGACCACCAGCACAGCCTTGCGGTAGACTTTCTTGACCTGCTCGGGGGTGACCAGGTCGGCCATGCCAACGGGCCTCCAGCGGGTCTCGCCCTCCCACAGCACCGTGTGCATGGTGGACAGCAGGGCCCGGATGTTCCTCTCCTTCCCCTCGATCCAGTCCAGGATCTGGAGGAGGCACGGGTCCACAATCCCGAAGTCATATGAAAGCATTGTACTGTGCAAAAGTCTTAGCGAGCCAAAGAAAATGATGTTTAAATGATCTTTATGTTGGTGTAAAACTATGCTATTATGCCTGTCAAAGTGTGTCAAAACCTCTGTTAAAATCAGCACATTATTTCCAGCAACCATACAAGACACCCGAGTATTTTTTGACTCGACCACTAGCACACCTCGTATAGCTGGTCAATATCGCATTGACTTTCTTTTAATTAATTAAGTTAATTAATTAATGAAATTTAATAAATACATAGAATGGCTAGGGTGCCCCTGAGGAGAGGTTTGGGAACTGAAGCGGTGTTCATCTAGCCATCCAACTATATATCAGTAACTTTTCGGAGAACAGAATAAATTTTTACTAGTTTTTATTGTTGCTCTTAATTTGGAAATGTACCAATGTTAAACAGTGTTTTTTTGTTCTGAGCGAATGTGCACTGACTACCCAGACAAACAGCTTTAATCATTTTCTTTCACTGCTTAAAACTTTTGCACAGTACTGTAACATACTTCAAATTTCCTAAGTCTACACTTTTTTTCCACTTTGCTATATTTAATATATTGACTAGCGGAACAGTCAGAGGTGCACCTTTATCTTCTCAGGGTCCATTTCCTTGGCCATTTCCTCCTTCCTCATCTCTGCTATTGTTTTCGGGCCCCTCTTCTCCCGACCGCCGGTGAAACCTTGACCGGAGAGTAGATCGTCAAAGCTGGCATCCGCCATCTTAGGCTTAGTCCCTGTGCAAAAGCAAAACCGAAACCAAGCTCAGTACAAAATCAGAGCATGACATGATATTCAAACTGTGTTTCACATCTCTGGTCTTTTTTCAGTATAACTTTCTGTTCCTTATATTTTGTATTTATTATGATGGTACATTTTTTGTCTTATTATAATTTTCATTATAGCGGAGTTCACCATCTCACATTTCACAGCAGGTTATAGTTTAAATGCATACCTAGCAGGTGACAAATAAAACCCTTCAATCCTTGACTCAAAATAAATATGAGTTTAAAATCATAACTCAGTCATTTAGGCAGTTCAATTATTCAGCCTGACGAAGCACATGCAGGGTGAGACTGATGATGAGTAATTGTAATAAAAATTTAATAGGGATTCCTAATCCTTTGTATTATGGAATATGCAATGGGAAGAATTTTACATTTACTGTATATACCAAGACATTCTCCAGAACTTTCTGTGGAATCCTCCTCATTTTAGCCAGCGCTTTGATCAGAACATGCTACAGGATAAATAGTGGGTCTGGCAGTTATGTCCCTCAGCCTGATGATTTAACAGAATCATCCCCCTCTCCCGTTCTCTGCTCCCGCTTCGCCATGCCCGTAATCACTCGGCACGAAGAGCACGGTGTGGCTGATCTTCTGCAGTGGAGCACTCACCCACGCCGGCCGGTTGTTTCCTGGGGGACGCCCCGCTTATGCCGGAGAAGCTCACGTTGTAATTGGGCCGGTTCTGCAGGGAGGAGTGGGCCGTCGGTGCCGGTTTAGTCTGCTGCTGGTACGGCGGTCGCGGTGAGCTCCCACCCGGCTGCCAGGAGGGGAACGCGGGGCTGGGCTGCCAGCCCCCAGCTGCAGCGTGCTGGGGAGACGGTCGTCCCGGGGAGCCTGTGCCAGGGAAGACCCCACCAGACCCTGTGGGGCTGGTGGGCTTGCTGGAGAAGCCCGAGCTGCCTGCGCAGACATTGGAAAGGCAGATATAAAGCTCATGACAACCCACTTCCAGATCAGCGTGTGGGACGCTCCTCGGAAGTGGGTGCTCACCTCCTATATTGGCCCCGAGTGCCCCGAGGTCACCAAAGGGGTCAAGTGTGTTGGGCTTGGCCTGATGAGTGGGTGTATTGTGGACCGACTCCGAGGGACTGGTGCTGGTTGACTTGCTGTCCATCCCAAAGGCTCCTACATACACAAGCAATAAGGTCTTAAAAGTCTGAAAGAACCACAATAAAGACCATAAGTATTCTTCAAGAACAACATATGTTCATATTTTACTCAGCTAAATTTATTATGGTACAACCTTTTGTTCTCACCCATGACCTGACATGCAACCATGTACAAATGCTGGTAAGGAATCTCAGTGATCACTGATGCCTTTGAGGCGCCCCCTGCTGGTGGATTGAGGCTGCGTTACCTGGAGTCGCTGGCCTGTTCCATTCCCATTCTGCCATTGGGTTTGACTGCTGGATGTTGACAGTGGGGGTGTTGGGGGGCACGGGGGAGTTACAGCCTGCAGGGGGGGAGAGGATGGTCAGTTGGCCGGTGTTGAATGCCACTCCATCTGCCCAACAAAGACTCCCATGGTGGAATACTGATTTTTATTTAAGTGAAGATCAAAATTTGCATGCTTGGAGCAGATGCATGCTGGGTACCACATGTAGGAAGGGGTCTGGCTGGCCTACTTTACCTGGCCCCAGGAATATGCCAGTAAACTCTTGTCGTTTGGGGCTGGAATTGGTTCCAAATGGGTTGAAATCTGTCCAGTTGAGAATGCAGAAGAGATATTTGCGCATTATTACGAGATGTTGGATATCACACACAGACAGCATCAGAGAAAGGTGGGAGGGGCACTTACTGTCAGAGAGACGGGGTGAGGGACTGGGGGAGGGAGTTGCTGTTGATCTCCGTGGTGTGGAGTGGGCGGAGCTGGAGACAGAGCCAAGCTTGGGGGTGGCCCCAAACAGGTCACCCAGCAGGTCAGCGTTGGTGGGCGCCCGCCGGGACACGCTGGCCGAGTTCTCCACATCCCCATCTAAACCCAGCAGGTCCACATCCTCCGAGGGGGGTGGAACTGTCGGGGGCGGGGCTTCAGCTTTCCTGGGTGTGGCCTGGGCACTGGTCGCCTTCTCATTAGAGGCACTGCTCTGCTGGCTGGACAAGGAGAGCATCTCATCGTCCGATGGCTCACTGTCATCGTTGGCCGGGCCGGTCCGGCCATCCAGGCCACCGCCAGTCCTTCCGGGATCTGTGGAACATGAAGAACCATCTCTCACGGCTCCACCTTTCTTCCAGAAAAGCGGCTGAAACACACTGCCACAAGGTACCGTCAAAAACGCTAACACAAGGCTGACTGTGAGCATGCAAGCACAATGATGCCTTTTCACCACAGTGTGAAATAACACGTGCACCGCTGTTATCTAGCCTTCTCCCAACTGCTTAGCCCAAGCAAGGTCATAGTGGGGGGGGGGCGCGAGGGGTTTGCTGGAGCCTATCCCAGGCAGCATAAGGTACAAGGCCAGGGTACACGTTGCACAGGACCAACCCATTCAATCATACGTTATAGCCTATTTAGAGTCACCAATTAGCCTAACTGCCAATGCAAGAGGGGTAGAACATGCAAGCTCCACACACACAGAGGAGGAGGGATTCAAACCCCCAATGCTGGAGATGTGAAGGAACAGCGCCACCTACTGGGCCACCACACCACCCTACTGCTACTATATCCTGGATGTGTTTTACTTAAAGGTATCTCACCAAGGCCCTGTACTCTATGAGCAATTATAGGAAATCGATGATGGATGAAAACCTGTTATTGTTCTGGAAATCGTCATTGCTTCTGTAACATCTGTCGTCCCAATTTCCTCACGCACCGCTGCCTTAGCAAACCTCCACGCCCTCCCCAGCAGTGGGACAGCCCTGAGGGGTGCCAGCCCGCCCACCGCTTCTTATACATGGGCTTCTCACACTGATACTCCCCAGAAGGTACCCCCCTCCCGCAACCCCCTCCCACAGGCTGTGTAGCAGAACAGCGTAAAATGTGTCTCCTTGCTGCAGACGCCTGGGCTAAAAATACACCCTGACTCAAATCCCAAGGCAATCATCCTGCCCAACTACCTAAGGAAGACTAGGATGCCCCCTACTGGTTGGTTAATACTAAGCCTAGTGGAATAAAATATAGCCATCCACCAGGTCGCACCCAGGGCTCCAACACAGCTGACGGAGGGTGCAGCCTGTTTTCACACAGCTACGCTAGAGGGCATCTTTCTTTACACCTCAATTTCCACATAAATCCCCATCCGGTCTGGTTCAGACAAAATCAAGTGGGTTATAATTAACTAAGTGATCCTGAGAATGGCCATTATTCCCAGGCAAGTGATGAGGAGGCTCGTTCCCGAATCCTTCGTCCGCAGTCTAGGACAGACGCTCCCTTTTAATCACTTTAAATTGAAAAGTTACATTTACAGTTTTTAAGTACTTAGAATGATCAGCATGTAGCCACCATCTAAATCATGTCTGAATCTATGTCATTTAACGTCCATTTAAAATGTGTTCGAAAATCTATATCAAGAATGAGTCTGGGATCAATTTCCTTTGCTATAATGGTCCTCACTCCTTCCTTGGATGCCATAGTCTCTGGCAGTTTGACTCCTCAGGCTGATTTATTGACCATTTATTTACCTTCCTTAATGGTAACACTTTCCTTGAGGCATATTTGTGGTCGCATGTCTTTTCTGATAAAATCAAAAAGTAACAACCCATAACTTCAGGTGCGTGCTTCTCAAAACCACTAACGTAAATTTATAAGGAATTATGTCAAGAGAACTGGTAAATGGTTCATTAAAAAACCCTGGTTCATAGACTCATGCAGTAACAGTTAATGAATGGTACATAACTGCCAATTGTGATAGATTATAAGCCAAACAATTTTGCCATAAACAATCCACTTCGAATTAAAAAGACATATTTCATTTTTGTACATACACACTTAGCAGAAGGTCGACTGTCATTATTATAATTTAAACAGGTCTGTTATGACAGTAAAGCTAGCTGAATGAACTTGGGCGTTAACTATAATGAAAGAACGGTGTTGAGATTCCTGGCTTCATCTTTTCTTCATGTGTAGGTTACTATGCAGGGGTATGATGTACAGCCCACCCCCCAACACCACAGACTGTACCTGCTTGGGCCAGCGCATCCTGTTGCTCCTGGTGGCAGGAGAAGAGCACGCTGGGGCTCAGGTCTTTGCTGGGGAAGTGTTCCCAGGGAGGCGTGAGGTCCTTCTGCCTGTCTGTGCTCTCCACTTCAATGTCCAGGGTTAGGTGGAAGAGCTGAGGGTACTTCTCAGGGGAGTCACAGGCATCCAGCTCGGGCCTGTGTGTACGCATGCACGCACACACACGCGCACACACACACGTACATGCACAAGCACACATACACACAAACACACGCCGGGCGCACACACACACGTACATGCACAGGCACACACATACACACACACACACACGTACATGCACAAGCACACACACACACACACACACGCAAACACACAGCACGCACACACACGTACATGCACAGGCACACACACACACACGTACATGCACAGGCACACACACACACGCAAACACACAGCGGGCACACACACACGTACATGCACAGGCACACACACACACACACATGTACATGCATAGGCACACACACACAGACACATGGCGCACACGCACACACAAACAAGCATGCACACACATACACACACATACATGCACATACATATGTAAAAAATATATACGCAAATACATACACACAGAAACACACATGTAAATTCCCAGGTACAGACACACAAATAAAAAATACACACAGGGATACGCATAAAGACAAACACAAACAGACATCCAGACATAAATAAAAATGTACACAGGAATGTGCATACACACACATGCATACATGACCCCAGATACACATCCACACACACGCACACACACACACACACACACACACACACAGGCACTCATATTAATCCCACGACAACTTACACGTCATTGACTGCGACGGAGTGACAGGAACTTACTTCATGAATTTCAGGGTGCTGGTCCCTGCAGCGATGAAGCCAGTATGAAACTGTATCTGTAAGATCTGCGTGTTGGTCACCTGCGGAGATCACCATCAGCTCGCATCCGACACTTATTTAACACGTCACAGTAACACACAGCTAGTGATCAGCAACTGATTAAAATTTATTTCATTATAAAAGGAAAACAACTCTATGTAAACTACATCCGTTAATAATTTCCAGACAAGACGCTTTCCTAGCTTACAGTACTGATAGGCATTTACTGAAGCAGCCATAAACTAAGGTACAACAGCAGACCTCCTCCCGGGATTGATGGCCAGCACTCGTACCTTGGCCTGCAGTCGCCCCCCGATGGTGGAGCGCATGTGGTAGATGGCGATCACCACGTCCCCGTGAGCAGTCACACCCAGAGGAAAGACCACCTTGCCGTCCTGCACCCGGTACTCTCTGGGGGAGGCGATATCACCGCGACCGGGACGAACGGTTAGCGCAGCTTGCAATTTATCATGTTTACATCAAAAACAAAAAACAAACATTATTAACGGCACGGCACTGGTGATGAATTTTTATTCTGAAGAGAGAGTAAAGCAAGGCTTCAGTAATCTGTCCCTGTGCCCTCTCTCTAAGTACAACATAAGGCCAAAATCCTCCTAACAATGATATACATTATATCACATTATATTATCCATCCATCCATCCATTTACATATATTATATATAATTATATATATTATACACTGTTGAATTCTCAAATCTGATTGGTCAGGAAGGTGTTGATTCATTTCCTATAAGTACACATATTTAAAACTGTATAATGCATAGTTCTTGTTTGCATTAACCCTTACTTATAATTTTTTCATTATTATAATTAGTGTCTTTATTAGTTAATTCTTTAGAAATCAATTCATTTCTTTAATCTGTTTTCAGGATATTCTATTTGTGCACTGTGTCCTTTTTTTTTGCACTATACGTATGTTCTTCCATGCACTACGTTCTTGTTAATGTATGCACAAGATTCCCCTGGGATCAATGAACTCCATACTAATCCTATTAAAAGCAGGCTTGGTAGACGCTGGTAGGCTCCACACCTCATCCTCTCGTAGTCCTGCGCGGTGGAGAAGATCTTGGTCTCACCGATGAGGACGTCACAGAAGGGCCGGCAGCCGCTGCGCTGCTTGTTGAAGCATGGCACTGGACTTACGGTCGCCGCCTTAATGACCAAGGGCTTGGCGTGAGGCAGCGATGGTTTCCCCGCCACCATGCTGCACATGTAGCCCAGATACCTGAGTGCAGGGAACAGTCACTGAGCCGTAATGAACCTATAACTTGTGCATAACTCAACCGATGATTTCATCCACCCTTTACAGCTGGAAATCTGCCAGAAAACCATAAGTACCTTACGGTAACAGGTGGGCAGAGAATTTCAAATGTCGATAAATAGTAACAATGATAATGTAAAGCTAATTTAAATAAAAGCACTTTATAACCTAATGCTTCTTAATCCAATTCAGTGTCTCCATCTGCTCTGGGGAACATTTATCCCGACACAGTGACACGGCAAATCGATATAGAGGGAATTTACAGCTTTCCTTATTTTTAACCACACCCAGTGCATTAAATCACTCATGCCAAGGGTGATCGATCAGAACTTTCAGGATCCGGAATAAGTCGATATAAAATTCCCTTGTGGGGGAGGGGTGGGGTCCTAATTTAAAAGAGATAAATACTTCCCCATCGGAAGTAAGTAAGAACCCGGCCACTGGTTGGCTGGTCCTGAGGGGAGTACAGCAGGGTTGGATCTGAGGTTGGGGTTAAGGTCCAGTACCTCCTGTGTGAGGGCCACAGGCCTGCCCCGGGTTTCTTGGCATTCAGCAGCTGCATGGCGGGCCCTGGGCTGCTGAAGAGGTGGCAGAAGCAGAACATGGCGCAGACCAGGATGCCGGCGGAAGGCCGTGTGACATCCTGCAGGGGGGCGCCAGTGAGCATGTGCCCAGGCATCATAAAAATAATAATAATAGTAGCCCAGATTAGGAGATTTTCCACTATTAATTTAGAGCCATTAACCAAAGTGGCAAGAACAGCTAAATAACAAGACCACTGACGAGCAGTGAAAATGTATCCGGCTACCCTGTGATAGATAACCATCTGTTTGTTAGTTATTTGACCTTCACAAGCGGCGCAAATGCACATCCAGGCATGCAAACGAAACCAAAACGGCCACATTTGGCTTAGGATAAACTATCTTTAAGGGACACTCATTTCTACAGAATGTTTCGGATTTCAATACTGTTTGTCCCTGATCAGAAGGTTTAAATCAGGTTTTATTGCTGAAACACTATTGCATGTTTAGGGGCAGAATGCAAGAAAACTGAATCAAGAGGTACGCCTGTCAGGATTAGTGTTGCGTGTTCAGATACTTTTACTGACAAGATATACATGCTGAAGCGGCGCATCATCCCAAACACCAAGGTCTGGAATAAAAACAACAGAAACTTCAGAGCAACATGACTGGTGGTCATGGAGATTGGTTTGGTGTGGCAGCCAGAGAGCAGAGGGCAGCAGGAGGAGGGTGGGGGTGCAAAGAAAGGCCCCAGTATCTCCTCGTACCGTGCAGGTGATCACGCAGACATTCTTGGGGTTCTGCCTCAGCCAGTTGTGCATATTCTTGCAGACGGCAAAGAGATTGTGGAGGCTGGGGGCCTGTCGGGAGGGCCAACTGCACTCTGACACCTGGGAGGGAGAGAGGGCGGGGGGAGGGAGAGAGAGAAAGAGACCCAGTCACATGACCCTAGTGTGCATGACTAATGCCAACAAAAATAAAAGACGCTTCAGTGCGATTGGTGACTCATCTAATTACAAAAACCTACTTACTGCCTCAAGGAAAGGGTGGGAGCATCTTACACAATTATAGCACTACCACACAGACCTCAGTCTACGTTTTCAAAGCACAGCACTGTCCCCCAAATGTGTTCAGAGGAAAAATTCACACACCTTGGAAAACGGGATTGCTTCATTATGCCATTATACTCCTAGTCAGCTTTTCAACTAATCTGAAGTGATTAGAAACATGGGGCTTTGGAGAAGATTCCAAGAATCTGGCAGAGCACAAATGTGGGTGTGTAAAACCAGGAGTGAACGGGGCAGCCTGCCAAGGAGAGCGTATCTCAGCTGAGAAGTTTGGATGCGGGTTTTCAGGAGAAACCCAGAGAATGTCAGCACAACAGAATCCTACAGTACAAAATCTGTATGGAACTCTAATCATTGGATCATAGAATGATTCTAAGTACATTATAATTATAATTATTGTTATTGTTCTTCTTATATTATGTATATATGCAATTTCACACAATTCAGCTATCACACATTTATTTAAAGTGACTTACAGTTCAGCATTCTACCCTTCTGTACAGCTGGGTATCTTAAATGAAGGGGATTGAGGGTCCAACAGTACACACAGACAGGAGTGAAGCGAGGACGGAAATGAGGCCAAGATGGAAGACAAATTCCCAGCATTCTCCTGAGTGGAGAATTAATGAGTCATTTAATTAGGGGACATAAAACCTCCAGAGCACGCCACTGCTTTGGGGATCTGGAGCTTTACTCCCCTATAATCAGGGGCGATTCGAAGACTTTTTAGGGTGGGGGCCATTAGATGGGCCATAATTCATACTGAGAGGTCAACCTTATTATTAGTAAATGACATGTCATGAACCAGTGAGAGAAAGGAAATTGGGCACTCTGGGAGCCAATCAGCTTTCAGCTGGAGCCAGTGCCCCATGGTCCCGCCCCTGTATATGACCCTGCCTAAGGTGGCATAGGTCACTCTTGTTGGGTTTTTGGATACTTAAAATTAAAAGCATTCTTTTGCTCTGAAGAATGCGAGCTGTCAAGCTTTTTTTCAGTCATCTTATCACCATCCTTAACTACTTATCCACATACTCATACACACCGACACACACTGCGGGTAATTTAGAAACATGGTATAGAATGACTGGCCTGTCCTCCTCACCCTGTTGGACAACTTGGTCCCACGGTAGTTCCTTTGAGAGAGGTTGAACACCGTGTAGTGGTCCACATGCCGGGAGTCCAGGAAAGAGCGCATGTCCTCGATGTGGTTCCTGTATCCAATGTCCACCGCCTCCACAGGATATGACATCACTGCCCCGGAAGACACCACAATCAAGGTTCTCTCAGCCCAACAAAAGACACAAAAACCATGGACAATCCATCAATGTTCAATGATTTCTCATCCAATGAGATCTTGTCCCAGGCCCCTGAGGTCCGCTTGGTCTATCCGCCAGTATGTGTGCTTGACCTATATACTGTTCAGATCTATACTTCTGTACATTAAATCCATCGATTCACGGGAGGTCAGCTTTTCCTCGTGTGGGGGACAGAAGTCAGGTTTCTTAGGCACAGGTCTTCCTGCTGTCTTTCGTGAGAGCCTTGAATATTCCACATTACAGATCTGAGCAGGCGACATAGCGCTTAAAAACTGGCGCGGTTGGTTTGCGGTTGGCTTGTTTTGAACACTGGTACACCACTTCAGAACAGTCCACCCCAGACAAGTGCACTGCACTTGGGAAGGCCAGATAAAAAAAAAAACTAACACAGACCCTCTCTGAGATAGATCATGTGTGGGCAACTGCCCCTGTACTCCCTTCCATTCCATTCCCAGGTCCCTCCACAGCCAGTCGACATTTTTGTTTCGTTCCACCACCTGCATGCCTGAGCCAGGTAATCAAATGCTTTACAATTATCTGCAAAGTGAAGACAGGTTTGCAGAGCTGGAACAAAATAGTGGTCTGCATGGAGGGGCAGAGGTTTGTGGTCATTCAAATAAGAGCATCGATATTCCACCCTGGTGGGTCGCAGGGTGTCCGCAAAGAAGCTGAGTCAGGTGACCATCCCAGTTTGTAAGAATGTAGGAGAAAGTTTGATATTGGTGGGGACACAAGTTAATAATTTTAATGTAAAGGGATATTTATTAGGCAGTGATGAATTAAGCCAAATTTAATATTGGGGGGTGCACATCCCCCCCGGATCCAATGCCTCTGCCGGTTTGTCTGTTGTTTTGTCTACAGTGAGATCAAACAGACAGATACCCGGACGTCCATGCTGCCTTCTGAACGCACTGCTGCCATATTACTCTTGTTTTGTTTTCCTTCTCTCACAAAAGGGCAGCTGGTTTTCGTTCTTTTTTTGTGGGCGAAAACCAGAAAGGCTTTTGTTTGTCCAGTAAGCCACCCCCCATCCCCACCCCCAAAAACGGGAAGCATAGAATAATAAAATTGCAGATGGTTTGATGAAAACCCCTCCCCCCACACATTCACTCACCTATAATCTTTGAGGTGATGTAGGAAATGTCAAGTTCCCCTTTCGTGTACCTGAGTTGAAAGCAGAGATAGTGGTGTTACAGCATGTTAATGGCCTATGGCCATAATATCTACAGACATGCCTAAAAGTGGCAGTGAAGGAGGGAATGCAAGAAGAAGCTGTGAGATCACGGGAAGTGAAAATCAGCAGGCAGTTTTATTATTACCAAGCAGATCCTTTTATCCGAAGCAGTGTACAATTAAGAAAGTAGGGTCATCCAGTCCATGGAGAGGGGCATCGCTAGGGCTGTTTGGGGACAGCTTCAGCCCCCTAAAACATTCATCAGTCTCCACAAATAAATGTACACTAATTAATTTAAATAGTGTGTTCTCATTTCCACTAGATCCCCCCCCCTCCATAAATCTCTAGTCACACTCCAGCCCTGGAAGAGTTGGGAGTCTGGGGTCTTGCCCAAGGGTCCAGCAGTAACATCACTACTCTGCTGACACAGGGATTTGAATCGGTAACCTTCTGATCAGAGATACAGCACCCTAACTCACTTTTCACAACTTACCTCCACTTAGGGTGCAAAGAGAAGATATGTGCCATGAAGAGATAACATACTGAAACTCAGAAGGGAGCATTTACATTCCAACCTCCATCTATCTATCTATCTATCTATTTATCTATCCATCCATCCATCCATCAAACTTCCAGCTGCTTATCATGGTCATCCCCATATCAAATCATAAAACTGGCACTTTTCATACTCCTGTCTAATGACCAAGGGAACAGGATGAACAGGATGAGTCATTAAAAACCATTAACATTTCTCTTTGTTGCAAATTTATTAAGAATTTAGTCCAAGCCACATCTTCCCTTAAGCTCCAGGGTGGTCCTATTTGATAAAAGCACTTATTCCAAGCACTACAGAAACAGGCCTGTGGCCTGTGGCTGGAGCTCTTAGGCAGTGACATCAGCAGGCGAACATGACCAGTGTGTCCACAGGGGCGGTGGCATCCCACCTTGAGGCCTCATTAGATACTCTTTCAATGAGAGACCCATCGCACAGTGATGCCATGTAACCCACAGTATGTGAGCTCGCCATCTGCTGGCGGGGGTGTAAACTGCAAGCACACCTACCTAATGATGCTTCCCCACAGTTAAGGGAAGGAGTGAGGGTACCGCAGACAACCAAAGTTTTGTGAGTGTATTCATCAAAAAATGAGAGACAACATTATACTACCAAACCAAGCAATGTATCAGGATCAGAAGCAAAAGCTTCAAGAGAAAAGATGGTATTTTCTTCTTAGTTCTATTTTTGTGGATATGTCAAACACTCAATTTCCAAACAAGTTAAACTGATAAGAATATATCAGTAAGTGATGGCAGACTCTTTTCTGTGCTGGTCGCAAACCTGCATTCAATCTGAATGCTGAATACCGTCACATTATAAGGCAGGACGTCCTGGCTGCTCCAGTCGCTCTAAGAGCAAATAAAAGCCCCAAGCATGTGGCTGTAGTCAAATATACCACCATGCACCATGACCTAAAAAGACATAAATACTTAAACGTTAAGTCAATTTAAAGGTACAGTGACAGCTTCATAGATAAGTTGAGACTGTACGTCCGGTTCATCTGTCTGACGCTTTCATAAAAAGTAAAAGGAAGAGCTGCAATTTATAGGTGCTCCCCAGGATTTAAACCCACAGTCTTCTGGTTGTTAGTGTAATGCTGTACTTTTTACTCTGCAGGAACTATATGCATGAAATAGGATAAGGCTGGCAAAGATAAGAAGACATGTATGATAGGCCGGCCTGCTCAGCAGCTCAGACGGGGGAGCAGCTGTGAGTCTGCTCCATTTAATGATCCCCCATCGGAGTGCCCCCCCAAGCCTATAGCACTCCCCCCCTTAAGGGAAGATTACCTGAGGTTAGCCTGCAGGAACTTCAGCAATACTGGCCTCATTCACAGACTTGATGTGATAGCCCATCCCGTAACCTATCAAGTAGACTGCGCTTGTCACGCCTGAACTGGATCCTGCCAAGCATCATGGGAAATTAACAGCTCACGTCTTAACCGGCCAATAACGGGTGTGACTCAGCTGAGTGCCTCGCCAACCGAGACAGACACACGCTGTCGCGCACCTAGGATGTCTGTGGGAGGTGTGTGCGTGAGGGGTACCAGCAAGCTTGAAAGGAGACAGGTGACATTTCCACGAGAAATGTCCTTTGAGGGAACTGAAACCCAGTGTCTAGAGGCCGCCTACACAAATAGCACCCACCCGACCCACAGTATACGTGACCATCCGCGACATAAAGTAATTCCACAGCAAAACAGGGAAATATGGGACCCATAATGATCAGCCAAACAGTAACTATCCGGCACACCACGAGAACCAGCTGTTTAATTCCAAGCTACAATGCATTTCAGCTGCACTTCAGACCCAGTCAGGCTACGGCTCACGCTCATGGCACCATCAATATTGCACAATGTTGGCAGTGGAGTGGGCGTGGCCACACTGAGTCAGGTTACATCAGGAGCCCTTTCTGTGAGACCCACAAGGCTCCCATGTGCTGAAATGAATGCCTCTGTGCCATGCAGAAGTGCTGTGATAGAAGAAGCATTGTGTGCTAATCACTCCCACCCCCCACCTGCTGATTTATATGAGCAGCTCCTCTGCAGTTTTCCAGAGGAACCACGCCGTTGTGACGCCATGCTGGGGACTTCCATATCTTAGCAGGTGAATTTTCAAAGTTCGAGGTGACAGTGGAAGTGGCCTGGGTTCATCTTGCCAGTGTGATATCTACTTCACAGCCATCAGTGGCCATCGAGGGAGGATTCACTAAGAGTATCATCATCGAACTTGACACAAGGCAGGACTTACGTGGCAACCTGATGCATGACTTTGGTGGAAGTGTCCTTCAAGGTGTCCTTCAGGTTGTCCTTGAAGTTGCTGAAGAACTTGCCCGCTCCCCCTTTCACCATGTCCAGAAGGCCGCCACCATAGTTGAAATCCATATCTGAAGGTGAAGTCCCTTACAGTGAGCAGATTTAAGGCCAGGACAGAGCTCATGGGCTGACACCAATACATCAATACGGACCATGAGATGGTCAATATTCACTGACATGCCATTCAATGATACACTCAGTTCTGTACATTTAGCAGTGAAACACAAAGATCTAACTGTAGTATGTAGCGTAAGCACAACAAACCTTTTACACTGACCCCCCCACCCCTTATCTTCCTGAATTCCTTTCTAGAGCCTGTTACAAGAATTTCATATCAACTCAAGGTGGGGAGCTAAGGAATATGGCAGGCTACAGTTCTTGCACTTTGCTCCACTTTTTAGTAGAATCTGTAACTCCAAGGTTCTATAAACAGAGCACTAAAAACAAAAACAAACGTACAAATAACAACAACAAATGCAATAATAAAAATAATAATAATAATAATAAACTGCACGTCCCTGTAGAAGGTCAGTTATACCGCTTATCAGCACATGAATTCTTCTCCATGTTAGGTTAATGTGTCCAAATAAATCCAAGCCAAAATCGCAATGGGCAATGACGAACGAGGGTAAGGACAAAAATATAGGCCAGCAATGTGCTATATCTGTGTACCAAGGAAATGAACAGGGCTGGAGCAGAACCTGTGAAATGGTCTCCACAAATCAGAAAAGCACTACTGTTTAACAGGCAGACCTGAGCACATATACACTGTATTTAATGTACAGGGAGCAAACTGTGTCCTTTCAGAATAAGCATAAAGCTATCAGATGTTCTAACAGTCATCAAGCAGGACGTCAGACTGCAACATCAGTGCAATTAGAAATCCACAGGCTGTTGATTCTCTTTCACTATAAACTTTATCTCTTTTTGAATCAGAGAACTTCATCTCTTTATCTGTCAGTTAAAATTTTCTATGACAAATTAAGCATGATCTTTTTGAGTCAAAGTACATCATCTCTTTATGAGTCAAATACAGTATAGTGTGATACTTTAAATACCATCTCTTTATGAGTCAAAGTATAAACATCATCTCTTTATGAGTCATGGTACAGTATAATACTTCAAACATCAACTCTTTATAAGTCAATTATAGCGAGATACAACACTATCTCTTTAGTATTTATACTTTAGTCAAAGTATAAATCGATCTCTTTATGAATCGATTAGAGTATAGTGAAGCTGAGTCAGAGGAACACTTCAGTAAGGAAAGCTCATCACCTCCCCCTGTGTAGCTCGCCCTCTACGGACAGGAGGACTCCATATCAGTATCAAATGCCTCGCAGGGGGCCACTGCACATACCCGCCAGCTCTGCTGCCCACATAACTCAGGACCATGAAACATTTCACTAAGATGCTGCAGAAGCATTCATCTGCATCTGCTTGCATCTGAATGACCATCAGCGTGGAAACATTAAGCCTGCGCAGACAGGGGCTTGACAATCGAAAGGGGCCCACCTATGTGACAACCTGCACGCCCATGCAGAGTCTGCCTACAGGCACACACGTTAGTATCTGAGGAAACGCTGTCATACACCTGGCGGAGACACCTAGTGACATCTACACCCACACAAGGAATGGAATTCCGCATACACCAAGCAAAGGAAACGCTGTCTTCTTCAATCCTTTTTTTCAAGACTACTTTCCATCTTAGACCTTCTGTCATAATCAAAAGTTCCGTCATAAAAAGCTCTTCTATCCCAAATTCCCTTCCCTGCCCAAAAATTTCAAATGTCCATCAGTTGGCAGGCATCAGAGAGGCTAGTCAATTCTTTAGATTTGGAATGGACCCCAAACCCCCCACCCATGCAAAGTCACTCACATGGATGTATTCAGCTCTTGCTCTGAACTCAGGGACCCCCCTGAACTCAGGGACCCCCCTTTCATGCTCAGAGCACAAAGGCCTTGGAAACTTCCTGCATGTGACCCTACCTGGTAACATCAATAAATCATCAGAATGGATCAGGCCTCAGTGTATCTCAGCTGGGGTGGGAGAGAAGGTCATTTGTCCTACAGTTTATAGCATCTGTGTTCAACAGAATAAAAGAGAGTTTGAATGGGGGGGGGGGCTCTTTAATTATAATTTATAGTAGGATACAAACTGACGACTGATGTTTCTACAAGCATATTCCGTAACCTTAGTGATTCTCATTAATAATAATAACAATAATAATAATATAATAATAATAGGAATGGCCCTGTGCAAATAAAATAATAATAATTATTATTATTATTATTGGTTTTAATAATGGATTGCGTTTTTCACATCTGTAATTTGTTACATAGGAAACATACACTACAAAATATCTAAATCCCTCAGGACAATGCAATTATATTTAATAAAATACATACTGCAGTTTCTTTCCCATTTTGCAGTAATCAGACAGGATTACAACAATCATTACAGGATTAGAATCATCGCACTTCTCGCTCTGTTATACAAGTTTAATGCATAATATAAGCAAAGCGTGTCCTTCAAAGCTAAACCTATTAAAAGAGTGGCTTAAAAAGCCGCTCCTCATAAGGCCGCATCTCAGACAGACTAAGCGGAGGCTGGGCGACTGCGCCACGGCCCAGGCTTTGCCGCAGCTCAGCTCCACGCGCCGCGCCTGCGGTGCAGAGGCAGGCTGTGGCTAGGCGCTCTGCGGCGCCCTGGACCGGGAGGGACAACGCTCACCTGAAACCGAATCCCATCGTCCTCAACTCCTTCACCACCTCTATCTCGACTCAGACGAAAAAGGTTGTGCCGGGAGTCGATTCACTTTCCAATGCATTGCAGCGTAGACAACTCCGCGTATCATGCCACGAAGCAGTGGCTTTTAATAAGTAGGCTATTGGGGCTCTGTACCTGCAGCAGTCCCGCAGGAAACGCATGCAACACTCCGTAAATAAGCAAACCATATTTCTGATGCAGACCAATACATATAGTACTAAATTTTTACCAGTAGTACTTATATACGCTACCAACAGGGAAACAAATACGATTAACACCATTAAACCGGGATTGGCTTGACAAGTTAAACGGTGACAATAACAGCACAGCGTCCGCAGCCATGATCGCAGGTCTGACATGAGACCATGCGTGGTTCACATGACATATTACACCACATATAATCCGGCCAAAAACTAGAGTCGCGATTAGGCTATTAGGCCTATTATTATCAGGCTAATATTATTATTCCGATTATTATTATTATTCTAAACTTTATATTATGCATTAAGGGACATGACACAGAGCGCTTCCGCCGGGTCCCTCACCTGAGCTGTCCATGGTGCTGCAGTCGCCGGGTCTCACCGGGACCGCCCTCGCCGCCGGGCCGGCCGCCGCCGAGAAGCCTCCTCCTCGTTCCCCGTTACTGAGATCGCCGCTACTATCCACCAGCTGCAAAGACTCATATCCATCGCACCCATAACCGGTCTTCTTCTTGTAGCCGCCCAGCAGGCTCATGATCAATGTGTGCAAATCACATTAATAAAAAAGCGCAGCAGCAGCTCAGTTGGGTCCCTGTTTTAAAGCGACCCTCTAAATAAATAAGCCGATCGCTCCCGGTCTCCCCTTCCCCTTCAGCCGACGAAGGGATCAGTTATCGGAGTCGCGTTTAGGCTGCTACAGCGCAGAGGAGGCAGCCAGTCCCTCTCCAGGCTTTCTGCTGGATGGAGGCCAGACCCGACAATGCCATGCCGGCAATAGGTGACTTAAGACCGCCTGTTATGAGAAGGGCGGGGGCGGAAGGGTGGGTTAGGGGCTTTCGCGTTATTTTAGGACAGGGATTATTTTGGTGTCTGCGTGAATTAAAAGACTGCTTGTCGGGTAACATGTAAAAAAAACTTAGTTAAATAAAAACTGTAGGCTTATTATATAGGAAAATTGTCATACACGGAAATCAGACTTCCTGCAGGCCTATAAAATTAAATATGTTCTGATTATTAGGAGACACGTGCAGTAATTTAACTAGGTTACAATTTCACTTGCGATCTTCTTTTCTGGAGCGTACGCCTATTCCCGAACATGTTTATTCATAGTCTGACAAAAAGCTAAGGTTAAAAAAGAATCACATAAGAGGTGTCCAGACAGATAAACAGTGAAAGGATATGCACCGACTTCCCAAGACACCGGAGACAGCGTGGTACACATTGTAGCATTTAGCCCTTTATGGGCAGTGCGCTTTTCCACTACTAGACCCCAATTAGCCTAACTGCGTGACTTGGCACTGCAGGCGGAAACTGGAGCAGGCCTACCCGGAGGAAACCTACACAACACGGGGAGAGCAGGCAAAGTCCACATGCCCAGAATGGAGGCAGGATTCAAACCCACAACTCTGGAGGTGTGACGCAACAGTGCTACTCACAGTACCTCAGCGCTCAAAAAATGTTGCATCTACATTACATGTAACTTTTATCTTTTTCAACAATTCTCGTTAAAATTAACATTAATTATATAACAATTCTTCTTATAATTGTAATTCAAAAATGACAACTTAATGGCAAGGCAATCTATAATATGATCTTTCAAATCAAATTATGATTGAAAGTTACATTATTTATTTGGCCATAGGCAGCTTACAAGGTAACCATTTGCTAACTTTGATCTAAGGATCACCGTGTAATAACAAAAACAGGGCACCTTAATAAAAGAATGAGTTAAAAAGTCACACAAACTTCATTATGTAACACATAGGTGCCGATCAATGTCAAATAAACACCAAATAGACAAGCATGTTTATTAATTCACATGGTGTATCCATGAAATTGTTACAGGCATACAGGATCAACAAATTCGTGAGGACTATCAATACAAGAACTTCACAGACTTGCATATCACCCTATTTTCTGAAAAGAAAAATGCCATAAGACGTAGGTGTTTCACAAAAATGTGCATTAATGCTTCATAAAATATAAAACATTACAGTTTTTTGAAGCATTACGAAAGAGATTCATCTCAATTTTCCTTATTACATTTATGCAGTTGACAACTTCTTTGCTAAGGGGGAAATTTTAAAGACTTCAGAGGAGAGGACAACATTCAGTCCCTCATCAGTAACTATATTTCCAGGATGCAGGCAGGATAACTGACATATAACACAATTACAACTGAATCCACAATCACTCCAGGGGAGAAATTATAGTCAGTCTTTGTAAATGTACATTTTAATATCATCAGAGGTCGTCAAAGATAGAATCCAAGCCATCATGGGTGGAGCACCTGCTTATGCTCTCAAAGCTGGTATGTCTGATCTGGCCGATTTACCAAACAGATGCAGTGGAACCTGCTGTGATACATTTTGCTAGGAAATGGAATCCTTGGAACTTATATTTTGTATAAGAATATTTAATGTGTTCAAAATAAATACAAAACATTCCCTAAATTGTACCAAATTAAATGAATTAGAACAGCTAAGAGAACATAACTTTTTTGTATAGAATACACATTTATTAACACTGAAAAATTTAGGTGAAGGTATTTCATAAACGGTTTTACTCACTTTACAGGTAATCAACCCCCTAATACACTGTTAGAAAATGCTTTTATGTGCGAGTTTTGGCATAGATATCAGCTGAAAACAATAAACCAGATGTCTAAATTTCAAGGGATCATGTAAGTAATTCTATTGTGTTTTACAGTTCTTCTGTAACATTTGGTTGTGTTTTATGATTATACTGCATATATAATAATAATATAGTAATAATGATTGAAACTTTATTGATCCCCGTGGGGAAATTCTCTTTACACCTCCCCAGGCTTGTTCTCTGTAGGTGAGAGCAAGCTGGCTGCAAAGGGCAGCCATCCACAGCAGCGCCCAGGGAGCTGGGGGTTTAGGGCTTGCTCAAGGACCTGCAGATGTGCTGAGGCCGGGCTCAAACCAGCGACCTTCCGAATAACAGGCACCGAGGCTTAGCCCACTGTCACACTGTGTGAATGGCATAAAATTGTACACATTTTACTTTGTTCATAAAGGAAGCTCTTGGTATTTCTGATAGTATTGAAGAATAAAACATTTTAATGCATTGAATTATGTCATCATTCTATAGATCTTACAAGGACATGCTATTGAATTGAACGTTTACTCTGCCTGTGTAGGCCAAGTGAGCAATTTAGCAGGCCGTTTTTAAAGCTTTTGAATAAGTTACATGTTTGGTATACTTGGCTATACCAGATACTAGTTGAATTGTTTTTAACCAGTCCTGCATTACCTGGCTACAGGAGGTTGCCCCATTACCATGGAAACCAAGCAGCTAGGCCTACACAAAGTTCACGATTGAGAAATATTCCAACAGACAAAAAACTAAAATTAAAAACACAGGTAAGACAACCGTGGTAACATTAAAATATGCCCAATATCAAAAACAATGACTTTGTTTGTTACAATGAGTCTGTTTGAGGCCTTAGTCCAGGGCTTGTCATGGTGAATAATTTTCATTGACTAATGTCAATCCGAGCGGTGCAGCAATGTAAACCTCAGCGGCAGGGGCGGATCTGGGGGGTGCTGGGGGGGAGGTGCCCCCATGACAACATACATTGCCCCCCCCCCCCCCGTGGCCCCCCCAAAATACGTATGCTATTTGGGTCTGAAATAAGTTTATTATTATTCCTATTATTATTATTATTTACATTTATATATGTATTATATATATTTACAAATGACATTAAGGTTACATGCACCTGGTTCCCCTAACAGAACAAAACAGGCCCCAGTCTGGCCCCCCAGTTGAAATGGTCTAGAACTACCACTGATCAGTTGGTGTACTGGTGCAAATATTAAACCACTGTCTATACAGTGAATGTCAATAATTAACCATCGCTTCACCAGAGGCCAGTGCGGAGCCCCTGATCATTTTGCGTGGCCAGTACGCTTTAGTCATCACTTCCGGTATCCAGCGGGACTAAACCTGACATTTTTATTAATAATTACACTGTATCCATTCACTACCAGTGACTGTAAGCGAGTAACAGCTATTTAGTTTTAGAGTTGTTAGTCCATAAATTCTACCCTTTGCACTTTGAACGTACACAGTACTATGCACACAATTTAACTGTCAGATTATCTAGTTTTATACGTATTTATTAATAATCACACTGTGTCTAATCATCACCAGTGACAGTAAGCAAGACAGCTATTGAGTGTGAAGTGCAACTGTAAACACTGAAATATTAATTACAATTTGCCCGTAAAGAAATCTGGAAATCCAAGAGGTGTTGCTTGATTTTGTTGTAAGACATTGCAGCCAGAAAATGAAATATAAAGCTAACTTTACAATGGTGTCGCAGATACGGTTTAACGCCAAATCCACGTTCGGGAATAGGGTATTATCCTGAATATGTATTGTGGGATGTGCAGATCGATACTGAAATATTGATTCTTTTGACCTGAATGTTTAATTATGAAAAACTATTCTAATGTTAAAATAATATATATTTTTATCTGGTAACTTATATGTATATATTATTAAAAAGAACAGGAAAGCAATAAGGGGGAGGTAGAGGAAGGGGCTCAAATGCCAGAGGTGGGGACTCGAGTCACTGACTCGCAACTCGACTCTGCAAAACTGATGGAAAGACTTTGACTTGACTTGGACTTAAGGGCAAATGACTCGAGACTTGGACCCAATGACTCGAGAAGCATGAGGTTATTACAGTCCCTCCTTTGGATACCATAACATTAACTCTATCATTTCAGTGCACATTAATTCACTGCTGTCTACATTTTCATTTGTCTGAATGCAAGG
>JAAGVU020000032.1:17317044-17365839 GCA_011763525.2 Mormyrus iriodes
GAGTTCAGAATTTGTATAACACCATTCCAAAAGGGACTGTTTCTGTTCCAAAGAAAAATGGTGATTCTACTGCATAATTCCTTGGTATTGGTATTCCTTGGTAATCCTTGGTATTAATATAGGCTATTGCTAAGTGTCTTCATTATTGTGTCCACCCTCTATATACACTGATCAGCCATAATATTAAAACCACCTGCCTAATATTGTGTTGGTCCCCCTTGTGCCGCCAAAACTACTCTGACCCATCGAGGCACAGACTCCACAAGACTTCTGAAAGTGTCTTGTGGTATCTGGCCCCAAGACATTAGCAGCAGATCCTTTAAGTCCTGCAAGTTGCAAGGTGGGACCTCCATGGATTGGACTTGTTTGTCCAGCGCATCCCACTGATGTTCAATTATGTTAAGAAGGCCAAGTCAATGCCTTGAACTCTATTCCATGTTCCTCAAACAATTCCGGAACAATCTTTGCATTGTGTCAGGGTGCATTACCCTGCTGAACTTGGTCTGCAGCAATGTTTAGGTAGGTGGTACGTTTCAAAGAAACATCCACATGAATGCCAGGACGCAAGGTTACCCAGCAGAACATTGCCCAGAGCATCACACTGCCTCAGCCAGCTTCTGTTCTTCCCATAGTGCATCCTGGTGCCATCTCTTCTCCAGATGAATGCCACCTACACACCTGGCCATCCACATGATGTAACAGAAAATGTGACTCATCAGACAAAGCTAACTTCTTCCATTGCTCCATGGTCCAGTTCTGATGCTTGTGTGTCCATTGTCAGCGCTTTTGGTGATGCATATGGGTTACAAGATCACTCAGGGTTACACAGTCCCATACGCAGAAAGCTGCAATGCACTGTGTTCTGATACCTTTCTAACATAGTCAGCATTAACTTTTTCAGCAATTTGTTCTACAGTAGTTCTTCTGTGGGATCAGACCAGACAGGTCAGCCTTTGTTACCCACACGCATCAGTGAGCCTTGGGTGCCATGACTCCATCGCCGATTCACTGGTTGCCCTTCCTTGGACCACTTTTGGTAGGTCTTGACCACAGCATACCAGGAACAAACCACAAGACCTGTTGTTTTGGAGATTCTCCGACCCAGTCGTCTAGCCATCACAATTTGACCCTTATCAAAGTCGCTCAGATCCTTACGCTTGCCCATTTTTCCTGCCTCTGACACATCAACTACAAGAACTGACTGTTCATTTGTCTAATATATAATGGCACCCTTCACGGGTGCTATTGTATCAAAAGAATCAATGTTATTCAGTTCACCTGTCTGTGGTGTTAATGATATGGCTATATATATTTGTGGCAGAAGGTAAGTAATTACCTACTTCAGCAGGGATCTCCAATTCCAGTCCAGGAGAGCTACTATCCAGTAGGTTTTCTATCCTACCTGGCTTCTGATGAGCCACATCTGTTCCCGGTATTTACCTGAGAAACACAATGTAGATTTGGCCAAAAACAATTACATGTCTTTTTAATTAGTCCTTATATATGTTGAGTCCCTGAACATGTTAACTATATTCATATAAATATAAATATTTATCCATTTCCCTTAGGGATTTGCTTTTCACACTTAACTAACTCATAATCATTTATCCATCTAGCCACCTTCCATCGCAGGGCCAACTCGGGATTAGTTTTTTTTCTTTGCTATAGAGATCAGTTTGTTTGGATGATTCTTTACAATCAAAATATTATCATCAGTTTCATTTTTAAAACATGATGCTCGGTATAAATACATGACTTTGTTAATTCGTAGATTTGTATTAGACAGAGCTTAATATCGTAAGGATGTTTGATTTACAAGTGGTCTGAATATACGACCCCTTCTTCTCGGCCATAATCCCATGTACCGCAGTACATAAATTATTTGCGCACTACTAAATTTCAACCGTACTCAACTTGATAGACAGGAGACAGAAGATTTGACCGCAGTTTCGTCGTGGATATGAAAGCTACCAGATATTGAGTGAAATTATGACTATTTATAAAAATAATGTATATTGCGTAATTCAAGTCTGTCTATAATACTGAGAGTATCAATCCAAGTTACTTCCAAATTAATATGCACCAGACATTAAATATTATTATAATTATTACTAACGGGAAAAGTTATGCATGCTAATGGGTAAAATATCAGTTACTAGCCATTTAAACAATCTGACTTTCCATGTATAAAACGGGTCACTTTTTGACAGTAATGTCGATACATTTAATAGTTAAAATTGCAGACCATCTGTACTCCAGTATCCAGTTGACATAAACAGACAACAACACAATGTTAAGCTAGGTAGTTTTAATTATAGTGTTAATAACACATTGACTGCTGAGGTGCTCAGAAACTGGAATTACCTAGGTATACTTTTTCCTTAAGCATTTTTAGCTCTCTCGAACCGGAAGGGAGCCTTTCTGTCACATGGCTAAACCATTTCAATAACAACAAAAAATGGCGACAATCACGTTGCTCAATGTGGTCTTGCTGCGTCATTAAAAAATACTGTAAACACAAGAGAATAACAGGAAAACTGCGGGTAAGCTTGGCTGGCATGCATATGACAGAAATACTATAGTGACTAATTGGAGAACATTTAACACCAGACCATTGCTACGGTTCTTAGTTAAACATGGAGTATGTTTTTGCTTTGAGAGGGGTGTGTACGGTATTGGGCGTTAGCGTTTTGGTTGTTTTAAACAACAGTTGCAAATATAGCTGATATTAACATTTAATACAAATGTCAAGTTGTGGAATATATTTGCACATCTGTTTTCTCGGTGTCATGTGAATAAATTCCTCTGCAAATGCATCGCACACGTCATGTTGTCACGTTATTATTTACAGCGAACTACGTATAAATTCTCGCAATGTAACCATGTGTCCTCAACTGGCCGCCATCGTTTAATATAACAGCATTTAATTTCTAAATGTTATAGCGTCTTCTATATTTTACCAACTTGTTTCGCTTGTCTGTGTGCTATTTACTTTTTATATTGAATTTCAGACGTTGCGCATTATAAAACGCAATGTGTGGACTCTTAACTCTCCAAACTAGCACTTCGGTTGCATTAGCTCTATAGTTGGGCTTGGTGCTGTTTATCCACGGCGTTGCGCAGATGTTATTTTTAATAATTTTGGCAGCGGTCCCTAAGGCCCTACGATCGCTAACTGAACTAATCGAGTTGTTTACACGGAGCGGACCGCACGGAGGGGCGAGGCTGTAATCGGAGCCGACGCGTCTGGGCGGGCTACGCGATTGGACGGTACGACGCCAGGATTGACGTAAGCGTGTGTCTGGCACGGAGAAACGTGAGCAGCCTCGCCTGTCAAAGCGAGCGCTTTCCTACGGCGCGATTTGTTGTTCATTCAGTTGAACTCCTTTTTTGGTAACATTTACTATTGATAATATTTGATTGATGTACATATCTGTATGCCACGCACACAAGGTTTAGTATTTCAGATTAATGCACCGATCAGTTTTTGCGGACTACTCAATACTCACTGCAGCCCAAAATTTTGCATGCAACAGTGTAAGCAGCACAAAGGACAGAGCCTGAGCAGTTTCATAATCTTAATTTGAGGTACTGTGAGTTAACCTTCGTGGTTTTTGTCAAGTAGATGAGCAGCTACTACAGCCCTGCAGCTTGATTGAATTCAGTACAGTATATACAGCGCTTTGGACGTCCGATTAAACAATTTCTTAGGTTCTGTTGGAACGTGTCAACAGTTTGTGTGCTGTAGTGGTTGAGCGACCATATTGGTTTCCAGAAATGTAGGCATTGGGGAGGGGGACGCGTGTTATAGTGCCCCGGACTCAGGTTATTAATTTGCTATAGTAAATGTCTATCTGTATAAATGGAAAAGTTCTAAAAGTGTAAACAATGTGAAGATGTACATGTTTATTATAAAAATATATTAATCAAAGTAAACAATGTAAAATATATATATTTATTATCTGGTTGCAAATGTTACCTAATGTTTAAGAAATATTTAGTTAATTTGAATTATATTTTGCTCAAAAAAAATCTTGTTTCTCCAACAGATAATAATAAGGATTTTGAATGAGCAGAAACAATTAATTGCTTTCTGAAGTTCTTCCAGACATGTTGTTACTGCTGGAATTTAAGTGAAGGCACTCTTACAACAGCCACACGTGTGTTGTGTGACTGCTGTCTCATTGGGATTGCATCCTGGACTGCAACCTCCGCATCCCAGAGCGCAGCTGCAGACCGCTGACACCCGCAGCACTGCCAGATGCTACAGGCTTCCCTCCTTCAGTTATCACAGTGCTGATGCTGTCCATTCTAAAGGTACAGTACTGTGATAACTGAAAGATGGCAGCCGACTTTACAACCTTGCAGCCTGAGGCACACAAAGAGGTCACATGGGCTGAAATAAACAAGTAAAAGAATGTAACCCTTGTGTATTTTACTTCTTCCGTTCTAAATTGTAGAATCTATAGAATTTAACCTCATTTTGCAAATGGACCGGGGTAACTACAGCCCCAAAAATAACACGGGTTAAGACAGAAGTTAAACATTACCCATGTATTTTAAAAATATACATTCATATATATTTATAGATATGAAATGGAAATGTCATGTGCATTTTATGATAATGATTAAAGGTAATTGTCAATTTAAGCCTAGTTTGATATTAATCAACATATTATTGACATTAATTGTATTATTTCATAATTCTGGGGACTGAATGAATAAAAATAAGATGAGTGCTCCTTTTACAGTGTTACTTACTAATAATAGTGTTCATTATAATTTGTGGTAAGTGATCAGTTAATTATTCATTATCACTGATTACAACAATAGCATATATTGGTTTTATTTTCAGACACATCATTAAAATAAAATAAAAATATTTGAATAAACTATATTTGTAAAACAAATGAAAGATATGTATAAGGTTAGGCATATAGGTACGGTGGAGTCTAATTATCTGAAAGGCGTCAATTTTTTCAGTTAAAAATGTAGATGCTTCCTCTTTCAGTTCAGTTCAAGTCATGTTTCTCTTCCACATTTTAAATAGGATAATTCTCACTTTAAAACACAGGAAGCTTGTTATCTAGTTGTGAATCTCAGCATAGTGTGAGAAGAGAAGCTTGTTTCTCCCTTTCATTGTTCTCTTTAGTGCAGGTTAAAGATCTGTTTGTATCTCGAAAACAACAAGGAAATGAAGTTGTTCACAGGCTAACGATAGTAGACAGAAAATGGAATTTCAAATGTCATTTAATTGTCCTGTATTGCTACTTAAAACATTTGCAGAAAACTTTTTTTTTATGTATTATATATTATTTTACCACCACAACCCTCTATGGGATAAATGGTATAGACAATGGATGAGCAGACAAGTTCATTATTGAGTAAACTATTAATTAAAAGAAATATAAAATTATTATTTATAGCAACATGAATAATAGTAGTCATTATTTTATTAGTAATTAGGGATTCAGTTGTTAGTATAGTTTGAATTATTTTACAAAATGGAGTGGGTGCATCTAATCTATTTTACTCTGCAAGTGATGTAAAGTTAGTTTTTAGTCTGTATCCATGGCACTTCAACAATTTCCTTCTTTCAGTGTTGTTACATGCACCTGTCATACACCTGTGCTCTTGTTCTAAAACGATTAGCAGATATGAAATGATGCCACATTTATCTATCCATCTATCTACATCTATCTATCTAATTTGTAAGGTTACTTTTAATTTAAGTAGTCAGACAGTTAAGGTATTATACTTTTCTGTAAAAGATAATTTCGTCTCTGGTGTGGAATAATTAGCCTTTTGCCTCAATAATTGCCTGATTTTACAATAAACGTCAGTTTTGCAATACTGCATGATGAATACTGCATATTACTAACTAGGACAAAGCATTTTTAGCTCATGCAGCAAATACTACACTTATTGTCAATTGCTTTGGCACATTTCTTAAATGACAATGAACATTTGCAAAACGAGTGAAGAATGATCAGACAGTGACAGGAAGAGAGTGGGAAACAACTATCAGAATTTTGGAGCTCAGGAGCGTAATTACAATGACATTTTGACAATATATCTAAGCATTTTACCTCTCATAGTTAAAATGATGCTGTAGGCACTTTTCATTTTTGTGGCACTGACATTCATTGATAAAATTATTTGTTTTTGAGACATGAGTTAATTGTTTTGGGTAAGTTGCAGGCTTTTGCAGCTAAACCATAGTACCGTTCTATGTGCATGAACTGTTTTGAGAAATGCTCTTATATATGTAAAAATGTTAAATATATTTCATGGGATGTGCCAAAGTAATCAAGGACAACTGTAATGGTAACCCCCTGCCATGTAATAGTAGAGGGGTCTGCATATGGCTGAGAACCTTGACAACCTAGCTAGGGTCAAGGCTCATGACAGGCACTGCACCTCCCTTCTGGTAGGTACCCCAAATATTCCACGAAACCCTTCAATTTCTCCCAGGAAGCTGTTTCGTATGGGTACAAGTCACCTCATTTCAAAGTACACATGCATTTTAATGCACTTATTTTCATCACCTTAATGCCTGCAATGTACATTTTTATCATGTCTTTATTTGTTGTTACAGGAAGTTATACACTATATATATATAACTGGAATGTCTAACTTCATTGACGGTGCTGAAGACATTAGCGGAGGAATGCGTTGATTCAGTTTGTGTTTTCACAATTAACATATTATGCTTCCTGTTTACTCACTGTGGACAAAAATATCTGCCAAACAATTAAATTAACTTTACCTGACCTACTTATGAGAAGGTCTTTAGGTGTTCTATCCCAGATGGAGTTACATAATAAAAACATTAAAAAGGTATCAAAGCATGATCCATACATTTTCTGCACCCACCTGTCTTATTTAAGGTCGCAGGGGGTCCGGCGCCTGTCTTGGAGGCTACGGGCACAAGGCAGGGAACAACCTTAGATGGTGCACCAACCATCACAGGGCACATGAACGTATACGGGCAATTTGTTACCTCCAATCAACATCAGCACATTTTTGAACTCTCGGGTGGAATCCCGAGGATATCCCACGACGACAAGGGGAGAACATGCAAACTCCACACACATGAACCCAGGGCGGATACTCCAGCGCTGGTCCCAGAGGTTTGAGGCAGCAGTGTTAGCCACCGCGTCACTCCAGACCAAGATGTCAAAAGAAATTTGTGACAATCAAAAATATTTAAGAATTCCTACTATGCACACTTATGCAACTCAGCGTCAGATTTTATCATTTATATAGCACCATTCATGGAATTTTCATTTACTGTTTTGATGAATAAAAATGTTTTACAAACATTTTATTGGTGTCTAATTATTAAACTGCTCACCTGGTGGTAGAACTGTGTATTTTTGGTGTAGTCTAAGTACGTTTTCAGCATGATTAGTTGAAATCGGTCAGGCACATTTATAATGCCTTTATAATGCCTACAAGACTCATTTGACTGCTATTTGTCTGAGCACACGAATGTTGTCGTTGCTGCTGCTCCGGGAAAAGCGGAAGACAGGAAACAATGCTACTCGTCCAATCACCATTTAAAATGGCACGGTGAAGGAGTAGAGTCATCTGTCCTATTAGGAGCTTGGGAATGCAAACAGATATAAAAGTCTGTATTTGAGGGGTATAATATGCCCAGATTAAAGTATGTTTTGCAGTCTAGGATAAGATCGTTGTTTTTGAATGCATGAAAACTTGTTCCTTATAAACCGTATCATTTAAAGTGACATGTAAGGTTATTGAATCTGTATCTTTTCCGCAGATTTGTCTCCAGATTTCATATTTGGTGTTATAGATTTCTTCTTCTTCTTCTTATTGTTTATTTGAAAGATAATTTGGAGAAAGAATGTAAAGAAGAGAACATGTTTAAAATAGTCAGTGGTCAATATGTTATCATTTTGTTGTATACTGCGCTTAGTAGTCTACTGGACAATGTTTAAATTATTAGATATTTTAAGTGCAGATCCAAAAACATTATTTTACTGACACTGGATGTTTGGCTTTAATTTGGATTAAAGCAAAGGTTCTGGGTATTTTCGTATGATGCTGATTCTTACAATATTGATGTTGTGTCAATCAGCTCCGTGCTGGGGCGGATTGGCACAATTGCACAACAAGTTTTATGACTGAATAAACTGTCTACAGTAACTGTTTTCTGTAATCCGTCTGGTTTTAGCTGAGATCTTGAGGATTAATATGCAGGTAACTTGGTTATTATAATGCAATGCAAGTCTGATATACGCAGCACTAAACGAAAATTATGCCGACCAACCCCGGTGTCCCCTGCACCTGCACATTGTGCCAATGGCCAACTGTATTTTAGTCCATTTGGCACACTTTTCACAATCTAAATAAAATGTCAAGCTAAAAACAAAACTATTTATGTTGTGCTTAAATATATTAATAATTCCTTGCGTGATATTATAAGTAAGAATCGTAATAGTATAAGCGCAAAAACATTCAAGGTAGAGTTATCAAAGATTATTTCGAGGTAGTGCCTGTATAAGGCAGTGTTTCTCCCTGCGGCAGTGTGATTGGAGTTAAGAACTAGCTCTGCCTCACGCGGGGAAATGCCGTGTCTCTGGGCGTGCTGCAGCTGTATATGCATTTCACTAGACAGCTTTCTACAGCCAAAATGGAGTGTGTAAGACAGCACTGCAATTCATGACGCAGCGCCGGGATCCATTAATCGAAAGCTTCTTCGATAAGACAACACTAAGTAACAATAACAAAACCGAACACGTCAGACAAGATGGAGTCTTATGTGTTTTATTACGAAGTTGCTTGGTAGCTACATGGTACGTGGGATCTTTAATATTTTAAGAAAAATATTAGAACTCTGCAAAAATAAATGAAAAACTACAGTTGTAACTATAGCCTAAATGGAAAGAGAAAGTTAGCTCAATGGTCATTTAAGGTAGCTATAGTAACTCTACTTGTTAGAATCCCGGGAAGGATTACACATTTGGTTGTGGGGCAATGCAATAGCTTCATTGACACATTTATCTGCGGCAATATAAGCAAGTTGTTTGTATTTTTTCCGGCGCCGTCGGTCCAGCGCTAGCTTTTAAAGGGTTAAGGTAAAGGGCTGAAGCCGCTGCAGAAGAAAGCTAGAAAACGCCAATCAGCCGAGGCTTCAGCATGCCCGTCAGCTTATTTGGATGTCAGTGTGTTAGGCAGAGGCTTCAACCGTGTGCGGAGGCGACCGTCGGAAACGTCTGCAGTTTATACCGATTATTTTCAGGGGGCAACCTGGGTGCAAATTCTGATACCGACATTTAAAGCGACGCGCAAATGGCGCTTACTTAAGTATATAAGGTAAGCTGATTTATGATGATGATTACTGTTTTCGTAAAAAAATATCGCTCCTCGTAATAGTTTGTGCCAGCGCGAATTCAGCGCGCTTAACGAAAGTACATGGATAGGATAACGAAAGTGCAAGGCAGCGTGCCGGGGCTGAAGGCAAACATGTTTCACTTACAAGTGAAGTGATATCTATATAAACACTTGCATTTGCATACATGGACGAATTCGGCTTTTATATAACGTGATTTCAATTGCAAAAATTGTAAGATTCCTGATTACCATTTGAATACGCGTAATCCTCCGGCAATAAACGCGCAAGACGGGGCCCTGCATGAACTAGGAGTTTTCTTTCTGCTTCTTACGACGTTACTTTTGTGTAAGCGTAATTATCCCTGAGCGATCGGTCCCTATCGGGCTAGAGGCGCTCGGGGCTGTCAGTGCGCTTACCGGACGTGCTGTAATGGCGATTAATCGGTCTGGTCAGCGTTGACAACGCGCTTTAGGTCAACTATGTCTCTCCCATCGTATATGAAATCATCTTGGTGATATAACTGATCCACAGCAGAATTTGTCATAAATAACCAGAGAAATCGGGGACATATAAACGCTCCTCTAGTTTGCGTTGATGAGACATGCAACAATTTTATATAGCTGGCTGATAATTAGATTAAATTACTGAAAGATGTGTGCTGTGCTCTTTAGACAGTTCATGACGTCTGGCACAATGGACAAGGTCTGCTTAATGAACTTTATTCCCATGATAAGTTTATTTAAATAAAAACTCTTGCAAACAAAACTTCACAGTTACGTAACGTATTGCAGCGCCGTGAGTTGGGTCGCGTAGCCTGATTTCAAACAAACGTTTTGAAAGAAGGTTAAAAATATAAGGGGAATCACCGACCTTTGGGGGATTTGGTTTTTTTATTGCTATTTTAAAATGTATTACCTCTATTTTTTATACAAAATTACACAGTTATATGCGTAATTATATCATGATGTATAGTATCGATGCTGCTTTGTTAAGTTGTCTGTTGGTTTGCACGGTTACGGCAAACGGAGGTGAAACGAGCGGTATAACTGACTTGTTCTCTCTCCTCCTAATAGCAATGCGGATGCTGTATTTTTTAAGTAGCCGTAGCTAGTTTAGGTAGATCTTAGCTTTTTTTAGCGTTTATTGCGAATGGCACGACTCTCTTAGCAGTTGGAGTGAGAAGACAGTCTGTTTAGTATGGATAAATTAAATTGAGAATCGACTACAGTACAGTAACAATTTAAATATAGAGAGAAAGTTATGGTCTGAAAATAACTGGCAATACAGAATTTCTCTGCGACTAAGTATTTAAAATAAACAATACCACATTAAGACGAAATGGCGAGATAAAATCATTGCTCCGGCTGTGGGGCTGGTAGGCTTCTCAGGTGTTTTATTGAATCTCGGTGAATTCCCTTCAGTTTCCGCGGCAGTATAATTCAGATTTTAACTTAAAAAGAATTTTACAGTTTACAGCAAAACTGCCTTGTCTGAAAATCTACCGTAAACAAACACTAATAATTCCGATTTCCGAAGATATCCGTTTTAAATGTCACATTTAAAGTAACTCAGTACCAAATTAAGGTTATTCCACATTCAGTGTGCAACTTATGTACCTGTCCTTTTAACTGATTTATACAAGGACAAGTAATATTAACAATTCAATACATTTGACAGATGCAGGATATTATATAATCCTAACACACCTAAACTTGTCACTATAGTGACCGTAACGTGAAAAGAACAACAAGATGTTGTTGTTTTGAAGTGCAAGAGAAATAATGTGGCTTCTGTTCAGCCGCCTGATGCAAGGCATGCTCTGGATTGCTTTAGGTAGCGTGATCAGGAGTGCCTTGGCACTGATAAATAATGATTAAAGAACTTGAGTGGTGTGTTAACGCTGCCCTGCAGGAGCGTTTTGAGAAATGGGCGTAAGCCTCAGAGAGAATTTACAAAAGTCTCAGTTTGGGGGGGCTGAAAACCCCGAGTAGTGTGGACTAAATACAGACTAATGTCTTAGTGATTATGCGAAGACGTAACAAGGTGGATGTAGACATAGCAGGGTGGATGTTGACGTAGCAGGGTAGATGTAGTCTCAGACCTGTTGTCCTGTTATTTATGGTTTTCAGACGAGGACCACAGAGACACTGTACCTTGTTCCGCAGTTTTTCACGCGCGCGCTATGGTTTGTGTTTTTCGGGGAAAACCCGTTTATAAAGGTTAAATGCAGTTAGATGTATCAACTAAGCTATACACCAAGAATTATCGTGTAATTTTATTTATTTAAAAAGCACTTTGTTCTTCCTCAATACATAAAATCAAGAACTAGTGGACCATGTTTCATTAAGCGCACAAAGCTGATGTTTGTTGTCCCAAAGACTGGTTATATTTAGATTTTTTTTTCTCATGGGGAAATTGAGTGATCAGTCACTTCTTCCTGGATCATGGTTTTTTACCCTTTCCTTCTTTGTGTTATTATGTTATTAATAATACACAGTGCAAAGAGTTTTTGTTCTATTGTACTTATTTGAGTTATATCTTCGACCCAGGTAAAACGCATGCATGCCTGAATATATGTATATTCATATATATGTATTTATGTATATGTGTGTGTGTATGTGTGTGTATGTATGAATAAAAGCTCTAATGCGTAATTGGTCAATTGTAACCTAGAGCCCCCTAGTGGCAAAAAATTGTACACACAAATGTTGAGAAAGGGAGGGACTAATTGGCTGAGGTATCCCCGCCAGCTACTACAAAGTCATGTTTCTGGGACACTAGGGCAGTTCTGTTCTGCTGTTTTGAATCATACTCACTGCCCCGTAACAGAGAAGAGCAGCGTCGTCCTGGAGCGTGACTCAGAGAAGCTCTTGTCACCTGATGTACGCTTCATGGCAGGAGGAGGTGAGCTTGAGGGGAAGGAAGACTGTAATGATAACGGAGCAAACTTACGATCAGCTATTCAGATATCGCTAGCAAACTGCATCAACTGATGTGATTATTACTTTCTTCCCTTGAATGGTTTAACTGTAGATTAGGGGCTTCAAATGGAAAATCCAAAGTCATCTGCATTGTACAGAGTGGTGTAAAAACGAAGCATAACTATTTTAATATGACCATTCTGTTAGGTGTATATGCACAACAATGAATTAATTTAAAGCACTGCTTACCCCAATCCTGCCCTGCAGTGGAACTTGACAAAACGTGCATTGATGCAGATGTTTTGTATGATTATACTAGTTGACCAAATTTATTTTTAGTAACTGATTTGGCACATATTGGCCAATGAGAGTAGGCCTGTACACTATATGGACAAATGTATTGGGAGACCTGGCCATTACACCCACAGGAACTTTTATGTCATCCCATCCTAAATACATAGGCATCAATATGAAGTTGGTCCCTCCTTTGTAACTATAACAGCTGCCACTCTTCTGTGGCAGCTGTTATAGCTGCAAAGGCCATAAAAGCTTCATGGAGTGTGTCTGTGAGAATTTCTCCCCATTCATCCAGAAGAACATCTGTGAGGGCATGCACTAATGTTGGATGTGAAGGCCAGGCTCTCAATCTCAATTCTAGTTCATCCCAAAGGTGTTCGATGGGGTTGAGGTCAGGGCTTTGTGTGGGCCAGTCATGTTCTTCCACACCAAACTCACCTAACCATGTCTTTATGGACCTTGTTTTGTTCCCTGGGGCACAGTCATGCAGGAACAGAAAAGGGCCTTCCCCAAACTATTCCCTCAAAATTAGAAACATTGAAATGTCCAAAATGTCTTAGAATGCTGAAGCATTAAGAGTTCCCTTCCCTGTAACTAAGCGGCCTAGTCCAACCCCAGAAAAACATTCCCATACCATTATCCTTCCTCCTCCAAACAGTTGGCACATTGCAGTCAGGCAGGAAACGTTCTCCTGGCATCTGCCAAACCCAGATTTGCCCATCAGACTTCCAAACAGAGAAGTGTGATTTGTCACTCCACAGAACACATTTCCACTTCTCTGGAGTCCAATGGCGGTGTGCTCTTACACTATACTTGGCATTGCGCTTTGTGACGTGAGGCCTGCATGCAGCTGCTCAGCCATGGAAGCCCATCCCATGAAGCTCCCGGCACACAGTTTTTGTGCTGGGGTTAATGCCAGAGGAAGTTTGGAACTCTGCAGATATTGAGTCAACAGAGCGTTGGTGAATTTTTATTTGAATTCAGATAAATTCCACTAAAAACAGCTTATTTTTCACTGTACTGAAAATATTAGTTATGTTTTACTGAATAGTATCGTATTGTATTGCAGTAACATTTAAAATATTGCCAGATATCAAATCGCTGCCTTGCAGAATCACAATCAGATTGTATCATGGAAAAGCTTATGATTTACACCCGTAACCCTAATATAATGAGCTTGATAAACATCCTTTTAATATTGAAGTTCTGTGGAAGTCTTGAGTACATATTTCGGGATTCAAAAAAACTCATGGTACAATCGATTTTATGAGCGCAGATTTGTAAGCATTTGACTCCTTTTTAAGTGATCATATAACAATATTGGCCACATGAACACTTGCATTGTACCTGCATTTTCCTTGTATTAGTTGGTTGTAGGTTTGCTCATCAAGTTGCTGCACTTTAATTTAAAATTTAGGCCTACAAGCTAAGTGCCACCAAACATCACAGGAAAGTCACTCCCTGTGAATGAGTTTGCCAGCAGCAAGATGCAGCTATGAGTCTGGCGATGTCAGAAATCGTAGTAACGTACCGAGTTACAGGGCGTGTCATCTCATTAGCGCATTTTAATTTGTTGTTGGGTTACGTTGGCGCTCTCATCTGGGCAAAGAAAATGAGCACCAAAGCCCCACTTTTGACCCAAGTGAGGATGATGCAACGTGCTGTCTCTCGTCGGGCAGCGTCTGAACGTCACGGCTGATTGTGATGGAACTGGGCCGGCAGCTCTGTGGAAAGATGAAGACCCGGAAGAGTGACGACAGTGTGCCAGCGGCTTCAAGCGACCTGGAAATACATTTCTACCTACCAGATGCACTTCCCCTGGAATACTCCAAGGACTGCTATACGGCTGAAGACCTGTGTGTCGAGGCAGCTCAGAAATGCTGTAAGTCACCTTCTCATGGTCTGCAGCTTTTCCAAAAAAAAAACCCACACAATGCTTGTTTGAGAACATTTACTTGAGAACATTGGGCTCGAACTGGCTAAACTCTGAATTGCATCAATTGATACTGTTAGACTTGTGGCACAGGCCTGCAGAACCTGTGCTGAAGAATTGGTACTGAGGTGTGTGTGTGTGGATAGAGATGGAGACAACATGGCTGTTGGGGTCAAGCCAAAACATGAGATTTCCTACTATCTCATTGCTGGAGAGTGACTATGAATGAAGTTGAGCTGCTTCTGAGCACTGTTACTCAATCAGAATCTCCTTTAGTCTCATATTAAAGAGTAAAACCAGAGGTGAAAGATTTTCAACCATCTATGAAATTCAGAGATGCTCTGGATAGCATGAGTCTGTCATCTGATAAATCTCTTCAGCTTTTTTGTTTCCCACAAAAAGGAGAAGTGAGATTTGCATGCCTGGCTGTCAGTCAACGTTAAATTTGCCAGCGACTTTAGTATAGCAAGGGGTGTGGAATTTACTTCCACAGACTGCAGCTGCCTAAGAGCTGGTGTGCCATACATATAAATACCCCACTGTCTGGTGACCCCCCCCCCCACCTCTCCAGGCATTTCTCCTTTGTGCCACAACCTGTTTGCGCTGTATGACGAGAGCAGAAACCTGTGGCACCCTCCCAATCACGTGTTCAAAGTCGATGAGGGCGTCTCGCTGAAGCTGCACTACCGTATGAGGTAAGTGGGGGGGGGGGATGGTAATCAACGGGTGATGAACATGTCAGACATGAAATATATGAAAATGATGACATTACATGAAAAAGGCCAACACAGTAAAATAAGATGAAAATGTGAGTATTATTGAGAGTACATAAAACATCAGGTGTTGCAAGATGAGGTTGACATTGTAGTCCCACCCTGCCCCCCAGCTGTAAACTGGCACTGGCAGTGATGATTAAACTGCTGGAGCTTATTCAAAGCGTGTCACCGCTGGTATGTTTCCTCAAACGTGTGTATGTGTGTGTTTTTGACATGGGCCATTTTGAGCAGCGCTGATGAGTTAATGCCTGTCAGCCGCATATCACATTGCATATTTTCCCTGAGGGGTGGCTCTGTGGCCCAGCCAGTAACTCCACTGTGTGTCATGTGGCCTCCGCTCTGGTTCTGCCCATTCTGCTTGTGTGTTTGATGGCTTCCTTCAGGAGGCTCCGGTTTGCGAGGTATGTTTTGTGCCATTAAACATTTGCGTGTGGGTGTGTCCATCTACCTGGCTGCTTCCACTAGTAGGAGAAACCTGTATTGAAAATGGATGCCTTAATTTCCCCCTCAAACCATAAAGCAAAATTCTGATATGTGTTACAGCCCTTTGTGGATTTACATTGATTAAAAAAAAATACTTGTGCTATACATTGACCGGATATATGTGAACCACAGCCGAAACAAAGCTCGAGTGCACTGCATGACCCTGTTCTCTCCCCTGGACGCTTACAGCAACAGAACACTTATCGGCTTCTTACTCCAAGCTGCATGCATCATGAATAGCTGAGCTACTGCAACATTACTGAACTCTGCACCTGATGTGAATAGTGGCTAAGTGTCACTCATTTTGCACATCTAACCATCTAGTGTTTTTGTATATTTTGTTTTTTTATTGGTCTGTTGTTCCTTACACTGGATGTGGCTGAACGAGTGAGCATTCCAATGCACTTGCTGCACATGGCCATCAAAGCATTGTGAACTTAGTGCAGAGGGTGAATAGAAGGCTTAAATATGAGCCTGTTAATTGTTTTGTAATAGACTTCTGGAAATGCTGTGCTGGAAGCTGGCGTCTGGATTTTTTGTGTCTTGCACTTAACACTGATAAGCACACATGCTCTTTTTTTGTCCAAATGTAGAAGGATCAAGAACAAGGTCATCTCTATAAGAATGTGGGATGCATTGAGGAGTTATAAGCTTCCACAAGAAAAAACATATTGATCCCCCCCCAACAGGTCCTGCTGTGTCACCGATGTAAGGTTACATATTCTGAAGTAGCATGCATTTTTAATTTTTTTTTATGATGGTGAACTTCCTGTTTATGTGCCATAGCGATACCAAAAACGACGTTGGTTCCCCGTGTACAAAGTCACAGCTAGGCAGACAAGTTGAGTTGCGTGCTTTGAGTCACATCTTGCCTATCCCTCTACCGAATAACCATGCTGTGCCGTGTCGTACAAGCAAAATGTAACCCCTCGTTCTGGTCTCTCTCGCCCCTCTTCCAGGTTCTACTTTTGCAACTGGCACGGCACCAATGACAGCGAGCCCTTGGTGTGGAGACACTCTCTCAGCAAGCAGGGAGGCCCTGGAGGAGCACCGCTGCTGGATGCTGCCTCCTTGGAGTACCTGTTCGCGCAGGTGAATACAGGAGGCAGGAAGGCGAAATCGAAGAGCCGCTCGCAGCCAGCTGAAGCTTGTTATGCTCAGATATGCGTTTCGGAAATTATCGTGCCATTTATTACATAATTATGACAATCTAAAGGTGCATAAACTGATGATAATCATTATAATTCAGCTGAGTAGACAAGGGTGGGCTAATGCATAGGCTTTCCTAACCTATTGCCTAAGACCCCAACAAAATCAGGAGCCCCGTCTGGCAAAATCACCTACTCAGGAAATTTTACCGCCAATTCTTAATTCTGTTTCTTTTGGCTCTTAAATAGCTGAAGTGGCCCACTTGGGGGTCCCCTCCTAGCCATGTCAGCCTAATGGCCCCTGAGACATTAATCTGCCCCTGTGAGTAGTGGACACACGCTACATAGCTTAGCAACTTAGCTCACAGGTTTACTAGTTTAGACAGCTTTGCATTTGATATCGAACCAGATCCTTGTTGGGATTACAACCATCGCTCTGCCACCCATTGCCACTTGGTTGGCCCTTATCCACAGGAATTTTTCACTAACATGCCTTTCCTAGGGCCAGTATGACTTCCTGAAGGGGCTGGTGCTGGTGCGGAGCCCCCGGAGTGATGCAGATGCTCACGACATTGAGAATGAGTGCCTTGGCATGGCGGTGCTGGCCATCTCACACCGTGCCCTCAGCCGGGACCTACCGTTATCGGGGATGGTGGGAGACGTAAGGTGGGTAGCCATTCTATTGGATTCTATTGGAATAATTACAATGATGTTTAATGTACGTAAACTGCCGTCCGTCCTCAGCTATAAGAAGTACATTCCGGAGAGCCTCAAAAAGTCCATCAAGCAGCGCAACGTCCTCACCCGCGTTCGCATCAACAACGTCTTCAAGAACTTCCTCAACGAGTTCAACACCAAAACCATCCTGGACAGCAGTGTGACCGCGCACGACCTGAAGATCAAGTACCTGTCCACGCTGGAGACGCTGACCGCTGGCTTTGGCTGCGAGGTCTACGAGAGCCATGGGCTGCGCATCTCCGCCGAGAGCGAGAAGTGGCCCCAGGATGGAGCGTCTCTGGTGTATGAGGTGACGGTTTCCGGAAACGCGGGAATCATGTGGCGAGGAAAGCCAACCAAGGTAAGACTCTGCGGACTGAGGTCTGAAGGCATTAGTCAGTTTTCAATAAATCAAACATCTATCTAAATGTAATGTGTCTATGTTAGATGTTAAAACGGGTAAATTCGTTAAAACATTTTTTCCTTCCGTAAATACGCAGAGCGTACAGACAGCCAGAGGAAAAAGAAAATCAAACAACAAGGGACTGGACAGGTGGCTAAAGAATGAGGAAAAGGGCAATGATGGCTGGATTCTGTTTTCGGATTTCCACGAGATAACACACATCGTAATCAAGGAGGCAGCCCTCACTATCTACAAACAGGAAAACAAAAAGATGGTAAATTTTTTTATTTATTTATTTCTTTCCGAAGGGTTTCTGGGCAGACCGTTGGCCATGGATTCCCAGAATCCCCTTCTCCACAGACACTCAGGGTGTCTTCTGTCCCCACTGACTCGGTGGTTGTCGTTAACTGCAGGCATTTTTTATTTTCAGCCTTCGTCTGTTTTATGTAACTTCGCAGTTGGTGTCCGCTGCGTGGAGATTAGCCGCCTTTTAAGATTGCCGTGTTTGTTACGGCAGCATGCTTTTCGTGGTGTTTTCAGAATGCTGGGCTTGTAAACAGCGCGGACAAGCGCATGCATGTTGTACGCTCGATCGTGAGCTGAGATAATGGGGGCTGTGGCTAGCTGCCGGCAGCCGCTCTGCAGTCACGGTGTTGCCCGTCAAAACAGAGCAGCCATTGTGCCCTGATGCTGGCAGCGGTTTTGCATAGCCCCTGTGGCACAGTGAAGACTGCTCCTGTCACGCCTTTTGTCCAATTCTCCCCCCAGGAGCTCCAGATGGCCTCCAGAGACGTGGCGCTTGCCCTGGCGTCCCTGGTGGACGGCTATTTCCGTCTGATTGTGGATTCCCATCACTACCTGTGCACGGATGTGGCGCCGTCCTCTGTGGTTCAGAACCTGCAGAATGGCTGCCATGGCCCCATCAGGTAATGGTCTGGTGGCCACGTTGGTACTAGCCTCTTCCCAATCTTATATTCAAGGGCAACACCAAGGGAGTTTCCTGCTCGCTCGCTGCCATATCTTCCATGCGATTGCCACATTAGACCATGTAGCGATTTTTCTGAACCAGTGCCACCCCCGTCCCCCCTTTATCCTGACCTTTATCCTGACCTTTATCTACCCCCCCCCAGCACGGAGTATGCCATCCACAAGCTGCGGCAGGAAGGCAATGAAGAGGGCATGTACCTCATGCGCTGGAGCTGCACCAGTTACGACCACATCCTCATGACCGTCATCTGTGTCAAGGTGATGCCTCAGCCCGAGTCCGAGGGGCCTCTTCGCCGAAGTTGCGCTTGTCCTGTGTGCCTGCCGCTCTATCCTGAGACGTGTTGTACCCCATTGCAAACTACATGCAAAAATTTGACTCTGAATATACAAATAGGCGGGAGTGGACAACTTTTCAGGGAGGAAAAAGTCAAGTGGGGCTTTATTGGTGGATCATTCATCCAGTGGTGTACAGTGACCCGGGGTGAACTTCCACCAGTGTGACACAAGTGGGTAATATGTACATGGACTCGTGTAAATCACAAGAGGTTGTATATAACACTACTACACGCAAGTAAAAAGAGGCAAATGTGATGCATACACAACATCATATATTTACATGTACACAAAACCACATTTGGAAAAGATTTGTGAACAGTTCAGCTGTGATTCTGATATGAAAAGATGGCTACTTGTCTCCTGTTATGTTATGTTATGTTATCTTCACGCGAACATGGGATGCCTGTAGGGGTGCCTTAAGGAGAAAAGACTTATATGTAGCTTGACGTCCTACCCTGGGAGAATAAATAAATCCAGACTGTAGATAACGTTATTTCCTCATAAAAGCTACTGAAACCTTTATAACTGCATGTTAGTTTTGGAGAACTTGTTGAGTATGCTGTAGCGACGGTGGTGTAGCATTCACCATAACTGCAGAGGAAGAACCGGGTTAACCTTGGTCAGTCACTGTCCTTCACTGTCCCCTCACCCCCCCCCCCCCAGGCCAGCCCAGTCATGTCTAGGAATGGACGGCAATACAAGAACTTTCAGATCGAGGTGGGGAAGCAGGGCTACCGACTGTGCGGGACTAATGCGATGTGGCCCACTCTCCTGGAGCTCATGGAGCACCTGGCACTACAGTGCCTGCGGACCGACGACATCAGCTTCCAGCTGAAGAGATGCTGCCCCCCTCAGCCCCGAGGTATGCGCTGGGACCATACGCCCCACCTCTGAGTGTTGCCAGCTCTGGGAAGATCCCTGAAATCAAACGTTGCTCACAGACCAATACCCAACAAGTCATTCCAGGGAAGTCGTTTCCATCTGGTTGCAAACCACCCAGTCAAATGAGCAAAATATCAGTGTGGGAGAGAGAGAAATGCAAACAGATTCAAAGAGGTCGGTCAAATAACAACATCCCAAAAGGTTAGAGTGGAGGGTGATGGGTGTCATTGGGGGAAACCGTTACGCACCACATTCAGAAGTCCTATGGTATCTCCCCTTATGGGTCACATTTCTAAGAAAGGACACTCTCCCTGATAAAAGTGACTAATCTGACCTTTCTGCCGTTGCGATTATAGTGAAAGGAGACACAAAACTGCTCTAGTGCCAAAAATAACTGCTGACTGTACTGATTTTGGGTAGACAATGTGCTCGTTTAATGAATCCTTTTGAGAAAATTCTAGACTTTTTTCTTTTAAATAAGCTGCAGGCCTAGTTGCCATGATAGTTTGCGTTAGTGATCTCTCTCTTGCTGCCACCCACTTTGCATCCGCTGTCCTCTGAAAACCCTCACGTTTAGACGTGGTGAGGGGGGTTGGGGCGGTTCCTATTTTCAGTGTTTGTTTACCTTACTCAGCTCCTCACATTGACCACATGTCACCCAAACGGGCCGTTAAGGGCGACGCGCATTTCCTGCGTCCTTCCTCTCTGCTCGTGGGCACTCTGCACAGGAGCGCGAGGTGTGTATGTAGGAGGGTGGGGGGTTCGGAGCAACTTCACTAGAGTCCTGCCCCCTGACCTTTATATTGTTTGCGTGTCTCGCCTCATGCTGCGTTGTGGGCCAAATATTTTTACGCGCCGCCACATCGCAGGCCCCCCACTCCGCGTCCGCCCATCCTGTCAGCACCCGAGCCGGCAGGAAGCATGTGTAGTAAATGCGGTTCCCCTCCAGCTTGCGACTCACGTCTGTTTACCTCAGAGACGAAGCTTGTGAAACGATCCCGCACCTGCGATAGAAGCCAGGAAGTTTTCAAATTTTTGTTTTCTTAACTTAGTATTCCCCCATTAAAAGGCAGATTTTCTGCCATGGTGGTAGGCATCGGCTCTGAAAATACCCGCAATTTTTCATGTCGTCAACATTCAGGCCGCGTATCAGGGCTTCCGAGTCTTAGTGGCTAGGAAGACTTTTTTTCTTTTCTTTTTTTTTTATCACGGAACAATGTGGCTTTTAAAAAAAATCCCTCACACGTACACAATGTTTACATGCCTATCAAAACTGAAAACAAACCAGATTTTACATAGTACCACTTCATGCAAATTGTACACATGCTGATTTTTTTTTATGTCTGTATGGTGTATGATCCTTATATTGCATTAAACAAAAACTAAGCTTTAATTCTTGTGGTGTGTGTGCGTGTGTGTGAATTAAGACTTCTATTTATATTTTTCCAAGAAATCTCAAACCTACTGGTGATGACTAAGAACAGAGATTTCAACTCTCCGACACACTTGCAAGTCAGTCAGCTGAGCTTTCACCGGATCCTCAAGGAGGAGATCGTCCAGGTACCATGCTGCGCGTGATCTTCTGTTGCAGGCCGTTGCAAGGGTGTGGAAGGCTTGACTGCTTCTCCTCACCACCATGCCCGCTAGGGAGAGCACCTGGGCCGAGGGACGAGGACAAACATCTATGCGGGCCTGCTGAAGAGGAAACCTGACGAAGACGAGATTGACGTCTGTAGCTACTCCTGCCAGGAGGTGAAAGTGGTCCTGAAGGTGCTTGGGTCCGGTCACAGAGACATCTCCCTGGTGAGCCCCCCCCCCCCCAACTGGTGTCCATCAATGCACCCCCTCTGCCTCCAGGTCCCCTAATTCTAAGCTACCTTGCCTACAGGCCTTCTTTGAGGCAGCCAGCATGATGCAACAGGTCTCCCACAAACATATTGCCCTGCTGCACGGCGTCTGTGTGAGAGACCTGGAGAGTAAGTGAGATCTGAGGGTCCTCTTGATGCCAGACCCCATGACTGTTCTCCGGTTTTTTATTAACTCTTACAGATCTTTACCATACATAGCCTAATATTTCCTCACTCAAGCTCATGGTAACTCTCATAGAAATATAGGCTAGCTGTGTGTGTGCGCTGAGATGCAAAATCCACAGAGGACAATGCAGAAGTTCCTTGGATGTTCTGGTTCTGCAGCATTTTCTTTTGGGTTTACAGGATGCAATTTGCCAGGTCACAGTCTACATCTCTCGTTGCATTTCCCTGTTTTGATGTGTCCATGCGCTCACCTCTCATGCAGACATTATGGTAGAGGAGTTTGTGCAGCTAGGGCCTCTGGACCTCTTCATGCGGAAGCACCGCAGCCACCTGGCCACCCCGTGGAAGTTCCAGGTGGCCAAGCAGCTGGCCAGCGCGCTCAGCTACCTGGTGAGATTGCAGAAGCCACCGCAGACGATTGAAGGGGGACATGATGAGGTGCTGGGGGGGGTATTTGCCTCTTGTCCTCCCTCCCCAGCTGAAATATTCCAGAAGAGGGCTCTTAAGATGTTTGGTGTGACACAACTGGCACCCATTAGTTCTTTGTATCTTGTTTAAACAGTAGATGTATTTGGCATATTTTGGAGAACATTTGTGGAACTTCAATATGGCATGGTTTGGAAAACTTCGTGAAGTCAGGTTTCTGATTCTTGGATTTGTTCCTCACAGTTCTTGATCCTTCTCCTTCTAGGAGGACAAAAAGCTGGTCCATGGTTATGTCTGCACCAAGAACGTCCTGCTGGCCCGGGATGGCCTGGAAAGCAAGGGTGGACCTTTCATCAAGCTGAGTGACCCGGGCATCCCTGTCACCGTGCTCACCAGAGAAGGTCTTGTAAACCTTTTCAACGTTCCATATTCAAGACACTGCGGTATATCTGAGAAGTTGTATAACTAGACCCACCAGTTGAGGTTGTCAAGTGAGATATTGGCCATTTGTAGGCTTTAAGAGATCAAGGAGGTATGTGGACAGCACAGTGACCGAGGTCCATGCTGGGTTCTTGCCTTCGCAGAATGTGTGGATCGGATCCCCTGGATTGCCCCTGAGTGTGTGAAGAACCCCAAGGAGCTAAGTGTGGCAGCAGACAAGTGGAGCTTTGGCACCACCCTGTGGGAGATCTGCTATGATGGAGAGGTGCCACTGAAGGACAAGAAGCTCACGGAGGTATGGAAGACTGCGCCTCAAGGCGTCCTGGTAGGAGACTGGCATCACGGTTTAGGTTTAACATGACGTTGCATATTTGTTCAAACATCCTCCCTGCAGCTACAGCTGGTGCCCTTGGCAGGGTGCCAGGGCAATAGCATTGCTACGAGTGCGCTGGCAGAGATCATGGATGCCTTACACCATGGGCTAGACAGAGCAAGTGATCATGCAGTGATCTTCAGGGGTGGAAGATGTCAGTTTCTGCTGCACGTTCACCTCAGAAACCACAAGTTCAGCTCCATTAACATACAATGTACTTAGGTCTTACAAGCTGGCCAACTGTGGATTAATTATTAAACAACTCTGAGTCATTGCAAATACTCAGCTTTCTCTCTTTTTCTAACTGAGCTGCGGAAATTGTTTGAACCTACCTTTGCTCACCTCACCAGGAATGTAAAATGATTTTTTCCAAGATCTCCTTTCAGGAGGCTCGTGGACCTTCCTGAGCACCTTAAACAATAGCCGTTCCTGTTTATGCTAACATGGAAATCTAAAGAATTACTCTCCACGTCAGTGGTGGGGGGGGGGCGGATCATCCTGAGGTGAATTTCCTCATGACTTCACTTCCTCCGGCAGAAGGAACGCTTCTACACGGCCGAGTGCTCTCTGGCTACGCCCGACTGCAAGGAGCTGGCCCGGCTCATGATACATTGCATGAACTATGAACCCCACAAGAGACCCTTCTTCAGAGCCATCGTGAGGGACATCGAGATGCTCGAGGAGCAGAGTGAGGGGAAATCCTCTTTTTCTTAATGTTCTTCCACCATAAAACTGGCAGTATCAGTTTCCTCAAGGCTGTTCTCTGAATTTGAAAGTTACTGTTGTTTCCTACTGTCTCCCCTTAAGGGGCCTCATCACTATTCTCGATACCCCACCTTCTGGCTGTCAGAAGTACTGCAGTCCTGCAAATTATTTTAAATGTATCTACCAAAACAATCAGAACAGCATAGCCTAAACAGCTCTGCATGTTTAACCGTTTATTTTTATATTACACACTTTATGGAGGCAACTTGTTACCTTAACCCTTGTGTATTTTACTTCTTCCATTCCAAATTCTAGGTTCTATAGAATTTATCCTCATTTTGAAAATGGACTGGGGTAACTTCACCCCTGTTATTTTTGGGGTTGAAGTGAAAATGAATAAATGTGTTAATGCATGGTGAGACAGCCATTAGTGGGAATTGAACTTACAGCTGCTTGGTCCAACTCCTTAGCTGCTGTGCTAATTGCTGTGTGTTGATCTTCCTGTGTAAATATGCAGTTATGGTCTCTATCACGCAGACCCACTAATCCAGCCGGTACCGTCCCCGGAGGTGGACCCCACTGTCTTCGAAAGGAGGTTCCTGAAGAAGATCCGAGATCTAGGCGAGGTAATTTTTATCTTTCTTTGCTCCACGGAAAGCAGTGAGTGACGAGCTTGTGTACAGTCTTACGAACGGCTGATTGCATGCTGCAGGGACACTTCGGCAAGGTGGAGCTGTGCATGTACGACCCCCAGAGTGATCGCACTGGCGAGCTGGTGGCTGTCAAGTCCCTGAAGCCGGACACCACGGAAGAGCATAGCTGCAACCTGCAGCGCGAGGTCGACATCCTCAAGGAGCTCTACCATGAGAACATCGTCAAGTACAAAGGCATCTGCAGCGAGCAGGGTTGGTAGCTACAGAACCCGCCCCATTCACCCCCATGCAGACTTTCTGAGTTCAATACTTCCTGTGCCACTTCCTCTTTAGGAGGGTTGTCCATCAGACTGATTATGGAGTACCTCCCTGCCGGTAGCCTCAAGGAGTACCTGCCTCGGAGGAAGGCCCAGACAGACCTTCAGAGGCTCCTGATGTATGCCGTGCAGATATGCAAGGTACGTGGCCCGCGGCCCCGGGGATGACAGGTTGCAGGGTCACATGAGAACACAGCGCCTTGCGAGGAAAAATGCCAGCAGCCATGCTGTATGCATTAAAAAAGAATTTAACGAGTAATTATTCAGTACAACAAACTCATTTGCACAGCTGTCATACTAAATTAAGTACCGGCAGTTAAACACCAGAGGGCTGAAGTTACTTGATCATCACCCCAAATACAGCACATGAGTGAGCTGCAACACCTTTAGGCATAATGTGGTGTTTCCCACTAGGGAATGGATTATCTGGGATCCCGGAAGTACATCCACAGGGATCTGGCAGCCCGGAATGTGCTGGTGGAGAACGAGCACAGTGTCAAGATTGGGGACTTCGGCCTGACTAAGAGTATCAAGGACGGGGAGGGCTACTATACGGTCAAGGACGACCTGGACAGCCCCGTCTTCTGGTGAGGGTCACCCCTAGCGCCCCGTGGCACCGTGTTTAAATAAATGCAGCTACCCGGCCTTAAAATCGGTTCATTGTCACGCGAATCTACGGATGGAGGTTCAGATGAATCACGCTAGGATTCCGTGTGGATTATGTGTGAGCTTTGGCATCCCGTGCCTGCAAGGTCCATCTGGGACACTGCTTTATCAGCCCTGAGGGTTTTCCACAAAGGAAGAGCCTGCAAATCTCACAGCATCCCTTGGTACTGATGACGGAACTGCAGCCTCCAGAAAAATACCAGAAAACACCAATCAAGAGCTCCTCACTGCCCCATCTTGTATCTGTGGCCTTGTGTCCTGTTTCAAAATCAAGGCAGTAGGGTCTCTGTCATGGTTTGGGTCTGACCCGTCTTCCTCCCACCCACCCCAGGTATGCCCCCGAGTGTCTGGTCCACTGCAAGTTCTACCGTGCGTCAGACGTGTGGTCCTTTGGCGTGACCTTGTATGAGCTGCTCACCTACTGCGAGAGCTGCTCCAGTCCCATGGCGGTACGGTGCCCCTGTCGTCCCCAACCCGAACGCAAAGGTGGGGGGAGGGGAGGGCTTGCAGTTTCTTTCAACCCATTTGTGATGATTCTGCTCCAAATGTCAGACTGGAGAGGCACGGGGGGGCTCTGTTCAGGTGGCAGATGGCTCCGGTTGCGGCCGAGGGTGACTGGTGACTCAACCAAAGAGCGTGTCTGGCTGCACTTCTGCCTGGTGGGGAGACACACCCCCTTCCCCTGAGCCATTTCCTCTTAAAGGATAACTGCCACCAATATGATTCCTAGAACCCCCCCCCCCCGATTTCTGGGATGTTATGATGCTTAGATGCCCTGTCCTCATGTGTTTCAGATGTTCCTGAAGATGATTGGCCCAACCCATGGTCAGATGACCGTCACCAGGCTGGTGAGGGTGTTGGAAGAGGGGAAGAGATTGCCATGTCCTCCCGGCTGCCCTGAAATGGTACGGTGGGGGAATTCACCATAGGGGGATTAAAGGAGGTGGTGTAAATGACGTTCTACACTTCCCTAATCCCTCTCTCTGGCCAGGTCTACACCCAGATGAGGAGGTGCTGGGACAACTCTCCAGAGCAGCGCGTCACTTTCAGGGAGCTGATCGAGGCTTTTCAGCCACTGGAGGATGGGCAATAAAAAGAGGGCGGGGCCTCCTTTGGCTCTAAAGGGGACTGAGCTCTGCACAGCAACAGACTCCTTGCTCCTTTTTAAATAACCACATCTTCATAAATAGAGCAGCTTCTATGGGATTTACTGCCACTGCCATTAAGGCTCATGATGGTGTGGACAAAGCAGCCCACGCAGACAGAGACAAGCTGTTTGAGACAGCACACGTTGCATTCAACTTGAGCTGCATATATAGGTGACCACCCGTGGACACTAGATGGCAGCAAATCCCACCGATTTACACAAAGGATGAACAAACACTCAGCTCAAGCCCTGCGACTCGCAGATTCAAATTAAAATTAAAAGGCTGGGTGCAGGTGATACGGGTCCAAAGTTTGTGCCGGTTATATCTGGGTGATCAGGAACATTCCGCTGTGTGCAGAACGGCATAAGCGAAGAAAGCGGGACGAACAGGATTTACCAGAAGCAGCAGCAGCAGGACGGCGGCCAGCAGAGCCAAGAGCCTGAGGAGAGGCTACAGCTCCATTAAAGGAGAGGGCGAGTGGGAGAGCCGAGGGAGACGGATGCCGGCGAGAAAAGCACAACACCAGTAAACGTGACTGCCATTCCATTTCCACCATGTTTATTCCAGAATGTAAAAGAGAGCTTCCTCTCCATTTGAGAGAAAGGGGAAAATAAATTTCGACAAGGAAGATGATCGGGTGGGCAAAAAATAATAATAATAAATGTACATAAATACACATTTAATCCAATTAAATAAAAGTTGTCAAAATGAAAAGCGCTATTTAACATTGATTTGTGAATATGCATGCTAAAATTACAATTTCCCTAAAAATAGCTTATTCACAGTAAAGCAATATCAACCTATTTTGGATATAAAATATTGCAAAATCTAAATGGTCAGAAAACCTAGATAAACTTCAAACGAATGGCTTGCGAAATCTGTGATTTCATTTTCATGTACAAAGTCACAGAGCTGTGCTCTTCCCTACACTAAAGGCATCAAGACATTCCTCACCTCTGAAAGTTTCAATATTGCAAAGCTTTAGTAGGGAAAACGAAAAACAAATGTAGTGTTTGAAGGCTTAGACTCCATATTTACAAGCTATATTGACCCTGTAAGGAACCAAAACAATTTATTAACAAGGGCTGACCCCCCACCACCATAACCTGTAAGGGCTCAGGGAGGAAAGCTTGTTTACAATCAATATGAGTTATACACCTGATTGGCAACATGCAAGAGAGGCACCACAGTGACAGCAGGGGGCACCCTTCTGTCAAAACACTGGGTTTTTAAAGAGAATCCAAGGGTTTTACGAAAAGGTTTATCGGCCAGCGAACAATGGCAGGGTCGTCCCTTAGGATCTGGAGGGCAGAGAATTCCCCTGACACCCTGCCAAGCGGGCTCTGGATTGGACAATGCTAAATTTGACCAGAGGTAAAATGTTCTTAGTAAAATCCCCATGGAATGATGTCATAGTGACGGTGGGGGAAACCCCACAATAACAGGCAGAATATCACAGAGGGAACCGGGCCTGCCCCCACTGACCGAGAATCGGCACCACGGCCGGCACTGTTCATCTTACTTTCTCAGAACGAAAACAAACCACGGAGGAAGCCTCGGTCTTTTCCTGGAAAAACGGGGGGTGGGGGGAGTGTTGTGGCCGCTGTGTGTAACAGCTGTCACAGGGAGGCCAGATTTAAAAAAGCTCACCTGAACAGCAGAAATACCAGCCTCTTAAAAAGTCCTGAAGAACCGGCTGATGGTGGTTTGTACATCAGCCAGGGAAACAAAATCTTTATTCTATCATTATATTATAAAGGTTATTAGAAAGAGAGCTGAAGGTTCAGGGCTGCCTTTGTGAAGGCAAATGAACAGCCGGGTGCTTGAAACCCAACTGAACGCAGCATACTGAACTGGGTGGGGGGTGGGGGTGAGTCGCTGACAAATCGCTTTCCGACGGTAATCGCATGCCAGCACTGCTTGGTAATGACACCACTGCTCCCTCATCCAGCAGATAGGCTGCTTCCCCGTAGGCTAAACCCCAAGGTGGGGGCGTGGCCTTACTGCCAGCTACAGAGGGGGCGGGGCTAGAGGTCACACCTCAGCTAGGCCTGGAACAACACGGCCTGAGTGAAGTAGCCGGCGTGGGCTTCCTGTGTGGAAGACACCAGACCTAGGCGACGTGAGATTTCAAAAGACATTCCAGGGTTTAGAAAAATTCAAAATCATTTAACATCCCCATAATGGGGGGATAAAGAGCACCTATCACAGACCTCCAGCACTGAATCCCTGTAATTCTAAACTGAAGATGCACTCTACTGAGGCAGGAGGGGGAAAAGTAATTAATTCACAAAGCTTAAGACTCCAGAGCGACGGGCGGGTTAATACGGAACGACGTCACGCGGCAGCGAACATTATTGCATTTAAGACATGGCCGTCGGATTCCTAGGAAGCTTCTGTCCTTAAGGATTACGAGCCGGGGGCCCCTGTGCTTTCAGTGGCAGACAGAAGCAGTCCTGTAAATGGCTATAGTCACTCCTACGATTAAAGGTAGTAGCAAGAAGATAACGTAAGCGAACGCGGAGTGCGTCGAGAGGCCGTGACGGTGCGTAATGGCATGAGTCGGTTAGAAAAACGGCAAAGGGGGAGGGGGTTAAAATTACATCACCTTTTCAAAGATTACGGATTACAACGGGGGAAAAAAGGGCTTGTTTCTCACACTGAGAAAAGACGGATTTATACAGATATAAGTTACAACACAAGAGCCCATAGAGAGGACTTAGAATATGCAAATACAAAAAGAGCCTCATACATTACAAAAACGTACGTTCCCCCCCCATGTAAACGAGAACCATTTAAACATCAAGCGAGAAGCGAGAAGAGCTGGAAGTTAAGGCATGGACAGGACGCGGGGGCTGCGGGGGGGGCGTACCGGGAGCATGGAGGACGAGAGCGGGGGTGTCGGGGTGAGGGGCTTAGATCCTCTTCTTCTTGAAGTATTCCGCGTACTGGCTCTGGGAGTGCTGGCCTGCATATGCGCCCTCCCCCGCCGCATCCTGGGCAGGCGGAGGGGGGTACTCTCGCTTCTGCCCTCGTGTCGGATTCTGTAGGGTGCACAGAGAGGGGGCAGGTGGGTTAACAGGCCCGCAGGACCAGGGGAGTGACTCCTCTGCTATCTGGCTACATTCCATATAAGGAGCCGCTCCCCAGGGGACAATGATAAATAGATAATAAATAATAGAAATAGAAATGGCACAATATCGTTTTTCTGGTTCGATCTCGATAGCGATATTATAATTATGAGTGTCCGTCGATACCAATCCAACCTTTTTTCCCCTTTATGAACTACTAAGCATTAAATGAGATATTTGTATCAAAGCATTTCAATTAACATGGCAAACTATCTGCGTGTACTGTTGTGGTATTTTTTGAATATGTTAAGAATAGCAAAATATAATGGTCATGTTGTTCAAAGCTAAGCCACTGCGCTACCGGAAGAGCTCCACAGCCAACAGGATTTACACAGGTCTGCTTCTTTGTTTTATTCAGTAACAACTTTCACAAAAATTAACAGAAATATTACCAATCTTGCCAAATTAAATATAATAACGAAATCAGTCATAAAATATCAGTATATACCCCAACTAACCGTTTCTAGTTACAAATGTACACATAAGTCTCCAGCACAAAATATATGATGGATGACAGAACGGATCTGCATTTTCTCCGAGTATCAGTCTGATATTGATAGTGAGCATCAGATTGGTGCCAGAACTAAAAAATAATAAAAACCAGCCCCGGGTCTGAGGGTACTCACATAATAGTACTGGTTCCAGTCAGTGGTCGTGGTAGGGGCCTGGCCACCAGGGGGTGCTGTAGGAGCGACAGGCATGTGCTGAGCCCCAATGTACCCTGGTACCAGCGGCACAGAGCTGTAGGCAGGGACCACGGCTGCAGGGGGCACACTCTGGGTGCTGCCATTGCTGACTGCGTGAAGAGCTCCACCCAAAGCCACCTTGTTGGCGTCAGCATCCTGCAGGGAGCACACAGGACCTGACACACCCCCTACTGGTAGGCATGCGAAACTGAAAGGGCGTGGTGATCGCTGCAGCCCCGCCCCCACAGCACTGCCCCTGCTGTCCTGCCCTCAAGGGTGCCACATAATGACCCCTGATCTATCACTGGAGGCCCATTCTAAACGCAAGCATGTGACTGAAGCACGAGTTACGACTAAACGAAGAAATTACTAACAAATTAAAACTATTTTAACGTCCATCCACAGTGCTAAGGCTGACAGAATATAGCCTCCCTAAAACCAGAAACAGGAACCTCTGGACTATTTATCCAAAGTGACATCCTTCTTTTGAGACAGAAGGATCAGACAGCCTGAACCATTGGGTCTTAAATGTGAAGCCACGCTGGGATGTGAACCGGTGACCTTCCGCTCACAGGCACAGCATCCTAGCCCACTGAGCCACACGCATACCCAAACACATACCGTAAAAGCCTCTCAGATCTCAGCGTGTACAAATTAATAGGAAGAGAGAGAAATGAGGGCTGAACACACAGTGATGGAGGACAGCGCACCGAGTGGAACTGCACAGCAGGGGACGGACATGTGTAAGAAAACAGTACTGGAACAGGGGGTACCTTGCTGGCGTCCCTCTGCTGGTACGACTGTATTGCTGTTTGGGACATCTGCGTTTGAGAGTAATACTGACTGACAGCCTGCATGTAGGAGCTGTAATCACTGTAAGAGGTCGTGGTTCCCTGTAAATAGAGGAGTGTTTAGTCATATTGGGGGCGCATGACTGGGGGTATGACCAACAACGGGGGGACGGGGGGCGGCGTGACCGGCACCAGGAGTATGACCAACAGCAAATGGGGGGGTGGTGGTATGACAGCAACAGGGGGTGTGGCTGGCACTGGGGGTATGACCAACAACAATGGGGGATGTGGCCGGAACTGGGGGTTTTACCAAGAGCAACAGGGGGCATGGCCGGCATTGGGGGTATGACCAACAGCAACAAGGGGGGGGGGTATGACTAACAGCAACAGGGGTTGTTGCTGGCACCAGAGATATGACCAACAGCAATAGGGGGTGTGGCCAGCAAAGAGAGGAGGCGTGACCATCCATGGGATGGACATGTGAGACAGATGGGTTTGAACTGGGACCACAGCTACTGATCACCACGCCGACGGCTTTCCAGAACATACAGGCCAGTCATGTGAGTAAGGGAGCATGTACAGGATGCCTTAAATACCCCCAGTTACTGCCTGCGACTGAGGGCTCTAGTCACTTACCTGGTGGTAGTAAGTCTCTGAGCTGCTGGAGGTTGGTTGTGTGTAGGTAGTAACCTTCAGAGGAGAAGGAGGAGGAGAGGGTAGGGTCAGTAACCACCCCCAGCACAAGCATCTCGGGGGGGTCATGCGCTCACCTGGGCTTGCTCCTTGGTGTAGTCACTGGGAGCGGGTTCCTGGGTGGGGCCACTGTAGCCCTGGGCCTGGTAGTGCTGATACCATTGCTGTATGGCCTCCTGCCAGGGATCAACATGATCGATGGGATCAGAGGTCAGAGGTCAGAAGTTGTGCCCTCCTCCCAATCCCAGTTTGCTCTGCTGCTTCCTGGCTCCTCTGAACCTCCCCGTTCTCGCTTACTCATCTTCTGCCTCTCACTCCCTCTCTCGCTTGCTCGCCCACCTGCCCACTTGCGGTATGGGTAGCTAGTCTTGGCGCCCCCCCGTGGAAGATGGGCTAGCCAGCTGTCGGCGGTGAGAGCGTGCCATGTGTTGCCACTGGAGGTGGAGGATGGTGGGGTTGCTAGGTGCCAGATGGGCCCAAACACCCAGAGAGCAACTAATTAATTAATTTATTAATTAGTTAATCTTAATTAATGTCCTTCACCAGGCTTGGAACCCGGCAAGGTGCCAGGCATGGCAGAGATGCTGCCCCCCCCCACTGTGTGCCGAGGCTGAGGGCAGTGTCATGTGCCCAGCCTGAGCTTGTCATACCCATTTTCACCATTAGGGGGTACTGGCTGCTCATTTCGGCATGTGTGACAGCTGGCTGTGGGTAAGAAGGCAGCCTGGAGAAAGTTCCAGAAAGGCGGTTAAGGAGGGTACCGTAATGTGGCCTATGTTTATTGCGCGCTGGTGAAGATCTGAGCATAAAGCTGCGTGCTTACCTGCGAGTACGGCTGGGTGTACTGCTGCACGTAGTCGACCGGGGTCTCTGCGGTGTACGGGGGAGCCGGCTGCGGGGTTGTTTGTGGGGCGCTCGGCAGCACGGTGCTATACACACCCCCAGCCGGCTGGGAACTCTGGGCCTTGCTGCCGGGAGCTGGGGACAGGGACACCTGAGATCAGCCGGATCGGGTTTGGATCCCATTTGCACCGTGACCAACAAGCTAACATACCAGGTCATCTGGTACATCCTGTGTCCGTGAAGTGAACATTAAATGGGACGCAGCATACCTCCCCGCCCCCCCCCCATCCCAACCACAGAGTCTCGCACCCTGGAGAACCACGCCGGGCAGCACACTGGCCAGGTTCAGGTAGGGGTTGGAGGACACCTTCATGTCCTTGGGCGGCTCTCCCAGTAGTGAGGTCTGGTTGCTGGTTGGGGTCTGCAGAAAAGTAGAAGCTGTTCCCCATTATTGACACACCTTTGGGGAGTTGAAGGCGATCCTCGTTACATGTGTGCATGTGTTCCCCTGGGGCGCCAGTCCAGGGTGAAATTATGGGATGTGAGTTTTAATGAAATATTAAAAGCATGCGAATCATTCTGTTAACGACAAAAACACAATGCGTCAGACTGGCTGTCCGCTGACATTGCGCCCTGCATCTGCGGCTCCGGCTCCCCCACGCAGCACCTGCACCGCCTGTGAGTCACAGAAGCTTACCCTGCCCAGGCTTCCAGCTTTGCTGCCCTGCCGTGATTTGGACCCCGCCAGCAGGGTGCCCACTATCGGGTTGGCCACGCCCTGCAGGAAGCCGGATACCGGTGCCCCCTGCTGCTTGTCCCCTGCTGGGACACCGTTCTGCTCCCCCCCGCCAGGCCCCAGGTGTGTCCGGCCTGGCAGGTACGGTGCCTGGCCTGGGGCCTGCGAGGCATCCTGAGGCAGCTCTGTGGGGGTGAGAGATTTTTAGATGTGGTGGGGAGAGGGTAGGGTGTCATCAACTTAGCAAGCCCCCCCCCCAACCAGATGTATTTATTATCCCAGACTGCTGCCCCTCAGTTCATCCCTCATCCTAGGTGATCTTAGGATTTCTTAAGGTAGGGGGCATAAGAAAGGTCATAATTCATACAGAGAGGCCAACATCATTATTAGCCAATCATGATTTGAATCAGTAAATGACAGGGGGATCAGCCAACAAGCTTTTGGCTAGGGCCAGTTGCCCCACCCCTATATATGCCCCTGTTGGAGACCGAGGATTAATCCAAAGAAACAGCTTCATTAAAAATTTATACAGAGAAACGCCCCCTTATGGTGAGGATTCAGCCCGACAAGAGCATCTCGTTTGATAAATGACCTTCCATTCGGAAACAGAAAGGCTCCATTTCCTTATTACGGCATCGGGACGCGATGGCTTTGGCTCGGAGACACATACAGCCACACCTGCGACACCAGCGTGAGTCGTGAAGGCACCGCAGGCGTCTCCGCCTCACCCGCCCACACCGCTCACCATTCGGGGAGTCTCCCAGCAGCCCCTTCCCCAGCGACAGGGGTCCCGTGGCCCTCAGGCCCATGGCTTTCTGCAGGAGCATCCTGGAGGGGTCACCCAGGAGGCTGGGAACCTGGCGGGAGAGAAGGCAAGTGGTGGGGGGGTGCTGATCCAGAAGCCGTGTACAGACACGCACACACGAGCATCGCCCGCAGGGACAGAGTAAGGCATTTAAAGCAGTACTTCACATTATTCAAATGATTCAAGAATATGTTTTTACAGAATATTAAGCATTTGAAGGGCTCAGAGATGTACGAGCAAACATAATCTCCCGATATTTCAGGGAGAAGAATGACGAGTGACAGCGGCTTTGAGCTGGTCTTTAATGCCGCGAGCATACTCATCGATCTAGACAGACCCGATTCTGCGTCTGTACATGCGATTGTTTCTTATTGCTATACAAATAACCGTGAGAGGCCCACGCTCTGCGGATCCGGCAGGACTCGCATCAGGCACCGTCCTCCGTGGGACGTGGAGACGAGCAGAAATCCTGGTTGGCTGCATCTCTGGGAATGATCGGCACAGGTGGATTGTCCCGGAATGGTGGGAAAGCACCAGAGAACAACACCTACCTCAGAGCCAGGGGCCATCGAGGAGGTAGGGGGACCACCGAGCATAATTCTCACATGTATGCAGGGACACGCACACTCATACACACAAACACACGCACATATGCAAACATATGCATACACACACACATAGATACGATATCATATGTTTATGGGGACATTCATTTCTATGGGAAAAACCCTAGTCCCAACAATGACAACCTAGACCCTAATCCAACCCTAAGCTTAACCATAAGTAACCAAATAAAATACAAGACATTTTTAGCTTTTTGACTGCATTCACAGATTTTTTATTAAAACTGGAAAAATATCCCCACAAGGTAAAAAGTTAGTTTTTTTTTTATCACTTTGTGCGGAAATCTGGTCCCCACAATATAATAATTACAAAAACGCGCGCACACACACACGCACACACACACACACACACACACACACACACACACACACACACCAACACGCGTGCGCACGCACGCACGCACGCACGCATAAACACACTCGGAGCTCACATGCTTCTCTTTGATCTGCAGGAGCTGCTGTTGGGCCAGCTGCATCTGAAGGAGGTTCTGGAGGACGAGTCCGTTGCCCAGCAATGCGTTCTGGAAAGCCGGCCATCAAAGAGCTACATTTAATCATCGATAATAAATTACAATAACAACAATAGCAATCTCTATTTATTCTGATTATGTTCAGCTGAGGGTCCTATGCCATAGAAACTGTGCGTGACCCATTCATGCATATCGTACAGGGACCATCGGGCGCCCCTGGGGGCCTCGCTTACTAACCCATCCCCTTAAGGCTGTGTCACCTGATACTGCTATCTTGCGGAGTATTTAAAAGCTCGGGGCATTTTATCATTTGAATAACAAACCCCTGGAAACAGGTTTCCAAATGTATGACCTTCAAGCTCCACCCCCAGAGCCCTAACCCCCCTACCCCCACCCCTACACACAATCACGTACGATTCTCACAAACCTTGGTTACCACATCCTCTACTTTCCTGCAGCCCCCTCCCCCACCCCCGCCACAAACACACACACACACACATACATTTCTATTCATATGTTTCTGGGGACCATCCATTCATTTCTACAGGCATAACCCTAATCCCAATCTGGCAACCTTAAGTCCTACCCAGTCCTAACCTTAACCATAAGTAAGCAAACAAAATACAAGACTTTTGGAATTTTTAATTTTTGGATTGCAGTAACAGACTTTAAAAAATTTAGTTTTATTTGGTCCCCACAATGTAATATATTCCTGACACACACACACACACACACACACACACACACACACACACACACACACACACACACACACACACACACACACACACACTCTGTCTCACCTGTTGCACCTTTCCCAGCTGCAGCAGAGCTGAGGTGAGTGGGGGCCGCAGGAAGGGCAAACCCTGGGGACACCCAAATTTCCCTGGGGAGGGATAGCGGAAAGGCGCCAGACCTTAGCATGGCTGTCGGATTTGGCTCCGCCTGCAACTTATTTTACCGGAAATAGGTAGAAGACTTTAACATTTAATGGCCTCCTAAATTTAGCCGGATAATTGCGTGCCCCTTCAAGAGGGCCAGCCTGGTTGCCTGCCTGAAGCCATTCTCCTCGTGTATGAAAACGTCTTTTTAACATATGATTAGATGCTCATCAAGTGGCAGAGAGGCTACTGTGAGTGGATCGAAACAAGTACTTGAACTGGATGTTGGGGACTTCATTTTATAAAGAACAGTTCACATGTCTGGTCATTAAACAAATAAGCCAATAATATGTGTATTTACAGCTTGGAAATCTCCCATTGCCTGGATGTCAGTCTCTTATTGGGTTAAGATTTTTTCATCAGACTGATATGATACTTGGCCGGATAACCAAAGCGGCCTGACCTCAGATTGGCGGTGTCTGTGCATGGGCATGGGGAGCAGAAAGGAGGCACTCTCACCTCCTCTCTTGCTGGTGCCAGCCTGGTACGGCCTCAGCAGAACCTGCAGGGCCGCTGGGTTGCCCAGACTGCTCAGCAACTGTGCCAGACTTGGTTCCGGGAGCAGACCCTTCTTTCCGCTGGACATCTGCCCCCAGGAGACATGCACACACACAGATGATTATACAGTGCCCCCCAGTCATGGCAGGTTCACGGCAACCCCCCACATCATAATCGCTTGGCCCCGCATGCCGGCCCCATTTTAAAGATTTCCATTTGGGTTCGATGGTGCCTCCAGACCTCGACGGCCTTGTCTGTGATAATTAAAGATGATTACTGCTCGGTCTGGCAATAGAAAGTAGATCAATAGCCCCCCCCCCCACTGCCCAAGCCTGTTTTGGAAGCTCTGATCAGCCTCGTTAGGCCTGTCACCACTCCAGACCGGCAGCTTGCTGGCGAGCTGGACTCCATCTGTCACCACAGAGGAGAATAGTCCTACAGCGAGAGTTTGGGGGGGAAGAGGGGCTGTGCTGTCTACACACGGTGTGCTGCTGCCTCGGGGGGGGCAGCTTGGGGCCCCTGCAGGTCAGTCCCCATCAGCAGAGTATGACCCAGTTTTTTTCTGGATTTCCTTTCTGCAATTCGATGAGATCGGAGTCCTCCGTACCGCGAATATAAATGTGACATCCCTGGAGCAGAAAACAAGGCCCCCCCTCCCCCCCACTAGGAGCCATGAAAAACAGAAGTCTGCCTGAATTCGGAGCACATGCCTCGATAAATGGGGGGGATGGGTGGAAGGGGGTTAGGGTTTGAGTGCCGTGTCGAGCATGACATGCTTGTCGCTCACTCAGACCCAACGCGTGGAATACGTAAGCGGATGAATGAAACGCGCTGCCCCCGGTGGCTTTGAGAGGGAAGGCTGTCAGTTTGCATCATTCCATCCGACTGGCCGCCGCCTCCCGCTCCCCCCAGCACTATGGGACTGGAGAGGAGAGCCCATCTGTTCCTACGCCCTGTTGTCCCGATTGGGGAGGAATTCCAGAAACACCTCCTGATTCCGTCATCATCCTCTCCCCCACTGCCGATAAATCCAAGGAGTGGTTTGCTAGGGTATGGTTCTAATACCTGCTATACTCCCACATCATACATGCATGGCCTGGATTGACTTATAACCAGAATTTCATCCTTCCGGAACCTTCTTTAATGTTCACTGCTAATACAAACACAATTAGATCCTTTTCATGGGCTGATTCGCATCATCTTCTCCATCTCGGGCAAAAATAACCACGGCCCTTGGAACACACGCTGTAAATGGCGCATTATCCATTTCTATCCGGGGTCTATGTATAGCCAGGCAGGCCTCTCAGTACTGTAATTAAGCTGCCAGTGTGCAGAGTCTCCGCCCCTATGCGTGTGCATGTTCAGGCGTGTTTCCCCAGTGCGCCGTGGGCGCCATAGAGGAAAACCCTCTAAAAGGACGTCGCCGGAAGTGTCCAAAAAGGGGGTGTGTCGTTGCTGCTGTGTGCCTGATGGGGGCCCACTCACCGCCCCCTGTGCGGCGATCAGGGCTGCCAGCGTGCTCCGCCCCGAGGTTCCCGGAGTGCAGAAGGACACCCGGATCTCCCGGCCGCCGATCAGCTGCCGGTCAGTCTCCATAAGGACGGCCTCGGCCTGCTCGGCACTCTCATACTCCACCACGGCGAAGCCGCGCGCATGGCTGTCCTCATCCTGGGCCAGCTGCCGGGGTCGAGAGGGACACGTCATTAGACTCCATTCACACTTCTGAATACACCCCCAGCGGAACACGGTGAACGGGTTCATGGAGGCAAACATCGCCAAAGAATGGTGAAACACAGGTGCGAATTAACCTTTTTCAAAGGGGGGGGGGGGGCGGCGGGATTCTAGGGGAGGGAAAGGAATAATTTCCCTTAAAAAGTGACCAAATCATAATTAACTCCCCCCATTTCTACATTTCCTTTACATCAGTAGAATGTAAATTATATCATGTTTTCATGTACAATGTGGAGTTACATCATAACATATTAACTTTATCAGTATGTCCTACTATTCCTACTATTAAGTGTTAATCCAGCAAAAGTGGGGGGGATAGAAATGTGTTCCAGCGAAAGTGGGGCTGTTATAACAACACCCCCCCCCCCGCACATTTAAGCCCATGACGGAACGGCATGCTGTCATGATGGGGGGGTGGTGTGTTTAAAAAGGTCAAAGGACACGTGAGTAATCACCTCTGAGGGACCAAAGCACACATAGACACATCAAACCTGATCACCTCACAGAGAAGCCTTTCGAAATGCATAAAACTCCTCCTGCTGACCTCATTCCTCTACATAGGCAGCAATCACATCATTTCCCTGGTGATTATTAACATGTTACCTGAAGGCCATTTCTGCAGGGAGTGTAACCATGTTCACACTCCCGTGCTGTGAAATTCGTAAGTAACACACCTTCAGGTGTTTGCAGATACGCTCTTGGTATTCGCATGGTGATCAGGGATAATTCCCACCTCCACCATTCTTTTCCATATTATACCTTCTAGGCGGCTTCTCGGCTCTGCGGGGGAAGATGGGGGTCGGACAGCAGCCCTCTGGGCGGCACTGAGCCTCACTTAGGCTGCGGGGGCCACTGACAGCACAGGGCCTCATGCAGACTGTGACCTCAGTGCCAGTGAGACGCCCCCTCTTGGTGCGTGGGCAAAGAGTCACTGCTTTTGAATGCTAATGCAATCAGGGTACATCAGTGCAAGTGGAAACAGTCCGTCAAACAGCATGCTAATGCAGCTCAGTCCTCCTCCTACAGGCCGCATCTCTCACACAGGCCTGTGACGGCTCGCTCCTGACACCAGGATAATGCACTTTGAGTCTATAAAGGGGCCTGTGCCAGAGCGGAGTAAGTACCTGTCACGAGCTGGGGTGGAGAGCAGATTCAGAGAGGCTGAGTAGCAGCCAGCTGGGAATCGGTGAGAAGAACGGAGAGAAGACAGTTGGGATCCGAAAGGAGAGCAGGGAAAGGCCAGGCAGAACCTGACATAAAGTGGAGAGCATCTCGCTAGGGATCCGAGAGAAGAGTGGAGAGTAGCTAGCTAGGATCCAAGAGAAAAATGGAGAGGATCAAGTTGGGGATCCATAAGAAGAGCGGAGAGTAGCTACTGGGATCCAAGAGAAAAGTGGAGAGGTTCAAGTTGGGGATCCATGAGAAGAGCGGAGTGAAGCCAGCCAGGATCTGAAAGAAGAATGGAGAGGAGCCAGCTGGGATCTGAGAGAAGAGTGGAGAGAAACTGGCTGGGATCCAAGAGGAGAGCAGAGAGGATCCAGCTGGCTTTTGAGTGAAGAGCGGAGAAGACCCAGCTTTGATCCAGGAGGAGAGCAGAGAAGAGTGGAGAGATGGCAGATGGGTCAGCAATGAGCAAGAGAAGGATACGGGGGGGTTGTTTTTATACAGTATGTGGTTTTAAACCTGTTTCGCCAACCTCCAACTGCATATCAAACATACACAGATACGACGGAGCAGAAAACACAGGCACACACCAAAAGCACTCAGGTCATGCACATGCAGCACACACCAATGCTGCCAGAGGAAGGTGACTTCCCCAGCCGGGGAACAGGCAAGGGGCAGGATGTGGTGGGAGGTGCCATAGAGGCCAAGCCACGTGACCTTCACCCCCACCTGAAGCTACCTGCTCCCCTGCCAAGCTGTGACAGTAGTGCCCCCCCCACCCCCCCGCTGGGTCTACTGTCCCCATGCTGCGAGGGAAAAGCTTGCCATGGAACCAGGCCATCTGTCCAGGCTGCTCCCACGTTTACGTGCATCGATAAAATGCTGCGTTTAAGTCTGCCACATAAACACTGGGAAATCCAAACGCATCCACAAGTACTGATAAGAGCCGGCTCTCGGCAAAAATGATGCGGATCTTTCACTTTGCCGCATCATAGATCACCCCTCACACAGCTATAGCAGTCGGCCAGCAAAGCTTCTCTCTCTCAAACTGTATTTCTATGACAACCAGCCAAACGTTGTGAACAACATTAAAGAATTCATTGCTCCCTTTCTGATGGCTCCATTTGGCGCATGCGGTACTCCCACACCGCCTGGGCTAAACTGCGATTTGTACTGGATTTTTTGGGATGTTTTTAGGGACTCCAGGCACCCCTCCATTACACATGGTGTGGGTCGTGCTCATCTGTCCGGGTGGGGGTGGGGGCCGTAGCTCCAGCGAGCCATGCGTGGGTTCGCTTGAGCAGCACCGCGAGCGATAGAAAGAAAATTACTCATCAAAACAACTGAAGACAGGAAGCAAAAAAGAAGGAGAGTCAAGGATTCAGCGAGATCTCAGAAGGGATGCTGACAAACACGGGGGTGTCAGGCCGTTAGAACGTAAAAACGCAAGGCTCTCCAAAGCATCTGGGGAGGGGGGAAGTCACTCTGTTTGATGGGCCTGGACACTCGAGAACCCCATCGGTGACCCTAGAGATGACGCTGAAGAGGCAGGGCTGCCAATCAGTGCCCAGCCGTGACAGACAAGCAGATCCATGTGTTTACAAACAGCCACAGAGCATATATATTAGGTTAGAATTCAAGGCAGAGTCCTAGATGACCCTTTACACACCAGACAATGTCAAACTGGCCCGTTCGATACCTCCGAACTGACTGAAAAACAGTCGCATGACGATCCAAAAAAATCTACAATTCAGATGAAGTGCAGCCCTGTCTGGTTACCATTGGATACCCAACTTCAAAAACTTTGCACTTTTCCACATAGTCTGCGCTCCAAACATGACTCATCTAATGCGCTAAACGCTACTGAGATCCGTCCTGTCGACCAGCCCAGAAACAGGAGGGGTACCTTCTCCCTCCACATTAACGAGGAGGTAGCCGGAGATGGAACGGATCCCGAAACAGACACCTTTGGAGAATGATCTCCGAAGTCAAGAGCGCCAGCTTCAGGAGACAAAAACCAATGAGCATTCTGAGTACCTCCGAGAATGAAGGAGAAGATGGCTACATCCAAATATATTTACCTTTTTTATTGAAAAGAAAAGCAACAAACACCCCCCCCCCCCACACAAAAAAAATCTACTGGACATAATTCCACATGAGAGGAGAGCACCAAAGCCAAAAACCAAACAGCCCCATTCTGAGAGTTCAAAAAGAGCCTGACAGCAATGCATTATGGGAATCCGTAGCACTAGAAACTGGCTTGTGCAGAAGCATCCGGACTCTATACCGTGAGGGAAGAGAAGCTACGATGAATCACGGCGATAACCTCGACCGCGGAGTCTGGTGACGCTGCAAGGTCTCGGCCCATGACTCACTGCAACAAGGGAGGGGTGATGTTCAACACACAGGGCCTCAGAAAAAACAACACCCCCCCTTGCCTCCAACAAACAGTAATGATGCTTTAAAGGTTAAAACAATCCCGGAGAGATGGGGACAGAGCAGCATCCTTGTGAAGTCACCTGGCAAAAGACGGGCTTGTGGCGTTCGGAGAAGACGCGGGCAAGCTCATCGGTGTCGCTGAAGTCGGCCGGCAGCCTGTCCACACAGAGGCACTTGGAGTGGAGGAGCTCTGCCGTCAGCTGGTTGACATCGGTCCACTGGACCACGAGTGAGCGCTCCCCCAGCGAGCGGCCCAGCAGCTCGGCCCGTGCCCGCGATGCTGAGTCCTTCTTCATGTACTCCACGAAGCCATAGCCTTTGGAGTGACCCGTGCGCTCGCTGTACACCAGGAAGCAGCGCTCTGTGTTGCCGTGGCCGCGCACCAGCTCCTCGAACTGGGCGCCGCTGAAGGCATGTGGCAGGTTGGTGACGCATAGCAGCGAGTCGGTGGGCTGCAGCAGGACCGTGATCTCACGCCCGCGGATTGACGTCTGATGGAAGGAGCGGATGGCATCCTGGGCCTGCTCGCCGTTCAGGAGCGTCACGAAGGCTGCAAGACAGGGGGCTCTGTTACCATCTATGCCAGGACGGCCTCCCCACAAAGCATGCTACAATGAATAAACTGTGCCCCGGAACAGAGTAATTAACAAAACATGGGATCTCATCACAGCTGTTCAAGATGAACTGCTATGCTAATTAAGGGTGAGACTTGTTAATGGCTAAGGTGTGTCCATGGAGACCTTGTGAAGCTCCTAACCAAACTGTACACACACACACACGCACGCACGCACGCACGCACGCACGCACGCGCGCACGCACGCGCGCACACACACACACACACACACACACACACACACACACACACACACACACACACAGTCTGTCATCATCTTACACTAAAACATTAGCAACTAGGGGGTGGTGTGTGGCTCAGCGGGTTAGGCTGCTATACCCCTGATCGGAAAGTTGCCAGGGTGATTTCACAGTCGGACCACTGAGCAAGGTCCTTAACCCCCAGATGCTCCAGGGACTGTCTGACTTCGCTTTCTCAAAAATGCATGTCACAGTGTGGATAAAAGCATCTGCTAAAATGTAATTGGCCATCTCAGCAGAGCTCTCCCATAAGGTGCAGACTGTAGGGAAGCCCACCCCATCGAAAGGGGGGATTATGAAGGGCAGCACAGAGGGCTTGAATCTCTCAGGGGGGGACACTGGTGTTACACCTACTGACTAGGGTTGCAAAGGGCTGGAAAATTTCTGGAAATATTCCTGAAATTTTCCATGCCATGGGAAGTTAAAATGGGGAATTTTGGAAATATTCCAAGTTGGAAACTTCCCACGGGAATTAACGGGAATATATGGGAACTAGCGGAAAAATTCCGAGAATTTTCCTTTGCAGCGCTACCGGTGACCCTGGGGAAGTCCTTTGAATTTACTCCGTAAACACCCCATCTCCTTGGCGACTAAGCCTGCCAGTTAAGCTAGTTAATAATGCAATGAGTATGACATCAGGCTTTCTGAATATTCCCCCAACGTACTGCCGGGGAGGGGGAGGATAAAATCAAGACGACGACTGAAGCAGCTACTTTTATAAATATTCAAGCACGCAACATGACAGTAGAAAGGGGACAGATTATGAGTAGAGAGCACTGATTGTTAAATTAAAATTAAGATAAAAGCTTCTTTGAAGCCGTCACATTCACGCCATCTGCCTGTGAGGTTAGACCTGGGCCTGCAGTCGATGATCTCGTTGTTCAGAGCCGCAGAATATGAAGTGAGCTTACCTGCTCTTACATAAAGCATGATGCCTAACAGTTAAAAAGATGCATCAATGATGCTTTCTCACCAAAAAAAGGGGATACATTTGTTGAATAATAATAAACTTCAAAAATGATTCAACGGTGACACGCTGCAGTATTTTTAAACACAAAGACCAACTTTTTTAGACTCATTTTCATACCTTTTCATTAGTGAAAATGCAAACGGCCATAGCTGCAGGAGTTAAACTTTAAAACCAGGTTATAATTCATCTGGTGGTAATAATTTATCATTAACCAGGCTAAATTCTCAGCATGAGCCTAGGCCCCTGCCTGACACACGTGTCACACAGCATGTTAAAGGACCGCCTTGTATGCACGCTCCAGCTGGGCGCTGGTTTTCCTGTGTGTATGTACCAGATGGACATGGCACATTAACATGCAGAGCGCGTTGGGCTCCACAGTGCTGATGTAACACTGGGGTGTGTGTGTGTGTGTGTCACGGGAAGGGGGGGGGGTACCAACAGGCCCCCACCTGCTACTTACAATACTCAGGCTGCCGCAGAGAAACAACGACCAGCTGGGTCCCCTCCACCCCCGCTGCCACAGAGCACGGGGTGACAGTGTCACGCTAGTGCATGGCCAGCAGAGGGCGGACTGGGGCTGCCCGCTTGGACACTTAAAACCCACATGCACGCGACCCTCTGTGTGTCATGGATACGCCCCCCCTCCCCCCCCTTCATAACCGCCCACACCTGTCTCTGTATCAATTAATGGCAAACTTTCCCTGCTCTCAATCATCAGTCATCCTGAGAGGGCTGCAGATGTGGAGAAACCGGTCTCTCACATAGCACTGAGAGAGTGCTTCTCCTTCCACTGAGAAGACGGTCGGACCCGGCTCAGGGACCCTCCCCTGCTAGTGCAGTTACGGGTGTGAAGCGCTGTTAGGCCAGGTGGATGCTCACATGCTTCTTAAGGGTATATGGGATGGTGTGTGGCTCAGCAGGTTATGATGCTGTGCTTGTGATTGGAAAATCACAGGTCCAAATCCAGGTTGGCAGAGCGACTGCATGTCTGTCCCCTTGAGCAAAGCCCTTAACCCTCATTTGCTCCAGGCAATGAAGTAGGGTGTTGGGGGGAAAGTCATAATTTAAATGCAAAGGTCTATTTACTGGGGGCATGAATGAATCCAAATTAAATATTGGGAGATACACATCCCCCCAGGATCCAATGCCCGTGGTTCCAGGAACTGGCGGACCCTACATTCTCAAAATAAATAAATAAATAAATAAATAAAATATGTCACTTTGGATAAAATTGTCTGCTGAGTAAATACCAATGTAATCTTAAAGAGACCACGGCTCTTTTCCGGCACTGTACATCTACCGGGTGACCCATCCTGGTGAAGGACAGCCACCATGTCACTATAAAACCAACCAGTTAAAAAAAAAGCGAAGAGTCACATCCAAACTCACCTTCAACATGGCGGGAGATACCGCACTACGTCTCAGGCCAGGAATAAAATAGGGCAAAGGGTTAGGGCCGGGTTACCTGTGACGACTCAATATGAGCTTAGCTGGCCCTGGTTAGACCAAGATCCTCACTAAGTATAAAAAGAGTCAGCTGGGTGGAATCGGAGGGATTCGACCCAACAATGTCCTTCATTTGTCTGAGCCTGGCTATCCTGAACCTCAGTCCTGCCATCTGTCAGACCTCCATTCCACAATCTGGCAAGGATATTTTATAAGACTCCACACGCAGAGGGATGAGTACCGGCAAAGTGCCATAATCCCATCACTCTGGAGGAGGTAAAAATGTCTGAGAGTGATGACTGCGTGTTATCAGCCCAAGTGGCACCCCCCTCACACCTGATTACCTAATGCCAGCCCACTCCCAAAGCCAGAAAATCAGTAAAAAAAAAAGGTTTAACTACGTACTGAAGCAGAACCTTAATAAAATACACAAAATATAATTATTATCCCCAACATGTCAGTGACCCATTTGCACACACATTTCAGGCGGGGTGAAAGAGTACGAATGGAAAAGTGTACTTGTCACTTTAAGTGACTAACAGGCAAGAAACTGATGAGATTAACCATCATTAAATTAGACATCCGGCTGTATTAAACGGAGGCCGGAGCAGCAGGTGTAAGGCCTTCAATCTTCTGGAAAAAAACTTCCACCCATGACAGAGTTCGAGATAAAACTGGCGGCAAGAAGATGCCAGAGCTCAGAGAAGGAGACGTGGGGGCGGGACACTGGGGACACACTTTATGAAGGGTCCTTCTTTCTGGACTCTGGGAGATGGGGGAAAATACAGCCATGGAAAAACTCTATATTTTTTAAACAAATCTGCATTTGAAAATCCGGGTTTAATCCTCGTTCTGCTGGCAGAAGGCTATGCTGAGCAGCAGGCTGCTTCCAGGTTCAAACTTTCTAAGACAGCAGTACACATCAATTAGGTGAAGCATGAGACACTGGGAACAACCAGAAACCAGCCAGGTAAAGGGCAGAAGTGAGTTTCTAATGACAGAGATGACAGAGATGACAGAGATGACAAAACTTATTTGACAGTTTCTCATGAATCGGAGGATGACAGGATGGCTGTTTCTCGCTGTATGACTGTCTCTTGTCCGTGTGACTGTCTCTCGCTGTGTGACTGCATCTCTCATTCGTGTGACTGTGTTTCTCTCTGTATGACTGTGTCTCTCGTTTGTGTGACTGTGTCTCTTGCTGTATGACTGTGTCTCTCGTCCGTGTGGCTGTGTCTCTCGTAGGTGAGGAAGGATGACCTTCAAAAAGAATGGAAAACATTAAGAGCAGGTGTGAAGTGCACTGCTAGGACAGTTCTCAGGCTCCTAGAGGCAGGACTGAAATCCCATACAGCAAGGAAAAAGCCCTTCATTAATGAGAAACAGAGAAGAACCAGGCTGCAGTTTGAAAATATATATATATATTATTCATAGATGCACACCCATAAATTGAGAAATGAGTGAAACAAAAAATTGTGGTGTGGTCTCTTAATTTTTTCCAGGGCTGTATATGATGCTTTAAAGCTTAAAACAATCCCGTACAGGTGGGGATAGAAGCTTTTATACAACCCTATGATCTTTTGGATTTGGGAGGGTAGGGGGGTCCACTCTGTGTGTGTGGAGTTTGCATCCCTCCCCCACCCCCCATGTCACGTGAGTTTACTCCTGCAGTCCAAAGACAGTCCAATACAGTCAGATAGGCATCTCTGTGTCTGCCTGGGATAGGCTCCAGACCAGCCCCATCCCAGGTTAAGAGGTCTGGAGAATGGATGGATGGAATCAGGCATCACTAGACAGAAAGAAAAAAACCTTCAAAATGCTTATATTAGAAAATAGATTTAAATCCATATCCATTATCAGCAGCCTGGAGCCTATCCCAGGACGCAGAGTGCACTATCAGGGATGGGATGCCAGTCCATCACAGCGCACACACAATGACACACTATGGACAATTTATCGAGATAATATTCACTTGTTTTTGGACTGTGGGAGAAAACAGGAGTTCCCAGAGGACACCCACGCATACGCGGGGCGAGCATGTAAATTCCACACAGAGCGAGTGTGGGTGGGAATCGAACCTACAGCCCTCCAGGCAAAAGGCTAAAACTCTACCCACTGTTAACCCTAACCATACCCGTGCCTAAATATGACAAAAAACAACAAAACACACAGGTTACCACATTAACAACTAATCTGTTATTCATCAATCATAACAAGTGGTTTTGAATTTCATCAGGTTTGCCTAAAATTGGGGTCTTGAACCTTTCAGCAGGGATCCCCAAATGCAAACAGCAGAGGTTGGGACTCCCTGATGCACTGTTGTCAAGGTGGAGGGGTGATGTTCTTTACTCAAGCGAGAGGAGAGTACAGTCTGCTGGAAGGAAGGCTGGGAGCCAGATTAAGAGCTTATACAGGAAAGCAAAAGCACGCCAGTATGGCTCAGCGACCAGGCGGAGGGCGCCTCCTGCTGGCGGCTAACCACTGCCCACAACATGACGACAACCAGCAACAGCACCCCGTATCAGCACTGCTAGCTGCAGGGGATCCTTCACTGGCGCCCCCAGCATGAATGAGCCACTCAAATTGCAAGGGTGCCAGGTGGTCTCCAAGACGCTGTCTCTAAGGCGACAAGGCGGAACGAGCGTGTGTGTGAGTGTGCCTGTGCTTGAGTGGGAGGGGTGTGTGGGAGGGGGCAGAGGGACTTCTCCACCCCCAAAAACGGCACACACTTGTTACGTAACGTGTAAAGTGCAGCAATGAGCACAGTGCTGGAGGCACTGACATTAAACCAAGCCCTGTGTGTCCGAATCGGGAAGCGATACTGTTGTACCATTGGGTAATGTGATCAAGCTGAACTGCCCCAGTAAACAGCAGGGTTCAAGTGATTTAAAAGCAGTCTCGGGGCCGGCAACAAGCAGATGGCTTCTGAATCTTCTGTAAAGGGTTTCA
>JAAGVU020000032.1:17372114-17429206 GCA_011763525.2 Mormyrus iriodes
ACACACACACACACACACACACACACACACACACACACACACACACACACACACACACACACACACACATACATACATACATACATACATACATACACATACAGTACAACCTACAAGGGAACACAGAGTACAGGCCCACAGTCAGTAAAACCTAGTACAGCCTACAGGGAAACAGGGGGTATAGTCACACACAGTACAGCCCACAGAGAATCACAGGGTACAGTCACACTTAGTACAACCTACAGGGGGCTACAGGGTATAGGGCACATACACAGTACAAGTCACAGGGAAACAGAGGGTACAGTTACACACACAGTACAGCCCACAGTGGAACATAGAGTACAGTCACACACAGTACAACCTAGAGGGGGCTACAGAGTACAGTCCACATATACAGTACAACTCACAGGGGAACAGGGGGTACAGACACACACAGTACAGCCCACAGTGGAACACAGTGTATAGTCACACACACTACAACCTAGAGGGGACTACAGGGTACAATCCACATACACAGTACAACTCACAGGGGAACAGATGGTACAGTCATACAAACACAGTGCAGCCTAAAAGGGAAAAGAGGGTGCAGTCACAGTCAGAATACATGGTATATCCTACAAACAGTACAACTCACAGGGAAACACAGGGTACAGTCACACATAGTACAGCCCACAGGGGAACAGATGCAGCATCACACACACACAGTACAACCCACTGGGGAACACAGGGTACAAACATACACACAGTTCAGCCTACAGGGGAACACAGCATACAGTTATACACAGGGAGACCAAGCTACAGGGGAACAGAGCGTACAGACACACACATACAGCCTACAGGAAAACACAGGGTATTGTCACACACAGTACGACTTACAAGGGAACAAAGAATAGAGTCGCACACAAAGTTAAGCCTACTGGGGAACACAGGGTACAGTCACACATACAGTACAGCCCACACAGAAACAATCTGTGGTCAGCCATGTGCAAAAACAATGTACACTCCAATATATTCGACACAGGACACATGCACAATCCGCACATATACACGAGCCAGAACCGTGTTGATGATAGGTTGGCCGTGCACCTGCAAAAACTACCATTAACATACCAACTTGTTTAATTCATACGCACAGAAGTTAATCAGAGCGGGGACACATATATGCAAAATCGATCATTTTCATTAACACATAATAGGTCTTAATTGTAGCTTGATCAAAACAAGACACTTGAGTATACGCCGTACATCACAATTAGGTACGGGCACACGGGCAGCATACATTTAACTTATATAAATATAAGTGGATGCGCAAAACGCAGGTTTAAAATGCGAACCGAAATATTGAGACGAAACTCCAAAGTCATTTCGCCTGCGTGTTTACCAACACGTCCTCCTGCATTCCCTCATTCACAAAAATAATCCCCCCATTCACACGAAGACAGACACTCTTCTGCTCCGGTGCCTCCGACTCCCGGGTGTAGGGCTCTGGATTTCAACAAGAAATACAGTCATTCATGCCCGCAGAAACGGCAATATTTACTCACCGGAGGCATACAAGGGCATTTCAGCCTAGACGTCCGCTTTAAACCTTTAAACCTAGATGTCCGGCCAAAAGGGATGCAGTTACTGAAAATAATAATAATAATAATAATAATAATAATAATAATAATAATAATAATAATAAAGTTCGGAAGAAATAACTTCGAAATGCTGCAAGGTCTAAATCAGCTCCGAATAAAGACTGGATGCGCCTTTAAGTGCCCGTTAAACTGGATTCCAAAACGCATTTCATAAAACAAGGCTGGTTTTGCGTGCTGTCATCGCCTGTCGATGCGCGCAATGAACTTAAAAGGGCCGTGGATAGTGAGCTTACTGCTGGGCTGGAGCCCGTCAGCGCACCGGAGGAGCTGAGGTACCGCATCTCGTCCGATCATCAGGCGGCCGTTAATTGGGACGGGTGTGGGGTGTAAAAGACACAGGATGGGAAAGGGGTGGAAAAGGACGGGGGAAGATACAGGGATGCCAATTGCTTTGGGAGACCGGGGGAAACCGCGTCGATGACATGCTACAGCATCACCAGCCTCGCTTTACACCGCGGGATATTTCTGCTCATAAACGCTACAATTATTTGCGCAACAGCGTCGGTGAACAGCCTTCACAACTTCAATAACAAAGTAACAAAGCTGAAGTTATCTTGCAACTATTTTGCAAATGAAAGCATTGGATCCTCTTTCACAGATAGAAGGCGCCCCCAGAACTAACCGTTGATGTAAAATGCCAAATGTGGGTAAGCGGGGATCGGAGCAGACATAACGCGGAGATCCCGGCCGCTGATGCCAGACGTGCTCGTATCGCTCATTTATTATAACAAGATGATAAAGATACGCAAAAGTGTGTCAAACTTATATCTGGAGCATGGACAGCGATAAGGTAAGAGTGTAAGATTAAAGGTGCGGGTTTGGGAAGTTGATGGTGAGAGTGGCAGGTGTCAGCGGATAGTTTGCGCTGCATCGCATTACCTGACTGCTTATGTCTTGAGGGAGGTTCTTAATGAGGATTTTCCTCCTGTTGCTCAGCTCCCTACGAGTTTTTTCCAGCCTCCTCTGGATTTCTTCCGGCTCCAAGTCCGTCAAGGCTCGCAGACTGGTCCCCTCGGAAGGCGTCTCCTCGTCTTGGCGGCTCTCGGGGCTGTCCGAGTCCGGGAATGGCGAGTTGTGCCGCTTCAAGGCGTGCGAGCCCGGCGGCCGGACGGAGGACGCTGCCGCCATTTTGCGCAGCTCTGCGGCGACTGAGCGCAGGCAGCGCCGGGTGGGCGTCCGAGCTAGGGGGGGGGGAGGAGGAGGTGGAAAAAAGGAGGGTGCGAGGTAGGCTGCGATGTGCGCTTGGCGACCCCTACCGGTCGAAAAGGGACTGGAAAGGGAGGGACGGGGAGAGGAAGGACGCGGAGAAGTGATGAGAGGGCGGACCAGAGGAAGGACGAAGGGGCAGAGGGGCATAGGATAAGATGCATTATATTAATGCCATCTTCGTTTAAGGATGCCAGCGCCTCTTTTTGTGCACCATTAACAATCCAGAATCTACGGGATGCTCTAGACTGGGGGGGGGGTCAGTCTTGCGTAAATAACAAATATCTAATTATAACCAAAGTGCAAAACTAGCCTTTGCCCTTCATCCATCCACATATCGCATTACAGGCCGATGAAAAGACAAGTGACAGACCGGCACCAAATTAAGGGGCTACTCAGAATGAAACGCGAGCTGCGAGGCGCAGGGTTTCGGAGAATGAGGCAATGAATGGCGGCCGCTTTCCGTGCCGCTGCGCCCGTGTCCCGTGGGTGTTCAGCAGGCTGAGCAGTAAATGTCTGCTTTGGCAGCTTCCCCGAGAGGCGTACACATACTCACAAGTAGCTACGACTCGGAATCCCTACACATTACTGCCCACCTAAGTAATATTTAGCATACACTATGCTGGGGAGGGAATGCCTATTACCACCGTGTATCACTGAACTGCATTACTAAAGTGTGACAAGCAGTCCCAGTGTTCAAAACATGGCTTTCAAGATCATAATACATTGCCGACAGACATTCGAGAGCCGTGCGGAAACATTTAGACTTATTTCAAGGCGATCATCCATCCAGCTTTAGACATTTTAAACTGTACATTCATGTCATTTGCAATTTAAATACAGCACAATCATTACATCTTGAGAAATGCAGAAAAATGTAGATTTTGTAATTTAGTATTGCTCCCAAATAAATTCTGCATTGTTTCATACAATCTGGACCATTCGGTGACAGTCTTTACCATTTGTTCATATAAAATGTAACCCATATTCAGTTAGGTCTATTTCAAATGTAATTGTAATTAAAGAAAGGTGCAAGACAGGTGACCCGCCCGAGAGGACCGGAAATAATAAACCCAAATAAATAATATGCTGGAAATAGAAGGAGAGCAAAGAGTTTATACGTGTAAGAAAATCTGTTTTAAAAAGAGCATGGTTAGAAGTGAGCGCAAAAAATGGTTACTGCTAAACGGACGAGGGAGGGGGGAAAGACGGGAGCGTGGGTGTTGAAGAAGAGGAAAATTTCAATGCACAGAAGCGGCGTGTGGGTGTCGGTGAGTGGCAGAGCAGGCTAATTGAACACCTGGGAGGGGATGTGCGTGTTTATGTAAGGCGACGCGGAGCCTTGACCCTGAGCCTGCGAGCCGGGGTAAGTGGATGCGTGGGCGCAGGGAAAGGGGACCGTACGCGGGAGGCTGGCGCCGCCACATCGGCGCGATTTATTCATGTATTCATTCATTTAGCAGCCTGGACTCTTCGCACCTCATATTTACGCTTCTCCCAGCATCGGAATCTAAATGTAAATACGCAGAGAGGCGAGTTTATGGGAAGGAAGGGAGACCAGGCGGGACGAGACGCCGAAGAATCCGGGGAGACGCTCCCACGTACCTACAGCCACAGTGCACGCGGTAAGCCCTGGATGCCCAGGCGTGCATTTGGCAGGAGAGATCCGAGCTCACATCTCCCAGACGGCCCCTGCCTGGGCATAACCGCTCCGCTTCTCACCAGTAATTATTGCAAAGTCATTTATTAAATCTATTTTAGGTACCCCATCTATCTCTTACTTGCCAGGAGTTTTGAAATCCCCACCCACGGTTTGCTCAAACTTAGAAAAAAAATAAATAAAACTTTATATAAAACAGTGTAATAAACATAATAAAACAGTGTATAAAGCGAGAGTGACCGCTCATCCATTGCCAGCGCCCCGTCGGTCCCCATAACGCTCCTCTGCTGTAGTCGCCTTGGACTCCAACGGAGAGGAACACTAACGGCTTCGTTTTTATTACCCATTTTTTACATCCGTTTTCTGCCACGTCATTTTATCATCGATATATGATGAGAAGTCACCTAGCGATTATGACATAGTCCTAGTTTTACTTTTATAACGTATTGCCTTCAGGAAAATTCTCTCATTGAACATAGGCATAATTGCCGTGTTCCATTTTCATCATATATAAACAACATAGTCGCGGCCTTCGATAGCTCAGTTGGTAGAGCAGAGGACTGTAGAGGTTAAACTGTGATCCTTAGGTCGCTGGTTCGAATCCGGCTCGAAGGAATTTGCTAATTTTTGGGGGCGGTATGCAGTTCAGGTGGTCAACAATTCAACTCTTGTTCTCACCCTTTCACCAGGATCCTGAAACAAGGCCCTTAACCACAAATTGTTTCAGGGACTGCTTTTTAAAAAATTGTCACTAAATAAATACATGAATTTATAAAGGGTTAATAAAGTGTGTGACAAAACCACGTATACCCCTGGGACACCGTAATATCTATCCATCTATCCATCCATCCTCCAACCACTTACCCAGAACACGGCTGCAGAGAGCCTAGACAATATCCTAGGAAGAACAGCGTACAAGGCAGGGGCATACGCCCACACACAAACATAACCTACAGGCAATTTGAGATGCCAGTTCTTTGGACTGCAGGAAGAAAGCTATGTGTCATAGGGAGAACATGCAAGCTGTACACACAGAAAGCTGGGTTAGGGTTCAACCCCCCAGGCCTGGAGGTGTGAGGTACTAGCACTACCCACTGAGTCAGCACGCCACACCGTCTTATAAATGTACAGAAAAACATTTCAGATTTATTCTGCTACTGAATGATTTTTAAAAAGGCTGCTGGATCATTTTCATCTCCATATTTATAAATATGTGCCATTTTTACACTTTAAAACAGAGGGACTAACAGGTCAAAGATTTTTTTCAAACTTATAACTTGCTAATTATAACTCCAGTAAAATATATTACATAAAAATCATTGCATCTTAATTATGATCTATACATTTATGTGGTTTGCTGTGCAGATACTGGTATTTCAGAGAATAGAACGACTTCTCAGGTTAATGACACACCGGGACTAAGTAACTGTTAAATAACTGCTGAGTAATGCCCCACAAGACTGTCTGTGTGGTAAAATATGCAGTGAGCCTCGCTACTGCACATTAGTCAAACACCCTGCACTGAAATAGGAAACACATTCAAAGACAAGATTTCTGTAAAGGTGGACCTTTTATCACATTCATTTTGAAATAACATCTTTTTTTGAACAATACTATACATCCAACATAAGGAAAGGAATGATGTGAAACCAGGATTCTTTCAGTAGCAATATAATTCTTAAAGTTCAGTATACACAAGATTATGCTTGTTTATGGTGGTCAGTAAATACTTAATCCTCTCAATCTAAACCGAAAATTAGCTTATGTCAGCTGTGTTTAACAGGAGACCACAGATGTAAAATGCATTTTGTTTTAAGATGACCAAATTCATTTACAAGGTAAAGAATACACAGTTTAATTAAGAGCTTTTCAATGGATGTCATGTTACATTGCTGGCAGATATCTGCCATATGAATATGGTCAATCCCTAAAACTGAAGTTATTGAAACACTAGGATACATTTTCAGACGCTACGGAGTCAAACATGACAAACGGTTTGACAATGATTCCATCCCCACTGCTTTGATGTGAGACAGATATCAACACATCCTCCATTCCGATATGGACAATGAAACCAGCAGACTGTTTTGTCCAGCGCTATAACAAGGACAAAGTTTCCATTTAAAAATAGCTTCAAAACTGAAGATTACTGATATCGCACGATGTATACACTTTATACACATTCGAGAATTTTGAATCGAAGATTCACACTGATAACTGTGTCATTTGTCCAAACGTTTATACATACACACAATATCGGTCGGGATTGGAACACAAAACAATAATACACCTTTTAAGAGATTGTAAGTAATTCTCTTTGATTCTGTTTATGCAACAAATGACGATTAGAAGCATTTTTCCGATGGTCTGTTAAACATTAACAGTGCATTGTGTAGCCATTAAAAAAAGTGTGCCTTTAGTTCCACAGTACATAAAAAAAAATAAAATAAAATCGTGCAATATTATCATCAGCTGATAGATTTAAGATGCCATATCCCTTTTCTTGAAACAGGACCCATTTCTCTGGTGCTCCGACATGCATAAACACACACACACAGACACACAAACATACGTAGTTAGATTTCATGTGAAAGGTCCACAGTTCATAGCAGCCAGAGTGATGGCCACAGAGGACAGAATTCTTATGAAAGGTAATCGAGTGTCCCATCTCACTGCAGCTTCATAGCCTGTGTCTATGTACGGCCACAGGGAGGCGCCGTACCTCATGTGATCCCGATCAAAGGAGAAGGGATGTCTGGGGATCCCACACTTTCTGGGGACACCCTCCCGGGGTTAAACGATATTAGGATGTAGTCTGAGATGCATGTAAGACCTACAAATCTGTAATCTCCAAGGCCAGGAATTGAAGAGTAATTTCTGCAGTCATTCCGCCCACGAAACAGGTACCATTTTTGGTACTATCTGTATATGGACATTCTTTCTACATTTACCTAAAAAAAAAACAAAACAATGTTCTTTATATGAAGAAACGACTCACAGATGTGTTGAATATCCAGCCGATGTGCACTTACAGGTGTACAGACAGCCTTCTGAACTCACTTTTAAAGTCAATTCAGTCTTAACTGTCCATATGATTCAAGTCCTTTTCAATAAATAGTACAAAAATATCTCTCTAATATTCTCTCTTAGAAATCTCAAATGCATTGTTATAGTTTTTAATGAGTGTCCTCCTTCCCAGTACCCCTAGTCATCCCTGGCACTCCCTTTGTGCCCATCCTGTAAAGGTCGATTGATTCCATCTCAGAAGTTGCCCCCTAGTGGGCTTAAACGGCAAGCCTCTGCTTTGTTCCCTGGGCTGGTCAGCACTCGGCATCAACACTATGCACGGTCACGGCAGCCTGTAGGTGGCGCGCGTGATGCAGCGGCCGGTGGTGCGCATGCCGGTAGGGCTGGAATTTGTGACTCAGCAGCGCTGCTGTCTGTGGGGGTGTGTCCAGGTCCAGGTCCTCGTCATGGTTACCCACGTCCACGCCTGCTGTCAGGGGGTCGTTGTTGCCGGGCGGGTTCTCGCTGTCTTCCTGCGGGCTCATGGTGCTGTACCCTATGTGGACACAGGCGTGAAAACGTGCTGAAAATGCACACTCGCTTATAGAAACACAGTAATTAAACACCCAATGCCCTCTTCATCAGGCTCACCTAGCTAGTACTAGTAAAGACCCATTTTTGCCACCAGAACTTTTTAAGGGTAGATAAGTTGTGTGTTCAGAGTAGCCATTATGCATGCCTCTGTTGTACCAAGCTGTTAGTTTTGCACTTGCCATTAGCTTTAACAAGTCAGGTTGCTCCCCTCTGACCTCTCCCATTAACAAGGTGTTTTCGCCCACAGAATTGCCATGGACTAGAGTTTATTTATTCATTGTGCAGTCTTGTGTAAACTCTAGACACTGCAGTGTGTGAAAATCCCTGGAAGGTGGCTGTTTCTGTGATGGTGGAGCCATCATGTCTGGCACCAGCAGTCAAACCACACTTAAAAATCACCTGGATTGCACACTGTAACTGAACTAATGTTCAGCTGCATGGAAACTGAACTGTACGTGTTCAGTTTTGCTTGGATGATGAGGTTGTGCGATTTAACAGGCTGGTGAACTTAATAAGCCAGCCACTGACGGTATAATGGTATAACCCGTTAGGAAACGTGGCATGGCGTGTGCTAAGTCCATTAATTAGTTCAACTGCCCACTACATTTTCTTTATCAAAGCAAATAGGACTAAGCATTAATGAAAACATTAAAAAGAAATGGCTGTTCCCACCAGGAACGGCAAGCAGAGCTCGACACTCTGGGACTAGGAATTTGGGACCTTAGCTGTTCAAGTCACCCCTTTCGGATCGAAGGTCCCGAAAGCTAAAACACCAATGCATAAAAGCTGGAGATACAACCTCCCCATCTCTGTGTGATCGCAGAAAGGTGCAGTACTTGGTATGTGAAAACAACGATAGCAGGCCTGAAAAGTGAAGCTTAGCCTAAATCGAAATGAATGAAACAAACAAGCATGTCTATCTCCATCTCTCTCACCCCATGGTGCCATAATGTTGCAGTATATTTGTGTTTCAGGCTGTAGTATCAGGTACTGAATGCGGCGAGATCAGAAGCCCTCCCTCCACAGAAGCCGGCCCCCTGAATTCCCGAAGCCGTGTTAGCTAAGTTCAGGGTGACTCAGGCAGCTTCTCCTCCACGCATGGCTCCATCGATTCCGCGCGCACGACCCCCGTTGGCGTCGGTAGCACGGGCCCCTGGAGGTCGCCTCCAACGGCAAACTTTTCTCCGCTCGGCAGAGTTTGGGTTCTCTTCTCTCAAACGGGCAGCGTGTGCTTCTGAAACATCACTCCCACGGGCTGGGATTGGGGTGGAGTGTCCTCCAGCGCTGACGAGAGGCGGCGGGGGGGGGGGTAGCGCGCTAGCACCAGATCCGGCGCCGTGGCAGGCACCGGCAAATGAAAGCTTCCCCCACAAAAGGTTGTTTCCCGCTTGCTCTGCGCTCTGTACGGCAGAGAAAACCTTCACAGAAACGGCCGTTGGCGATGCTCACTCAGTGACTAACAGCCAGCCGTGTAAGTGCAGTGGGTGGGCGGACTTGAGAGGTGCAAATGAAGGGATATCATACAAAAGCGAAAGGCAAAAAAAGAGAATCCATCATGCTTCCCCAACACACACACACACACACACGCACGCACGCACGCACAAACCGGCCCGTCAAAGCTGGGTTTGCAAATCTCAGTGACAGTGAACGATGGTGCCCCCCGGTGATTGCTCTTACCATGGTCACTCTCCGTGCCGGACCTCCCCCAGTATCGCTGCCTCCGCTCGGGGCTGTGTGTGTGCCGCTCGATCACCGCGGCGATGAAGCGTGTGTTGCTAACTGCCCGGGATTGCAAGAGGCATGGTTAGTCCCAGAAGCCCGAGACCTTCCCTAGACCTTCGATGTCAGTCTGGGTTTTCCGAGGAACTCCAGGGCCTCGTTCCGCGCTCTTTGACTTTCCATTCAATCCCACTCTGCTGCTACCCAATTTTGTAAATACGCGCCAACATCAAAAATAAACATGAAATTTTATCACTGGTGACCATTAAAAGCCTGAGGTGAAGATTAAACAATTTCTCTATGAGATGTGAACATTAACCTTTTCATCCTAAAAAAAACAAGTCAGGACTCACTGAAATCAAAGTCAGAATGTGACATTAGCATTCACATGTTCATCATTCATTCATTCATTCATTCATTCATTCATTATGTGATGCCTCAATATCAAAGAAATGGTATCTTGAGTCATATAAAGTCCCTCTCTTCTCTCCCCGTACCTCAGTTCCCCTAATCCAAAAAAAAAACCAGAGTGACACACTCAACACATCAGGCCAACTTACTTATTCCCCGATCTTCATGACTGTCCTCGTCCCGGTCATCACGCTCATTGTCCAGGTTGGACATCCGAACCGACATCTCTATATGGAGAGAACTCTGAGCTTAGCCAGGACAAAAAACACTTTATTTTGCGTTAAATAAGCTGAAAAATAGGAAGTGAGAGTTCTTATTATACATCTAAGGTATCACACAACAAATGCACTCAATATCCGTCTGGAGACGGTTCAATAAGCGAGAGACTGACGACGTCAATCTTGTACATTTTCACAGCTCGACAGCAGTTCCATTTTTATTATGAAACGCGGAGTGAGTCTTAAGCAAAAAAGCTACGGCTAAGTGACCAATTCACTCTGATATGAGTCTCCATGTCTTCAGGGGTTTACCAACGCCACTGCCGGGGCATCTTGGCCAACAAATGCAAGCCAGGCCTGGGTGTAAGTGATGGTCCAGCCCCAGAGCCCCACCCCCCCGCTGGCACTCACCCTGGGCAGCCAGGGGGGACATGTGCTGGTGACTGCGCCGGTGGATCTGGTGACGGTAGGCATACACGGCCAGAACCAGGACCATAATGCAGCCCATGATACCTCCGGCCACAGGCCCCACGGGGGCGCTCTTTATCATGCTGAGGGAAGCCACCTCATCTTCTGTGGAGAGACATGCCAGTTAAACTCAGGCCTTCAGAACAGTATCCTGTTTACCAGTGATTTTCAGTCATTCTAAAGACCAGACAGCCATCTCGTCAGAATTCAGCATGTTTACACTTATTTACCAGACACTGTTCTCCAAAAGCATAAGGTCAGCCAACACAGATTGCCCCTGGAACAGTTGGGATCAAGAGCTTTTCTGAAGAACACCATAGTAATATGACTGCTCTTCTGGTCATAGGATCTGAACCAATCACCTTCTCAAACAGACTGAGACACAAATCCCTAACCTACTGAGCTGCACACAGCCTATGGTCATCCATATGTCACTAATCCTTCATAATTATGTACATTAATTGGTGTTTCGTCTAGTCCAGAATACTGATCGTCCAGTCATTTTCAAGACCAGCTCACCCAATCAGCACCCTCTGGCTCCAAAGCCTATTCTGACAATCTGGGGTCTAAAACCAGCCTTAACACAGGTACAGCACAATTAAAATGCTGAACTGCTTCACACTCTCAATCTGTTGTGTGTTTCACTACATGGGACTTAATGGCAGTACTAATGGAGTGGGAAATTGCTCTACGCCCACCAGTGTCACCCCGCCCACTAGGAGTCACCAATCAGAGTCATTTTTGCACTAAAAGCCAGGTACCAAAACACATTAGAGAACAACACCCCCTGCTGGTGATAGCCACATACCCAGGTGCCCCATGCTATCCATGTAGGGGCTCTTAGCTCCCACGATGCCCCCGAAACACTCCTTCTGCAGGGCACAGTAGGGCTTTTCTAGTTGGGTCTTCCCGTCGCTGTCCAAGGTGCACCACTCGCAGTCTAGCACTCCGAAGCAGTCACTGCAGAAACAGATACATCTTGTTATGGCACTGGAATGCTGTCGTCGCGGGAGGGGGGAGAGCTTAGCGGCCTCTAACCCCAGACAACTCCCCTGATGGAGCTGACCTGCTGGTGTAGCGCTGGCTGCAGCGGGTGTTGATGCACTGGGGCAGCGTGTCCTGCAGACTGGGGTCCATCGTGGTGAGTGAGAGGGGTTCCTGGTGCACCTCGCAGCTGGGATTCCTGAACAGGGAACAGCCATAACGACCCTCCGAAAACGGCGAGTGCGTGGGAGGCTGGAAGAATACCCTATATGCACAAAACTTCTAGTCCTATATAATTATTAACTTTATAAGAAAAGCGAGTGCATTACGGGGGGGAATGAAATGGCTATTATTTGACAGAATGAATTGCCAATTAAGAGCTCGGGGGGGGCTGAATGTCTGATTATCATGACAACCTCGGCTTGATACAGCGACAAGCGAAATCGGCATGACTAACCACGCTAATTATTCGATCCACATGGCGTAAAAGCTTCCGCCCACACCTCCTGACGGACTCGGGTTTCCAGCTCAATGCGATTGGGCTCTTCTGATCAGAGGGGGAGGGAACAGCAGGGTCTCACCTGTTCTCGGTGTTGGTGAGGTTGCCAGTACACTCGTTCACCTCCAGGGGGCACTCACACGGGCACTCGCACTCGTTCTGCTCCATCCTGACGGGAAAACAGTGCAGGTGTTTTTGCACCATTCTTTTTGCTGTTTTTTTATGCCCTCCATCACAATCATTTAAATCATAGTAAACAATGTTATTCAGGCAAAACAATAAAACTATTCCAGGTGATCTGGGTAGATGGTACAGTAGGCCGCATTTTAGCTTCCCACCTGGACTACTGCTCCTACCATTTGAGTGTTCCTCCCTCCCGCACTGACCTGGATTTTCTACAGCTACTTTTCTCCAAAGCGACGTATACTTTTGTGGAAGCAGAGTCAGTCCCTGGAGCAACAGGAGGTCAAGGGCCTTATCAGGGGCCCAATGACAAAACCACTTCATTGACCCCAGGATTTGAACTTGCAACCTTCCGACATAGTTTGCGACCTTGTATGAACGTGTCCCCTGTGATGGACTGATATCCCGGCCTTGGATTTCCCTGGCCTTGCACCCTGTCTATCCTGGTATTAGGCTAACCTCGATTATGGTAGTAATGCGAGGCAATGACAGGATATTAAATAGTAGGGAAGAAGTTGACGAAAGGACACATTAGTATTTGGCCATTCATACTACACCACACACACCAGCAGCATGATCCAAACAGACCTGTGACAGTTGAGACAGAGCCGGTCCACAGTGCTGCAGGCGCAGAAGGCCAGCGAATCGCACGTCTCGTTGACGATCCCGGCGAAGGCGTTGGTGCCGGGGATGCGGGTCAGCCGGTACTTGGAGCAATGGCTGCCGTGAACGAGGTTAGTCAGGTCACCCTGTGGAGGACAGAGGGGGCCCGTTTCATACAACCATGATGCCAAATGAGTCAGAACAATATATCAACGGAAGATATTGATAACAACAAACTGACCTGTTTATGCTATACACAGTGCTGCTTTCCGTCAACCAAGACTACGGTACGTAGTGGAAAAAAAATTCAAAGTTTCACCCAAGAGTGCAGTTCTACAAATACGCCACATGGTGGCACTGTGACACAGTAGAACAGTTAAGCCATGCATTTGACAGTCCACCGATCAGACAGCACGCATCCCCGAACAGCAAGCATTCAAATAGTGATTGGTTACTTATATGCTGCTTGCTCTTTACACTCACCACAATGCTGGTGTTGAACTTGTAAAATCTCTGCACAGTGCGGTCACTAAAGCTGTTGCACAAATTCTTCTTCACGAAATTGGGGTGGTTGAGGATGTCATTGGCAACAAGTGGCTCCTACAAACAATGGGGCCACAATTACATTCCTTACAAAGGGAGATGCATGCATGTGTGAAGTGACAGATCAGGCAACCAATGAAAAAAACATGGCACTAAGACAACCAATCAGAGATGAGGAAGTGGTTCTAGTCAGGACAAAGGAACATTCACCCAGCAACGGCTACTGTGGGCCCTACCTTGTGTGTTATGTGCTGCTGTTCAGCTGGGGCATGACCTTTAGGGTCAATCAAAGTAGGATGAGCAACAAGGTAGCCTCGGTCCTCCATGATGAAACAGCTTTGGGACACAGGAACAACACACAAATGGACTTGAAGTGTTTGTGTGATACGGTCAACATGCATAACTGCCTGTAAAACATCAGTGAAAGCCCGAAAAATGATATTACATTCCATTTATTTAGCAGACACTTTTAGTCAAAGTGACTGTCATTGTTTTATAAGAAAGCAGGGCCAAGGGTTAAGGGCCTTGCCCAAGGGCCCAATGGTGACATTACTCTGCCAACTCTTGGATTTGAACTAGCAACCTTCTGATGATCGACTATGACAGCTGAACTGTTCCTGAAGAACTTAGAACATATTGAGTGTACATTTTTGGTGAATTAGACAATGCAGGCAGAGGCAGGCCTGTCCAGCCACTTTATCCGGCCTGCAGTGCCATCAGCCCTGGTGCTACAGGCTCCAGAGAGGTAAGCCGGTATAAATATCCAGCGCATGAAGGCTCTATTCAGCAGCCCTGCTTGGACGCTCTCCAGAGACCAGCCCCGCGGCAGCACCTTCTAAGAGGATGCCTCTGGAATTCCATCATAATCAGCTTATCTCCCTTTGTTTACGTCTTTCTTCGTGGAGAAGGTCGGTGTTTATTTCTGCCGTGTCATTCTTTGGGGCTCACTTTGCGGCGGAGAGCTTTTGGAGGACATGGGGGGGCCCGTAAGAATGCACCATTCAGGAGGGGGCAAATCAGATTAGTTACATTTAAAGGGCCTTTAATGGCCTTGACGGGGGCATGATTCAGTAACCCTTTCAGGCACGACCATGGCAGCAGGGAAAACCCGTCTGCTCTGCCCCGGTGGGGGTTTTATTTATTTATTTATTGTACCGGATTTTGTTGCCCTTGTCCTGGTTGCAGACGGGGAGCAGGTCCAGTAGAACCTTGTAGAAGTAGCGGAGGGTGAAGTCGATACCCATAACAGCCACTGCGCTGCCAGGGACTATCTGAGAGCTAGGGGGGCCAGGGGGTGGGAAAGGAGGAAAGATGGATGGAGAGAGTTAAAGACACACAGATTCTTCAGGGTCAAACCCCCCATGCTGGGGGGGGGGGGGGATTCCCGGTGGTCCTAGCTAGGCTGGCCGGGGCCCATTCCTCATACCGTGGGAGCAGTCATTGTGCCATGCATGTCAAAGTGCACCAAAGCAGCAAATCCCCCACCAGGGTGCCAGCTGAGCTGTGCCGAACTGAGTGGGACGGTCTGCTGCATCTAGGATAGGCTGGCCTTGGCAAGTCCCACCACCCCCCTCCCCTAACCCACCCCCGAAACCCCGAGAGGTTGGCGCGCCCATTCAGACGAGGGTCTCCTTCAGACTGCGAACACCACAGGTTGGCCAGACGGTGCAAATCATAAACAGGACACGACAGCCATGCCAACAAGACAGCACATTCCTGATGCGGCTTCAAGGTGAAAATTGAGGGGGGGGGGGGTGTATAGCGGGGGCAGTCAGCAGAAAGTGCTGATGAAATGTACCTTGAATGTTCCCAAGTCATCATTAATAAAGCACCTCATTAATACAATATTTATAACACTTATCAAATATTAATCAAAGAGAGAAAAGGATATGATCTCAATACATAAACAAGAAGGTTGGGGACAGCCCCCCCCACTAATGGCAGGACACAGGTGGAATGTTTAAAGTGAAAAAGAGAGTCATTCTGCTGGCCCCAACGGTATAGGGAGCCTGAGTCTGTCAGAGAGAGCTCCCTAACACTAATGCGATACCTGGAGGCATGAATGGTGTGACTGATGGTGACCACGTAACCAGCCCCGCCGACGTCCAGATAAGGGCCTGTGAATGTGATGAGGCCCGGGTTGGCCACGGCATGAAGGTACCTGAGGAGAACAAGCCACAACATCAAACGGTGGCCATCAGAGCCGACAGCTGGTTTACGGTCCTGTTATCGACCTCTCTGGAAACCCAGAAGAACTGAAGCAGCAATGTTCTGTATGCTCTTCCATACTTTATGACCTATTCTCTGAATTTTAATTTCAAAACTTCCACAGGGGTAGATTTTCCACAGGGGTAGGTTTTTCTTTTTGAGACAGAAAGTCTATAACTTGGCAGCCTGCTATTAAATCGACTATAAAAAGACCTGACTAGACTAAGGAACATGGATGATGAGTTTGTTCCCTACTGCACACAAGGAATCTGGAATTATTTCAAAGAATACCCCTCTACCCCCCCCCACAAAAAAAAAAACTCACCATTGTCTTCTGGTTGGGTCGAAGGCTTTGTCCATGAGTGAGCCGGGGAAAATCCGCAGCACCCCATTGGGCGTTGCTATGTAACGGCGCACAATATAACAGTTCAGGCTACTCATTTCCATTTGTGTCATCCATTCATCGGTTATGTGACTGGTAGCCATTACTTCGTTCCTGACAGACGACTGGAAGACAATGAAAGCACATAGTGGGGTTCCCTTTAGAGCCAGACTGAGAAGATCTTAAGCCGATGGCCCGCTCTTCTTAAAGAGCTGGCCGAGAACGAGGTAAGCTGCAAAAACCACCTTGGACACAGTTGGCTTTAAGAACGAGTTTTTGCCAGAACGAGGGCTGCCTCGACAGTACCAACATTAGACAAGCTAACCCCAAACTGATGGGAACGCCGGTCTGCGGCCTTCCTAGGCGTCGGCAGGGGAGTGGCATGGTTAGCATGCTGACCTTAAGGCCGGGATTGGCGATGAGGCGTGTGTTGTCACTCAGGTAGGCCGTGTAGTGCTCCACCATACGCTTTGTCTCTGGCTGGCTCAGGTGCTCGTAGGGGGAGGAGAAGCTCCCGGCTGACAGCATAACTGTTGGGTTCTCTGCGGGAGAAGAGGGACGGGGAACAATGGTCAGTGCTAACAAAATGCTAAAATGCAATAATGCTATGTGCCATAAACATGAGTTACAACTAGACTGTCTACAACAGACCCCTTCAGAATGCCCTAAACCTCTAGGGGGCAGCAGTCGTATGCACGGGACCCCCAAGGTTTGGCCATAAACAGTCACTACACTAAATTATCTAATAAACAAGTTACTTATTTAGGAGCTGCTGAAGCAGCATGCTAGCTATGATCTTCTGACTCTGCTAACATTACAAGTAACCACTAGAGTTGAGGTGTGTGTGGGGGGTGGGGGGGTCCTAAGGTGACTTTTTGAGTGGGGACCCAGAAAAAACAAACCCGTGCCAATGTGGGGTAGCTGGTATGACCCATGGTGGGCAAAGATGGGCGTGTTTCCCAGGACAGCTATGAAACAAACAGTGTGCAATTGATTCTAAAGCATGATTGTATAGACTATAAATTTGCATACAAAACAATGGAGACAATAAGTGAACACAGAGCTTCCATGAGAGCTTGTGGAGTCCAGAGCAGGACTAGTGACTACCATGGGCTGTCGATGGTGCTGAGGTTCTGCCCCGGAGCGTACCGACTGTAGCGAGCTGCTTGAAGTGCAGGCAGGAGCCGGGCTGGCCTAGGAGGTCCAGGCGGTGATACAGAAGCTTGCTGCTGGGCACCGTGTTGAGGTTCTTCAGGTTCTTCACAGGGATCTCGGGCTGGATGTAGACGATGCACAGGATGAATGCTGTGTCCTGGACCTGGACGGTCAGAGATTCGAGAAAGACAAAGGATACAATTTCTGAGTTTCCTGACCTGCCAGGGGGAAAAACAAACAAGGCCGACTTCCCTAAAGTCTGGAGTTCCCATTTCCTCACAAAGATAAGTATGATTTGATGCATTAGTCTTCAGACAGTTTAGAGCATTAAGCAATTTTACAGAACAATTAGGGTTTTAAAAGACCAAGCTGAAACTCAGGGCTTGGTGGCAATACCAGTTTCCAGGCATAGCTGACGTTGTAGGCTGCCTTGCTGGTGTCCCGCAGACGGTTCATGTGCCAAGAAAGCGATGAGTTCATCGGTACAGTGATGACCTGGCTGCCCAGGGGGAGGCTGGGAGAATGAAAGAAAACCATGGCAAATGGAAGAACCTCCCATGCAGACCACCAAGGCAGAAAAAAATACAGATTTTAATTTACTTAGCAGATAGTTAACCATATAGACTTACAATATTTTTTGAGAGAAAGCAGAGTACGACAGTCCCTGGAGCAACTGGGGGTTAAGGGTCTTGCTCAGGGGCTCAAAGGTAAAATTGCTCTGCCACGTGGGATTTGAACCGGCAACCTTCTGATCACTGGCGCAGCTTCCTAACCCACTAAGCCACACGTCAATACTGAGGCAGATCTGGCCCACATATCCCAGAGAGATCCATGGGGGAATCAGGAGCACCCACCTCAGAATGTTCTGCTGGACCTGCTGGAAGCCGGGGATGTTCTCATAGTGGATGATGTCGGTGTGCAGGGGCGGTTCAGCCATGAGGTAGGGCCTGGTGAGAGATGGGTGCATGAGGGTGTAGCCTAAGAAAGTGGGGGAGAAAAGAAAACAGCCCAGATGTGAAAATTATTGTCTTAAAAACCTTAGTTTATTATCCCTGTACTAATGAAGAATTTGCGATTACTCAACTTACTCCGGTAAAACAATTAGCCTGACAGATTCAAGTCAATCATATTGTGGAGGGAGGGGATACACTAAACTGTAGTTCCTATGAGTCTCAGACACGCAGCAGAAACCAGAGCTTCAGGTCTCCTGAGAACCCCTGAAACACAGGCTACATTTCAGATACAGCAGTGGCCATTCGACCGGATGCACCGGTATCCTGACCCGCTTCTCCACTCTGTTTACGATAAAGTACGCCACTCCAGTCAAACATTTCAGTCGCACTAGTATTAATATACTCCCCCAAGTAAAACTTTCTAAACCTTCTGAGGGTACAACACTCCCCCTTTCCAATATTTCAGCGTCACTAACAAAGACGGCATGTAGGTCGCGGCTTAAGGGAAAGTGAGACACAGATAGCCCGTAAGAAAATGCCGTGGGAATCAAGGAAAGGCCTGAGATCTCCTGGCTTGACTCAGCTGCGGTGATGTCACCTACAGAGACTGGTATTTCTCCTCAGTACAGGTGAACTCGACGCCTGGCCCCCTCATTCGCTAATAAGTTCAGTCGTGAAGGGTGTCTCTTCTCATTTCAGAGCTCAGAGCTTGCCGGTTGACAACACGGACACGGGGTACAGCAGGAGTGCCATCTCTGGAGGAACCTACCTTTCTGATCTATGAGAAAAGTGTAGGATGCCAGAGAATCCTGGTAGTAAGTCACATCTTCCAGGATGTAGGCCAGGTTGACATCGACACCCACGACGCCTAGCAACAGGTTGCCAAAGTAACACGGCCGGCTGACAGTCATAATGAAACCTGGATAGAGAAGGGCGAGATGTCCAAGTTTCAGTGTTGCACTGGCATGCTCTCTCACACACAATACTACATATTTCAAGCCATGGCTACTCAAGTATGTTCCTGGAGGGACCAGTTCTGAACAGTTCTATTCGACTCAGCCACTGAATCACCTAATTAAACCAATAAATCTATTCATTAGATAAATTCAACTCCCCTTCCAAGCTGGAACACATCCTAGACATCGTTAGCATGAGTAACATTAGTTCAGATTCATCAGTTTGACTAATAACTTGGCAGAAAAAAAATTACAATTTAGAAAAAATCCGTAATTAAGGTAATTGTTTCCATCTGAAAGACAAATGCAGCTTTATTCCAGGACTGTAGACTAAATAACTGTGCAGAGGTCCCGGATACTCACTGTCCCCCATCGGGTCTGCGTAAGGCAGGCTGAAGCTGGCCTTGTCGATCATGCGATTGAGTAGGTTTATGTAGAAGCGGCCCACTGTGGTCTCCAGGTTACTCAGCTGGTTCAGAACCATCATGCTCCCCTTGACCACCGGTAGGGCGGAACGGTCCGGAACCCCATACTTCACCGAGTTCTGCTCGGCGAGATCCCTTAGGAAGGCCAGCTCCTTCAGCCCAGTAACACCCTCTGCAGGGGACAAGGGAAATAAGTAGCTGGCTACAGTAACTACTCATTCCACACAGTACAGCCTCTCAGTTCACTGAAGAGCCTCAGCCAGACCTATTTTACATTCATCTTCAGGCTGCTAGTAGGCATCATGCTATTGCTTCATTCAGTTGGAGACGAAAGGGCTTAAAGGCCTAACCAAGGACCGTGCGTCCCTAGGACGTATCTGGAAGGAGGGGGTCCCTCAAGGCTGAGACCTTTCTAGAATAAAACAGCCTTTCCACAAACGACGATGATTAAAATGACAGAAATGTCGACAAGCAATGAAATGCTAATTAGCACTAAAATCTCTATTTACATAGGATCACATGTCTTGTGGTTTGGCTAGGCTCCGACATTTCAATATTGCTCGCTCCTAACCACATTCGCATTAGCCAACAAAATCAACAGAAATAGCGGGTGGAAAAAAGTGAATGTGCTGATTTCGGAGACTAAAAGCACGGGGCCCTCTAGGAACAGCACTGGAAGGGTTAACACTTAAAGAGACGGTGGGCCGGGCAGACAAATGAATAGACTGGTAAACATTTCGCAGAAAATCCCTGTAAAGGAGCTCCTTTTGTGAGACAGAGCTCGCCCTCTCAGCGGGTTAGTGTAAATAACACTGCAGCAGGGCTGCAACAAAAGCTGTGAGCACACCAGGTGGTGGGGGTGAGGTGGATCTGCGCTCAGCCCCATGTACACCCAATGGATCATATGCACAGCTGGCCCTGGGACCATGCTGAACAGTGAGAGATCCAGAGGAAGGTTGGCCAGACTGTCTGCGTATTCCGGAATGATGATGCGTAGTCAGAGACAGGTTGAATGCCACCCCCCCCAGTCCGCTGGGACCCCAAGACAGTCCACATTTATGCTCCCTCCCAGCTCTCAGCACACCTGAACCAAACAATCAAGAACACCTGGTACAGGTGTGTTAGAAGATGGGAGAGATAAAAAATGTGGACTGTCTGGGGGTCCCAGAGGACTGGGTAAAGAAACAGTGCAATAAAGGACAGATTATGTCTTGGGACACATTATGTAATTATCAGACTTAGTTCTGTGTTAGAATAAGACACATAACATATTACATATTCCTACATATTCCTCTAATCTATAATCTATCCAACCTCTTATTCTGGATGGAGTTGTGGGGGTATCACATATTACATCATATTATAGCAAAAAAATTCATCAACTAAACAGAATTACAGAGAAAACATTTCTGTCAGCCCTGCATTGGCGGGAACAGCAGGCCCGGTCAAGCCTGCGGGAACCTCACACTGCCTAACAGTTCCAGAAAGCTCCAAGTTGATAATGATACTTGATATGACACAGCAGATCTACCAGAATAAAGAGCCTTGCTAGCATTGGTCTTAAGCATTGCATAACCATAACCAGCCAGTGGAACACGTGAGAAGAACCTCCTCTCCCTTGTTCTGAGAGGATCTCACCGTTCATGAGCGCGTAGGTGAGGATCATGACAGAGTTGTTGAGGTACTGGTTCTCCTCCTTCACCATGCTGAGGGTGGCCCTCTTCTCAGTCTCTGAGGAGTCTTTGGAAGTCATGCCTGAGGACAGGTAGATGACCACCATATCTGTGTCTGTGGGAAGTCAGAACAGCTCAAAGTCAGGACCCGGGGCATCTCCTGTATGGGGGTGCAGCTATCAATTACCGGCAATTCACCCATAATCCCCCCACAATTCTGCATGTTTTTATCATGCTTCTCTTACTAAATGAAATTTCTGCAATGCTCGCCCCTATAGTAGTTGCAATGCATTTGCCTCAGGTAAACATGGATGTATTTTACCGTGAATGCATGTCAGAAGGGGGTAAGAATAATAAAATTAAGTAAAACTGTACTTAAACTTTACTAATTTAAATGATAATGTTACATAAGAAACACTGCTTAAGTTCAGTGTTACTGTTTTTTTTTAATTTATTGGATTTTTACAGGGTATAAACAGCAATTATGGGAAATTCTCCTTCAAAGTGTAAATTAACGGACATTATTTTAATTAATCCTTTCAATTTATTGGATTATGGCAATCAGAACATTCAAATTTGCATATATGACGATTCATTGTACATAGGATAAGGAAACTGGTATGATCATACTGTACTCTAAAAATAAAACATGTAATACAAATTGTACCTTGCTACTTGCTACACTGATATAATTATTCATAAAATCTGTCAAAAACGCAGTAAAAAAAAATAAATCGGAAAAAAAACATCAAAAAAGTCAGGCAAATAATAATATGAGAAATGTCACCCTCACTGGTCTGCTGCCGGGTGACATTGTTGGTGTTCCTCAGAAGGTGGAAGGCCCTCTGGAAGCCCAGTGCATGCTGGGTAGGGCTATCTGAGGCCTTGATGCTATTGATGAAGGAGGCCATCTTCCTCTTGGTCTCACTGGTGGCCGGGGAAAGGAAGGTCTTATAGCACTGGTCCAGGGAGCATGAGCGGACCATGTCAGCCACCGTCAGCACCGAGATCTGAGAAAAATAACAGATGGGTGAGGGGGCGCAGTGTACACAAGCGAGGGGAGAACACCCCGAAATCAAGGTGCATTGTGGGAATTAGTGATTAGTTCAAATATACTCATTATGGATTGTGGGAAGTATTGATTACTCCATACTGTACCAGTAAAAAGTCTGGACACACCTGCTTTTAATACATTTGTTTCTATTTTAGCTGATATTCACCTTATAGTAAAAGGCCTCGAGGTACTGCAATGACTAAAATAAGTGTTCAACATCTCGAAATTTTCTCAAATTTTAGACTCTTCAAAATAGCCCCCTTTTGCTTTTATGACAGCATTGCAGACTCTTTGCATTCTTTCAACCAGCTTACAGATGTAGCTACTTAGAATGCTTCTCCAACAGTCCTGAAGGAGTTTCCACAAGTTCTGGGCACAAGTTGGTTACCTCGCTCTTACTCTCGATCAAATTCACCCCAACCCAGCTCTATAGGGCTTAGGTCGGGGGATTGTGGGGGCCAGGACATCTGTCACAGCACTCCATCTCTTTCCTTATATTCCTTATATAAGACAATACAGTACTTAACCACAGGGTCATTATCTAATTGAAAGAGAAATGATTTTCAGTAGGTGTGTCCAGACTTTTGACTGGTACTGTATCTGCTCAATTTCAAAAAATGGATAAAGTTTATAACTGAACACGATTTATATCGCATTAAATAAAAAAAAAGCAACATTATCACAAGGCAGCATTTCCCAATCCGGTCCTTGGGGGCCCAAAGTCGGTCCATGTTTATGCTCCCTCTCAGCTCCCCGCCAGAAAGGCCACATTTTTGCTCCCTCTCAGCTAAAGTTGGAAAGGAGCAAAACCGTGGACTATCTGTGGGTCCCTGAGGACTGGATTAGGAAATTCCGTCATAAGGAAGGCGTGTGTTTCTCACCCTGTCATGCTCATCGATGGAATTGAGGATGATGAGGGCAGAGTCTCTGGCTATCTGGAGCTGGGTTTCAGTCAGTGAGGCTCCATGGTCGATCAGCACCACCACATGCTTGGGCTGAGGTCGCACAGCCGACACGTACACTGGCCTGCGGGACACCAAGGTAAACGTGACCTGTGACCCTGGGGTGGGGAGTCAGATGGGCTGGGCTGTTGACGCAGTCTCTGCCATCAGTTCATCTTATCCTCTTCACCCAGTAACCTAATCCTCCTCATATCCAGGGCTTCTTTGTTGGGCCGGCTTGGACTCTGAATTCCCTTTTGCTGACGGGGGTGGGGGGGGGTGGGCTCTTGACTAAGCTTACTTTACCTTCATCTGCCCTCTCAGCGCTGTTGTTCTTGGGCCACACACACTCCTACCACCCCACCCCCCATGGTTCCCACGGCGATGGTACTGGTCTACGTTCACCAAGCAAGCAAATGCCGGCAGTCGGTGAGGGAATCACGTTCAGCACTGGTGTGCCCACGTCACTCAAATTACCCCCAGGCAGATTTCGTTTGTTTGGTGCCGCGCTAACTTACATTTTTAAGAAGCGCAGTTGCGCAAACTTGGCCCCTCGAGAACATCCCGCTGATCATTGAGTACACAAGCGAGGCTTCGGCAGACGAGCACTAAGGCAGCTGTCTGCTGCGGTCGGATTTTCTATTCAGTATCGGGTCTTAAGGGGACATCATTCAACGCGGAGACCACTGAAACCACAACACAGGGTGCAAGATTCCAGCGGGCTTTGCTGGGCCCTGTCAGCGTTCCAGCGTAGGCTGTGTGGTCACATTGTTGCTGCTGAGAAAACCAGACATTTATCTGCAATTCTACTCAGTGCAGCAAACAGGTGCCTTTCAGGGAATTCCAGCAAACCACGATAATCTCCCTCTGCATTGTTTTTAACAGCCTGTCGACTACTTCTGATAACATCTAGACAGATTTACCGCCTTGGGTGGGTTACCATTTTCCCTGTAGAAAAACATCCTAAATGCCTAAACTACTACCTTGGGTTCAGCTGGACAACTTCAAGGTTTCTACTATTTGGGCTGAGCTACATCAGACTTGCACAGCACCTGCTCCGATGCTCGTAGGTCCCCTTGCAGTGAAACTTGTGAGCGGGGAACACTGTGAAGATCCCTTCCTCTGAGCTGAAGTACTGCCACTTGATCCCAGGGTTGGACTTGAGGTTGTCTGCAAGAACTGGAGGATGAGATACAGGGCTTGTCGTGAGTCGCCCTGGAGGGAGAGTCTACACACTCCTCTGTTCAACATGAGTCCACCACTGGAATACTGTATGCCTGGAACATGCAACTCTTGGAAAATCCAATGTCCAGTGCTACAGAACCATTGGTGTAGGAAAGGCGAGAAGGTCGAGGTGGTCCTTCTCTTAGTCAACCTGGGCCATGAAAATAATGTGATGAACTGAACATACAGCAACTGTGCTGACAGAACCGAGAAGATGGCATTGTGGGCCCAGCTGTTCCAGCCATTTAACCAACGTTATGACGGACATGGTTTTCCCTTGTGCTTTATCTGTGTTCCAGTTTGAAGGTATCACGCGGAGTCTGGGTGATTATAATCAGACAGGACGATCCTTTCTACCCCTCGGAGGACGAGGCCAAATGCAAGGCGACTCTGAACTGGAGCGCTTATGAGCTCTGGCAGCTGGAGTCCGTTAAATGAGGGAAAAGCGGGGAACAGCTGGGGACACGGCGGGAGCCGGCACTCAGCGGAGCAGCCAGACGGCGCTCAGGCTAGACGGCTCTCGAGGGCTCCATCTCCATACATCCCTCTCCATGCTGGCCGGCTTTGTTTGGTCTCCCAGGCAACCATAAGGAGCCACAATATTCATAAAGGGCTTTTTGGGATTAATTAATTGCGTCTTCCCTAGTGTGAGTACAGAGACCCAGACTAATGCCTGGATTCTACATGTTGGTGTACAGAAGGTATGTATGAACACATCTTCAAAAGTTCTGCTGCAGTGATGGCTGCTGTCATCCGTCGGATAAATCTTTTTCATTCCGGTGCTCTTATAGCCATAACCGATTTCACCGGCTACGCTGGCAAGTTCTACCCGTATCGACCAGGAAGGCAAGCAGGATGGAGGTGTTGAAACTTCTAAGGACTATGGCTAATGACTATACAGGGGCAGTGTGTAGCATGGAGGGTTAGAAATAAGTGCTAATGTCCAGAAGGTCATAGGTTCAAATCCTGTGGTTGGCAGAGCAATTATATCAACGTTGGACCCGTAATCCCAACCATTTCAGGGATGCTGGCCAACCCTGTTCTTTGACCCTCACTTGTACACTGATCTGAACAAAAGCTTCTGTTAAAAAAAGTGTTTATAAAAAAATTTTAATCAATTTTCAATGAGCGTTTCTTGCTTATTTACGATATGTGAACATTTATATGTAGTTTGAACTGCAGAATAAGACAACACCACCTATCAGACTTGACTAAGAAGGGCCTTTTTACAGGTATACGACCTGTCTTTACTCATTTACCAGTTAACTGTCAATTACTGCTGCAAATTTTAGTGTGATACTGAAATGAGGCTATTAATATTAATGTGACTTTGTTTCGACAATGCAGATGGTCCGCACCATGGCTGCCCCCCTTCTTGCATGAGGGGCCGCCCTCTCCAGTGGACAGGCAAACTGTAAACAGACACGTAAGTGCCTCTAGGAGAGAGGATCAGGTAGAAATAAACAGGCCTATAAGGTTCATCAGACTGCTTAACTTCAGCATCCTGCCGCATAGGACGAACGATGAGGCAGTAAACGGACCAAACCAGTAGCAAGCAGTCCAGAGGGGTGTTGGGGGAAACTAACAACATGGTGGTGGTGGGGGGGGGGGTGATAAGCTAACTCTGCCAAATGTTTTCCGTACATCTTCAGCATGACTCTAGAGTTAAGTGACTGGATGTAGTTACCTGACTTCACAGCATTAGTGAATATCCCATTTGAGACCAAGCAACATATAGGAAAACTCTGTTAAGCACGGAATTAGGAGACGAGGCAAATCCTTTAGCACTGATATAAATACGTGCGTAATGAGGCTGATATCTGTCTCAGGTAAGGAAAATTGTCAGCAGTAAATGCAGTTGGAGGTGTTAAGCGTTTCTAAGCCGTCTGATAGTGCCGAAGCTTTGTGAAAATGAGTGACACAAATGGTGCTTTTCCACTGGCATACAGCAACCGACCCGTACCCACGCTGTACCACGGAGACTAGTTACAGCATGGTTTCAGCTCACTTTGGTTTTCCACTGCAGAAGGGTTGGCTCGGTAAAGGCGTTGCCGGGTTTAGAGAGCGACAATGATGTAAAAGTGAAGACACACTTATTTACTGCTCACTACTACTGTAGTGAGGCTGGAAATTTTCAAGTTCAAAGGTATTGGGAATCCGTCAATACATTGCGATGTGAGATGCTACTGCAAATAATCCGTGCATAAATCAATGCAGAACATTGGAACCTGCCTGCATTCTGACACAACCAGCTGAGCGTGGTCACACTTTCAGCCCTGCTAATAAGCAGGGCCATGCCAGCGCAAGTACTGCGAGTTGGGTACGGCTCGCAAAATGTACAATGGAATACCATCTCTTCATATGCACACTTCTTGGTGGCAGTGGAAAAGCACTAAATGCCTGAGAATTTATTTGAATTTTACCTTTAATTAAAGGGGATAAAGAAATGCTTTGTCAGACTTAAGGCATGTGCAAGGCTATGTCAATAGCATATTCCAGTGTTTCTCATCCCAGTCTTTGGGGAATCCCAGACAGGTCAAATTCTTGCTCTCTCCCAGGTCCTGACAAACCTGAACCATACAACCAAGAACATCAAACACCACATACAGGTGTGTTGGGAGCTTGAAGGGAATAATGTGGTTTGTCTGAGGGGGTCCCCGGGGAAAGAAGTGAGAAACACTGGCCTTTACTGACAAATTTTAGTGATAAAATGTAATATTTCACAGGCAGCACAGGGGTGCAGTGGGCTCCATGGTTGGTGGTTCAAATCCCATTTTTCTGTATGTGGCGTTTACCCTCACATGTCTCCAAAGAGACGCAGCCAAGCTAATAGGCATCTCTAAATTGTCCATAGTTTGCAATTATGTGTGTGTGAGTCTGTGTGCCCCGTGATGGACTGGTGTGCCATCCAGGGTATCCACAGCCCCGTCCATGGCCACCCCCACCACCCTGCACTGAATAACCAAGGGGGTGACTTATGGATGGAATACCGTCAATAAAAATAATTAAAACAGGCAAATTCTGCAAACATGGCCTATTGTTGGTAATTATATCATCATAATTACATGAACACATGCAACTGCTGCCAAAGTTAATCTTGGCAAATTGGACTCAAGTTCAATGTTTTTCATGCAAATGAGTGTCAATGTTCCAACTATAACCTATTATTAAATAGTTCATTTTCTGCTGGGAAATCTCGAATAGCCGGGAGGATACTTACTTACGGGGCACTGCCAAAAAACACAGTTTACCGGCTGTGCACTTAAAGTAAAAGGCAACACATAACACGGGTAAAAAGGCCATAAATAAACATTAACAAATAAATCAGTTAATGAAATGATCACTAACATCCCCATGTCTAAGCGAATCATTACTGGTGAATCATTTACGCTGCTTCAAGGATGCAAAGATATTTTTAAAATTCTTATCAATTGGCTAAATAAATGTTAAAGCATCGAAAAGGTTCGACTTAATCTTTGGTATTATCCCAAGAAGGTATTCACAACATGCATTTTAGCAATATGTTAGTTGCCTCACTTGTATTTCGCTTTGGACAAAAGCATCGGCGAAATATTTGAAAAATGTAATTTTTCTCACAGTGTACGACTCATTTGAAAATGGCGAAACAGAAAAGGTGTGATCGACACATACAGCTATGCAATGCATCACACTGAATGTAACCGAGAGGGAGAATCTGGAAAAAGAATGCAAACCAAAAAGAATGGAAATAAAAAGAGAATGACGAGATCAAGGATATCGCATGTAATCCATTTGGTTTATAAAAACCTAGCCTGTGTGTGAGAGAGAGACTCTGACAGACTGCGACACCCAAGTTTCCCATCATATCAAAACCTTTCAATTTAAAATTTAATGACACATAGGGAATATTTAGTTCTCTGAAGTTAGTTGCCATGGAAACGCTTCCCTAGCTGCAACTGGCTCTCCGTGGCAGTGCACGAGCTATGGAAAGAATGGTGGCGGGGGGGGGGGGGAGGGGAGGCGAGATCGCACCTGAATTGAGGTCCCGGCCAGGATTAAAGGCTCGGCTGTTGACGGCGGGCGACAGGCGGTCACAGCAGATGGTTTTCGAGACGTTTGTGTTGAAATTGCCGTCGAAGCTGAGAAAAGGGCCCAAGAAGAACCAATCAGCCGACAAATACAGAGCTGTGTGGGCGGAGCTTTACAGGCCCCAGAACCCAAAACAACCCCAATGGACAATGTGATTTAGCTTTCAGGGAGCCCAGTCTGTTTGGCTAGGATGTTGGCCGCAACGTCACATGACCTCCTTACACACTTTTTCAGTTTCAGAAGCCGGAAGGATTCGCAATTTTGCAGAGATTCAATAAGCAGCAATTTGACAGGACGCCCCCCAACGCTGTGAAATCCAGTCCTGCTACATTATTATGAAAACTTGGGGGTGCAGTGGAATTTCAGGGTAATACAAGCAAAAAATAATGGAGAAGGGCGTGGCAGCAGTAAGGGGGTAGGTTGGACACCAGTCCAATTTGTCTGCGTCTGATATAGTGTTTAAATGCCCAGAGCCTATTTTGGCCCTGAAGCGAACCCAAAGGCCACCTCAGAACCCGACCTTGACCATGGGGCCGGCACGTATCAGGTTGCTTGCGGGTCATGCGGAGCCTGGAGCACTGGCTCAGATGGCGGCCCGGGTCCCAGCGTTTCTGGGGAAACGGCATTGTTTCCAGGCCGCCTCAGTTTCCCTTTAACGAACGGCTGCTCAAAAGTGATGCCCCCCCGGGGGAAAAAACCCGCTCCACCCATCGGGCTTTGATCCCAACCCCCCCCTCCTGAGTGACTCAACCAGTCAGGGCTCCAAGCCCCACACATTTGCGCGCACGCACGCACGCACACACACACACACACACACACACAGCTCAGGCCAGGGAGAGGATGCTCGCTCTCTCTCTCGCTTGACTGACAGCCGCTCTGATGTACAAGCCGCTTTGAACTTCAGAGATTTAATTCCCATCAGGCTGCAGTCATTACTATTCCCCTTCAACACACTTTACATGTGGGGGCTAAAGCAAATGACGAAGATAAAAAAAAATATATATATATATATTTGCAAGCGCTTTGAATTTTACATCAAAAATAAAAAGGAGGGGAGAGACAGAGGAAGATGAAAAAAACCTTGAAGCATTTTATATTTACCCCAGCGTTAGTTTGGATTCACCATGTAAATGAAGGTCTAGGAAAACATTTCAGACTGGGGGGGTGGGGGAGGGGGGTGGTAGTGATTCTAAATTCAACAGCAGCCCCTGAAACCGAGCAAATCAGGTGAATTTAAAGAGCAATGAGCCCAACATGCTGTTTTGGAAAAAAAGAAAAACTGAACCGCAGGACTTAACATCTATCCCTGTGTTTTATGTGACTGGAAGTATGAAGCTGCGTCTGCATAAAACGCTCAGGGTGACCTGGGTCGGCTCGGTGGACATGGGCGCTGATCCGAGTGAGGGGGGAGCGGGGTCTCCCAATTTCCTTTCTGCACCACATAGCGGGGTGTGGAAATTTAAGACGCACCGGCGGAGCCACCCCCCCCAGAGCCACCCCCCCCCCTTGCTAGCAGGGTGGCTTTATCCTGCTCGTCCTTCTGTACATGGCTACGCTGTTCACAGCCAACACCATCGGAATCTGCGCCTGGCTTAGGAGGGCATTCTGGGAAATGGCGCGAAGGTGGGTCAGAAGGGGTGCTCCGTATCAGCCCCGTGATAAAGCCATTAAAGGTCGCTTAAGATCCCTCCACCCCCGTCCCGAGACGCACTCTTCATCAGTTTGGTTACTGGGCAAATTAATCCACGCCGTTCTTTGTGCTCTTCTGACTGTTTGCAGGGATTAAACATGAACAATGCGAGGGGGGGGGGGGCAACCAATAAACATGCAGACGCGGGCAGGGAAAGCGGCTGTACTCTTCATTTCCATTCAAGACATCACAAACCGACTGATTTTCCCTCCTAAGAAAATAAGCCTCACACACACGTATATCTGTTACTCTACTACAGGCAGCTGATGTCTCTCACCACTGGAGTCTGGATTTATTCCAGCCAGACTGAAAAATATGATCATGAAGGCTGTACTTTAGGCTCCAAAGGGCAGTGGGATCCAGTGGTTTAGTTGCTCATGATGGCAACGTGCTGGAAATATTAATGGCACAAACTCAGCCCGTAGCTGGTCTCTTATTATGGTGACCCAGATTTGCTGATGTGGTAAAAACAGGGAAAAGTTGCCATCCGCTGTATTCTGAGAAGACTCTTTAGGCCCATGAGTTGGGGTTGTAATGGAGAGAATTGCCCAATCATCTCTCCTGAAGACCATGCTCTCGACAAGGGGAATATAGAGGTGAGGAGCACATTCATTCAGTCATGGAATCATCTCCCCCAAAGACAGAGATGCTTCTCCTTATCTACTGCCGTATGGTCATACAACCGTGCCCGGGGTACAAATTACACGAGGGCTTTCGGGGGGGCCCAATTTACCTGTGTGCACCACGACTTCCCAAGTCACATGCACGCACATACATATAAGCGCGTGACAGCGCGGTCAATAACAGGGTCACTGCGAAAAACAATTTACTATTACTACAGCAGACAGTTTATACCGTCAGTAACACCTCATACAGGCACAATAACAACAACATAAGAATCACGCAAGAAGTCTGATTAGGCTATCAGAGCAAACAAAAAACTACAGCACAAAGCAGAGGAACACAGCTAACACCTTTCGGCTTCTCATACACACCCCATCAAAAACAATGCATAACGTGAACAAACAAGCTGGCTAATTTGTTTTTAACCAGAGCAAACAGAAAATAAAATATACCCAATAACACAGAAGTGTACAATTTTTTTGAACTCCCCTTAAACGTCTCAGGGGAAGCTTTCTAGAGAGCCCATGTCCTTTTCAGGGGAGCCGAGCCAAGCTCCCCTTAGCTCCCCCATAATCCGAACCATGGTGCTGCCTCTTCTAAACGCACCTGTATAATGAACGGACACTGAATGTACATATGCCTATTTGCAGCCATCTTGCATTGCACTGCCTTTACTGTAGCAGTTATACTTAATTTCTTTTTAAATTAAATTTTATTACTGTCTATTTTTATCTACTTTTACTAATATCATTCACAGGCGTGGTGCGGCTCAGCAGGTTAGGGTGCTGTGCCTGTGATTGGAAGGTCACCGGTTCAAGTTCCAGATTCGGCAGAGTGATTCCACCGTCCTTTGAGCAAGGCCCTTAATTCCCAAATGACCCTGCTCTCTCAAACAAAAAAGCTTTTATTTCTGAATGATCTGCTAAACTGATGTAAAATGTTATTCTTCGCTGTATTTATTTCTACCTAAATGATCCTTTGTTACATTTATCTGTTTTGTGATAGTGGATAAAGAAATTTCCCCTCACAGGATTTAATAAAGTTCTGTTTTATCTTAGCTTATCTTATGAGACAGCTAGAGCCGGATGCAGCTATGCCTGGGAACCCGATCCAGAGAACCTCCATGGTTATGCTAAACCCAGAAGATCAGAAGATCCGCTGTGGTTACGCTAAACCCTGAGAACACTTTTCACTTTTTCCCCTCGCCCTTGCGCTGGGGTGTGGGTGCTGGGGAGGAGGCACGGACCACTTTTCATGTTATAAAGCCAGTCCCGTCCCGAGACTAAATACTGGGTCTCAAAATGAGCCGCATGTCCAAGTTTTTAAGGTCTTTGAAGTCCCGGAGCCAGTTCCATATTATCACACGGCTTCTTCAAAAGACATCTTCAGCTTTCTTCTTCCTCACTCCCAGACCTGAGCCTTATATAACCCAGCCGTACCTTCCCAAAAAATTCACCAGAGACTGCGGTGATGGGAGTGAAAACCCGAACAGGACTCCGGGCCCGTTTAGCGCCACTCGGCTCCCCATCTGTGGCTCTGCCTCCCGGCTAATCCCGACGGCGGCCGTTGCGCGCCGATAAGGAAACGGAGACGGCACTGGCCCCTGTGCGAGTTGATCTACCACAAGCTGCTCCTGTGGAGATTAAAGTTAAAAGCGCCCCCACACAGCACCCCCCCCCCCCCACCCAGATCTACATCCGCACTCTTTCTTTGAAGACCCTACTTTCCACAGGCCCGTCTGACTGCGATAAACCATTAAAAACTTTCTCCAAAACTCTATACCAGTAACAGCAACCTGTCAGACATTTTGCTTCGCAGATTTTAAAAACCAGGGTCAGAAATCATGAGAGATACCCCCAGGCCGTGACTGGAGACAGAAAACTGCCGCACGCTATGGGGCAACTGACAGATAAAGTCACGTGACTCACTCCATCATGGAGGGTGGAATAGTGCAGCAGTCCTGCACGGTGGTCAGCGGCGAGGTCAGGTGCGCCGTGTAGGAGGCCTCCACCACCTGCTTGTTGCGGTTGACCACATCCAAGTATCGGTTGAATTTCTCACGGATCTTCTTCGCCAGCTGGGGACAAAGCAGTAAAAGAGGCGAAATGTCAGGCGTGTAAACAGACAGCAAAGACCCGTCACCTTGGGGCTGCAGGGAAATCTTAAGCGGTCACGTGATTTATCGCAAAAAGGCTGAATAAAAATAAGAAATCATCCCGGGAAAAGTCACCGGCTCCCAGGGATCAAAGTGAAACGGCTTCCATTTAAAGCTGCGAGGACGCGTGAGAGCTTGTGATACAGAATTCCCGTTCCAATCACGTGACAGATGTCTCCCCCTCGCATATCGGGTGTTCTGCAGGCCTATGCGGACGCAAGAAGAGACCTCCCTCGAGTAAAAGCAAACAAGAGTAGAAGAGCGGTTTCGACACTTAGCACCGGGGCCCAAACTTCAGCTCTGAAAGCAGCAGGAAGGCAAAGTTACACACTTACTCGACACTGTTACGAGTGACCTTAAGTGACCCGATTGGGGGTCCAACTAAAAATACCACGAGGGTCTGTGGACAGACACGGCGTCCCATGGCGACCCTAAAGGACGGCACACCAGAGAGTTTAGAGAAAGCTGCCAAAAAGTACAAGGAAAGGAAAAGAAAAAAAAAGAAAAGCAAACTCTGAAAGCCTTAACATCTGCCAAGCGTGCTTCAGCCAGAGGGCAGGGGTCAGAATAATCATGCAATCAACATTATTTTAGTCGTTTTGACAAAAATAAGGCCTTGATTTGAGCTTTCAGGTTTTTAAATAAAATTTACTCAAAAGTATAGCAGCATGGTGGTTCAGTGGGTAGCCCTACAGATGAATACTGTTTGAAACCCTCCCCTGATCAGTATATCTAGAGTAAATGGGAAATATGTATGTTACTATGCACATATGTGTCCTGAGATAAACTGGCATAGCACCCAGGGTGTACCCCATCCTAGTGCCCTATGCTGCTTGGGATAAGCTCCATAAAATCCCCAACCATTTGTCTCACCGTTTTATTAATGCACTGTTTAATTTTCTGTCTTGGTGCTCCTGATGGTGGGCAGTTCCCTGTCTGCCCCCCCAGCTTGGCTACACATCTGCCATCCTCCCCCACTTGCTGCTAGAACACACCACACCTCCATCCCGTCGAAGGAAGCAGGTACCTCACCTGCCTGTCCTAACATCAACTGGACCTTCTGCATTTATACCTGGTCAATTCACAATTCTACTTTATAAATCAGGAGTTTGTTACTTTGGACTTCCTCTGTCGGCCCCTGGAGGATGGGCTCCCCCTTTGAATCTGGTTTTTCCTACTAGGAAGTTTTTCTTCGCCACTGTCACCTCTGGCTTACTCTCTGGGGGTTTCAGAAAGGGATAATGGAAAACGCTGTGCGACAATGTAATATCGTGAAAATGCGCTACATAAAAATAAAACGAACTGAATTGATCCGTCAGATTCAACAAAGGCAGCGATGGGAGGGGTGAGGATGTTAAATGAAATGGCCATCCTCCATGATCTCCAAAAGCCACGTCTTGAAAAACCTTTTTGCTTTTAATGATTAATGTTTCATTAGGTCCTGCTAGCTGCAGTATGAAATTCGGCGCTAAAAAGCAAAGGAGCCATCAAAAGAATAGAAGCAGTTTTCAATGGACATGCAGACGGGTCAGCAGAAGCAGCACTGGGCATCCCTGCCTTACCTTAATGTGCTGTACCGCAGCAGAAACGCCAGCTAGCCACCAGGTACCGGTCAGCAGCGGCCGCGCCAATTTACCAGAGCGCCTCACACCTACGATGTCGCCTGATCTGATGACTCTTTAGGTTCTTTAAATGCTCTTATGCTGCACTTACTGGCCCCTGAATAGTCTTATTAGGTACTTACTTTGTTAATAGTTAAATGAGTAGTTGTGTAGCTCCTGCCCGCCCAGTAGGCAACCAGTTGATTATAAAGAGAAACCAGAGTACTCATTTGGTTGGTTGAAACAAAATCTTGGTCTAGATTTTTACTTTATGGACCTGAACTATCCACCTTTGGTGACAGTCTGGAATAGGGCACATACAGTATGGCCAATTATTGAAAAACCAACTAATACTGCCTGTTTTTGGACTCTACGAAGAACCCAGAGTACACAGAGGAATCTCACACCAATGACGGCCCCAGACCGTGGAGGTGTGAGGCAGCAAGGCTACCCAGGAGCCACCATACACACCACGAGAGGCAGAACAACCAGACCCTCCATCCATGACTTTTCACATGGCTCAGAACCAAATGAAGCTCACAGAAATCTCTCAAACTGGGTGCAGCATGAAGCCTAAGGAGGCTGCAGTCAAAGATACCCTGCAAAGCCTGCCTTTAGGTCCAAACAATCACCAGAAAGAACAAAAACTAGCAAGCCGCTTTTGGAAAACACCCATCTGCAGGTGATGAATACCTGCATGGCAGATACACAAGCAATCCTACGTGTAACAGAGAAGCTGCTCAAAAAAATGGGGAGGGGGGACTTGTCAGCTCTGGCTCTATAATCTGGGGACAGCAGTCATTACCATGCTAACAATATGCAAGCGACGCTGGGAAGAGCAGCACATCTCTGACAGGGGTCCAGAGACACTTTCTGTCAGGATTCTGCTAATTACAGTTTGGTTAGAGATGTAGTCAACCAACCCCCCATGCCCCCACTCCTTCTACGCACAGTAGTGGCTGCTTCTCGCACAACAAGAGACCTGGCACACATTTACTGACAGCGAAGGCGGGAAGGGGGTGGCTTTCAACAGATAGGGAGCATTGTTTTTCCGGAAGCTTCTTCCTTTTGATCGAGGTTACGGACAGGATGACATGCGTGTTTCTGCCATATTGCTCAAAAAGCTTCGTCTGAAAAGCTTTAGAGGTCAGAGAAACATTTCAGAGTCTTAGTCATTTATCTTGCTTTGCGAAAGGCGATTTAACAAGTCGCTGAAATGTGTGACGGGTGGTTTACAAGATTAACATTTTGGAGGGAAAACTAAGGTAGCTATTTAAGGTGCTTATGTGGGTTAGGGTGAATGAGCAGCTGGCTAGGACCCGCTCCCCCACACATGCAGGTTGGAGACTCAGTGGGTGGCTCACCTGCTGGACTTCGGTCTCTCCATTGGAAATCTTCTCGGAGTAGACGAAGGAGTTGAATATTCTCTGCAAAGAAGCGAGAGGAGCATTAGGGGGTCGATTTGAATAGATCCCAAAGAAGATCATTTCAGGGTGACATTCTGCATGAATGCGAGCAGAACAGGCACCCACCTCACTTAAAACACAGCATTCAGGTGACACGGCACACCAAACACGCCAAGGGGAAAGCGAGCGAGCACAGGTCTGACAAACATTGAGGCAAGGTTACATCATGGCAAAGTAAAAAATATACATTAAAAAATACAGTAACAGACCACCATTTTCACATCTCTTCACAAACTATTCCTACACCCCTGAAACCACAGGTCCCCACAATCTCGCCTAGAGCATGCCGACAGGCAGTGCGATTGCCTGCCTTTACAATCCTTTTGCAATTCCTTGCATATTTTCATGCGCTTCAAAGAAATGCACAAGACCTCACACATCCCTAAGCGTCCCCTTCCGTCACAGTTAACAAGCTGATCCCTGAAATGACAGTATGTTAGACTTAAATTATATTAACTGCCCTTCATCACAACCCAAACTCCCCAGAACCAAATACAGGCCAAGCATTGTTGGCTGGCAGACACGGGTCAGGTATCGTATACAGGCCCTTTGCCCCCTCCCCAGCAAGGACTATATGTTTGACGCAGGTTATTTTGAAATTAAAAATGATACACACACTCGCTGCCTATCGTAGGGTGCTGACTGTGCGAGGACGGACCTGCTGTATCGCTGGAAACAGGGTGGAGACATTGTGTGATCAACAGATGTTTGACCATGCAGCCCAAATCCAAACACATCTTTATCTACAAAACATCTGAAGAGGCCTTTCCCACAGGCAGCATGCACTTAACTCAGAAGCAAATATACACAGGATCAGAATCTCCTCCAAGTGGCCAGATGCAGTGCAGGTATGATTCATGTCACTGCCATACCCAAGACTGTTATGGTCTACCCGCTCCAGTTTGCCTAGGGATGGGAGGAAGGAGACATTGAATTGGCTGGGATTATGATGCAATGTAAAACTGTCCCCAAAAGGACAATGGCACAAAAGTGAGCTTCCCTCAGTGCCATCCTCGTACCCAAATACGTGTGACTAACCCGGACAGCACGTGGTGAAATACTAGTGACTACCCCAGAAACGTGGAGGGATGTGCCGATACGAGGACATTCTGACAGGTCCCATTAACAGCAGTCTTTGCACTCAGGCCTTGATAAATCTGCCGCTAAACGCCATTTCAGCTAAGAGCTTTCGCACGTGGGCGAGAAACCAGATCATCCGTGCCAGGCAGCAGAGCAACACTCTTCCCCGTTAAAATCCCGCCGTCTGAGGATAAACCTATTAGCAATTCGGGCGTCTTCAAAAAGCCGACCGCAAGCAGCAAACCATATTAATTCGGGATTTTACAGCCAACTGAAAGGACGCAATCGCGTGAAAGCAGCTTTCAGATGAAGTTCCCTAATCCTCTCTTCGGGCCGTGAGGTCAGTGCCACCCAGCCCGCCAAAACCCTGTGGCCGACAGGCGCGAGGTGCAGGCGCCGAATTGTGAGGCAGAGCTCAACACACACCACGGGTCCCCAGGCAGCCAGGGCCCCATCTCCAGGGACGACCGGTAACTCAGGAAAAAAACATTAAAAGGCCAATCTGTCACCACGGAGACCCTGGGCCCCTAGCGCCGGACAGAGATGGGGTCTCGGCTCCGCAGATGGAAGGCCAGGCTGCAGCAGCTGGGAAGCTGAGGAGCAGCCAGGTACTCAACCCCCCCTTTGCACGTGCTCAGTGAGAAGCAGGCATCTTCGTTTTGCTTCTGTTGGCCCCTACCCCACACCCGTCGGCCTTCTCTTTCCAAACCCACTGAGACCCAGCAAAGAGGACAATAGCAACACAAAGCAGCCTCCATCTGTAACAACCACTCTAAGACGGAGGGAAACATCCTGCACTATATAAAAATACTTTTAACCCCACTTCAAACAGAATCTTTGGGCATGAAAATAAAGCCAGCCCCCCCCAACTCCCCAATTTTAAACATGTACAATCAAAATAGTAACACATCCCATTTGTGATTAATGGCAAAACAGGTTTGGTTATTAAAGCATCTTTTGCACATACCCACAGCCCAGTCTAAGGCAAAGAGTGCAAATTGGAAATCTCACTGACATTTCTAAACCCAAGCTCTCTCGGGCGAGCAGACAGGCCTTTGAAGATGGTATTCGGTATGGTGCAGCTGATGTCGTCACCCCCCCCCCCCCCGCATTTAGACAGGAAAATCAACCGTCAACCGTCGAGAGGTTGAGTGAGGCAGGAAAACAGGAGCATTCTTTTGTTTGGGACAGGGGTAAAAGAAAAACACTCTAAAGCATCGGCTTGCATAAACGCACGTGACAGTCGTCACATCAACTGGGTTCCTAATGACAATAGATTCAAGGTTTTGTTCAGCTGGGGTGGGGGGGCGGGAAATGGTAATAATATTCACACGGTACATTTCCCTTCAAGAGCAAGGAAATTGTTTACTACAGAACCACCGAAGGGCTCGTTAGAGGAACTCCTTGTGTGTTTCTGCATGCGTCGTGAGACACGCTAAAACTATGAGGGCACCATATTCGCTCAGAGGAGCCTGGATAAACCGTCTGCATGTACATGGGACTCACAGGGCCATTCCTCAATATTTACTTTTATCCAAAGCTACTTATTTTGAGAAAGCAGGGTCAGACAGTCCCTGAAATAATTGGAGGTTAAGGGCCTTGCTCAAGGCCAAATGCTGACATTACATTAATGCAGATCCTGGGATGGGAACCAGCAACCTTTCGATCACAAGCACAGAATCCTAACCTGCTGAGCCACAGACTGTCCGGAAAGCTTTCAGGATGACGGTGAAATAGAGCAGGTTACGCTCACAAGTTCACTTTTACCTGGAGGTAAGAAAACAAACCTGAGAACAATTAGGGTGTGACTGAAGGGGGGAGGAGTGTGGCCCAATGGCTCATGGGGACCCCGAGGACGATGTGCGAGCCGGCAGGCGGTGGCGGTGAGTCACAAACATGCCAGGGGCTCCATTCAGGACCCGCAGCCCCAGGGCATAGTGGCTTACACGGGTTTGTATGCTGGCATTTATGTTCCTTGCACCTCACCCCTTTGTTTCACTTTTCACCCACTAAATGGGCAGCTGACCCTACGCTTAGACCCGAGCTTCACCCTAACCTCTCTGGTCCTTAGCGGGTCTTAAAATTAGGTAAATTCAACCTCAGATGAACAACACATGACATATTATACCGTGTGATTATTTAACAAAAACTAAGCCAAAATGCAGAAGCAGTATGTGAAAAATTAAGTGCTTCAATAGGAATTAAGAGGGTAAGTAGCAGTCTGGTGCTGCTAATCAAATGCTCTTCACTAACTGATCATCAGTAAGCATGACCACCTCTACAAAAGCAGACGTTTTAGCAGTTTAGCAGCATTCAGATGTGTGTTAGTAAAACAGACCGGTCAGACTGTACAATGGTCAGCGAAACTGCAAAAAAACGCAAGACCCACATTTCAGACTCTACAGGCCTCAGTTAGCATGTTAAATGTTAAAGTTCATGACAATATAATTAGAAAAAGACTGAACAAGTGTGGCCTGTTTGGAAGGGTTGCCAGGAGAAAGCCTCTTCTCTCGAAAAAGAACATGGGCAGTAGGTTTGCAAATTCGCATCTGAACAAACCACAAGACTTCTGGAAATATGTCCTTTGGACAGACGAGACCAAAGTGGAGATGTTTGGCCATAATGCACAGCGCCATGTTTTGGAAATTCAAAAACATATCAGCACAAACACCTCATACCATCATTCAAGCACTTTGGTGGAGGGGTGATGATTTGGGCTTATTTCGCAGCCACAGGACCTGGGCCTCTTACAGTCATTGAGTCGATCATGAACTCCTCTGTATACCGAAGTATTATAGAGTCAAATGTGAGGCGATCAGCTAAAGCTTGGCCAAAATTATGTAATGCAACAGGACAATGATCCCAAGCGCACCAGCAAATCTACAACAGAATGGCTGAAAAAGAAAAGAATCCAGGTGTTGCAATGGCCCAGTCAAAGTCCAGACCTCATCCCGACTGAAATGCTGTGGCGGGACCTTAAGAGAGCTGTGCATAAGCGAATGCCTGCAAACCTCAAGGAACTGAAGCGACACTGTAAGGAAGAGTGGGGCAAAATTCCTCCACAAGGATGTGAGGGACTGATAACATCATACAGAAAACGATTACTTCAAGTTATTGCTGCTAAAGGAGGTTCTACAAGCTACTGAATCATGGGGTGTACTTAGTCTGTCACACACGATTTCTCCATTTTGGCTTCATTTTTGTTAAATAAATAATGACACAGAAGAATCTGTAGTGTGTTGTTTTACACCTGACGTTAGATTTAAATAATTTTAAAACCTGCTAAAGACCAAATTATTCTTTTATTATGTCCTAATATGTAAAACCATAGAACTGAAAGAGGGTGTACCTTCTTTTTGACTGGATGTATGTACGTGTATTCTAATGCACAAATAGCAAATAAAGTTTCATTTTACTAACCCTGGCCCAGACGTATTTTGGAGATGCCTTTTTCTCCTACTGTAATGTTCACTTCACTTAAGCAATTAAGTGCAACTAAGCACTGCCTACACCCATTGATGGACTCCCCTCTGTTCCCAACAAAAGGTAATCAGACAACACTGAATGAAAACAGACCCAGAGGGTGGCAGAAGACAGGAAGTGGGTGTTATCCTGCTGAAAGCCTCAGAAGGCCGACCTGGGGTCACATGGGGGCTGGGCCGCTGCCGACTGACACCCATTGGCTAACACTCAGTGCTGCCCACATCATCTGGGAAACCGGAGATGTCAACCACGGCACAGGTGACACTACTGCAGCATAACGGGCAAAGCCCTCGAGGACACAGGGTGGTGATTCCCCATTAACACAAAGATGTGCACGAGAAACTATATCACTGTGTCCTACCATACCCATATTCCACAAAGCCAAAACAACCCCAAAACACTAAGTTTCATTCTAAGTGAAGAAAATATCCTGAAAAATAGCCCGTTGAGCATGACCATCTAGTTTTTAGAGAAATGACAGGAAATGAGAAAGGACAGACCAAAGACCATTTGATAATAAAAACAGTGGAGGTCTTACATTTTCTCTTATTTACGTATCTCAATCATTTACATACAGGGCAAATAAAGGATTCCTTTATATTCAAAGCTCCATGCACATAGAACTGGGGCAGAGACCCGAATCCTGGTCTCCAGAGGTGTGAGGCAACTATGCCAACCACTGTGCCACCATGCAGGCCCACAAGAAATTGTCATTTATGAAAATTTATCATCATCTTATTCTCCTATATGAGAAAGTCAAGACCTTGGCAGTAGATTTCATAAAAGCAGGAGAGGGACTTTGTGTCCAGGTCACAAAATTCTGGGAATTTTCCTGTTGATTCCCACATATTTTTGTTAATTCCCACGGAAAGTTTCCAACTCCAAAATTCCAAAGTTTAACTTCCCATGGAATGGAAAGTTTCTGGAAAGTTTCCAGAAATTTTCTGTCCCTTTGTAACCGATGCACCTGGCAGACGGATGTGGATCCTTCGTTGAGGTCCCTGGAGGCAGATCAGAGGAGGGCAGGCTCTGGCCCGCACAGCAACACCACCCACGGCAGACCGTCTCGCCAAGAGCCGTGCCCTTTGCCCGGGCAGCCCAGATGCGCACGCCAGAGGCGCTGGCACTGAGCTTGGGAACAACATCCTACCGATGCAGGGTGACACATGCCAAAGAGACATGGGTCCGAGACCAAAAGGAACGTAGGGCGTGCCGGCGAAACGCAAAGTAACCGTGAGAGAGTGAGTGTGCAAGAAGAACACTGGTCCGTTTAAAGTCTAACCGCCAAAAAAAAAAACAATTGAGCTAAGCTTATGAATTAAGATTTATATGCGAAGAGATTTCGAAGAGCCCTCCCCTAAAAGATGGCCAGTCCTAACATATCGATTAATAAGGGGGCCATAGCAGACAGATGTTGTTGTCTGGGGTTTGACAGCCCTGGCTTACAGGGTGGCCAGCTAAGCAAAGCAGGAGAGCACTGATATCTGCAAGAAAACAAGACTCACTTCAAGAAAAGCCCACCAAGATTGGGTCAAAATTGCCAGTGGGCTACTGCATAGCATCCCCAATTCCCAGAGCCTGCAGTCAGACAGCAGCGTCATAATGGAAGTCCGACAGGCTATGGGTGTCTGAAATGGACTGCAACATGCCAGGGAACTGAGAATTGATTTCATGACCCTCATAAAAATTCTCCCCTAGAACACATTACTTCATACCTGCTCCCCGATTTTAAGACTACATCCACGTCAAAATGAAAACAATCTCCAGCCACACAGGCGTTTTCTATAGACACTGAAACACAGTGAAACAAGCAAAAATGTACATGGATATAGCTATTAGCCTACACTGGGCATGCACACACTGAAACAATGATCAGTAAATGAGTTTCTTTTTGCACAAATATGCAGCAGTCACACTGTGTAATACACTATATACATACAGGTCAGCAATATGGGAAGCACCACTGAAAGTAGCTCCTCGATATCTGCCATGTTGGAACAGTGTTTATATCCATGTAGGGCGACCAGGTGACTAATCAGACAATGAAATGGTATAACTAGTGTCAAGAATCAAGTCAGGGAAGGGCCATGTGATGAGTAGCTTTTAGAGTCCGTTTTTTAAAATTCTCCATAATTTTGAAAACTGTGACAGCGTTTATAAGTGTCTCCATTTCTGCATGCTGAAACCCCCAATAGTGTGGATGAAAGAATAAAACAGTGTAATGTCCGCATTTCAAAACTCAGACAGCAATGAAACCGATCCGTTAGGCGTGGGCCTCACTTCCTGTTTGCACTGCAGGCCAAATCTCAGGCTCAGGGGGGGCCCCTGGGGGTATGGGGGAGTTGTCCCCGGTCATTATGTTCCCCAGGGGGACTTTGCCGATCTTTACCCCCCCCCCCCCCCCACATAAAAATCTGAACCACACCCCTACCCCCCAGCAACAGAGGCCCACGATAAGGGCACTTAGCTCTGCAGCAAACAGTCCTTATGTGGCTCATTCAACCAGATTCAGTCACCGTTACTTTGAGAAATTAACCACGGCACCTGCTGTACATCACAGACCACAGGCCATGTAGCAAAGTGCTGTTTTATGGTTATGAGATTATGAGAGATTACGAGAGAACTAGGAGAATGAGAAACAGATCTCTCAGACCTAAGGAGGGCCATACTGGGACAGAAAAGATAGAAGCAGCCTTCTTAAGTGAAATTATAAAGAGTGCACTCAGAACATTACCCGCACAATGAGAAGGTCTCCAATAATGACTTACTAACAGCCATCATCATCATCCACATAATTATAAGACTAGTAAGTCAGCAAGGAGGCCAATTTAGAACAAGAAATTCATTATAAAACATTTTGTTTGATCAAGACACCTGTGAACTACCAATTTTAGCACTGCGAGTAATGTGTTAAATTATGGCCCGGATAGCCAACAAACTCAAACAGGATTCAGGGCAATGGATCTTCACACGTTATGCCACATTTTCTGTAGAATTCCACTTCCATGTACACCAGCTCCCAAACAACACAGCCGAGTCACACGCACATGCAACCTGCAAACTCCGATTTTCACATCAAATCATCCAGTCGCATGTAAATGTTGTCACCATCAAACTACATCCAGGATCCACCTTAATCCAGCTCTCACACAAAGTAGATCACACCCATTCCATAGCTATGGTCATGGTCAGGATCAAAGTCCGGGTTTGAGAAATGATCAAACAGGGGAGGGAAATAAAAAAAAAATAAAAATAATTAAAAAAATAATTACACCTCAATTTCTCGAATCATTAAAAAAGAAATCTTTTCAAGGCATTAAACTACTCATAAATGTTAAACTATACTCAAACACTATTTCGGGAGTAGAAAACGTCTCGCAATGCTGAATTTAATCAAACCACTGAACAACAGCAAAATTAAAAAAAAAAAAAAAAAAGTAATGAGTTTTCATTAAAGACTTTATTTTTAGAAGCATGAAACTCCAGACTGAATCTTACAACCCAACATCTGCTGACTTCCCAGCAGTTCAGCCTTTCACATCACACACAATTTCTACACAGTCTCTGCACAAGATTGTTTGGTTAAACCTGACAGCACCTATTTCTTTAAAAGTCTTCCAACACATATTAAAAATAATATAATGAATTTGGCGCCAGATATGCTTTAAAATAAAAAATAAGTCCGTGACGTTGTTCTGGGTGCAGCTGTACGCACTGGCTGATGGCCGCATATTGCTTGAGCTATATTGATATTTAATGCAGACGAGCCAGATGGTGATAAAGTAACGATTTCACAGTGTGACTGGGCGCAAGCTCTCTTTAGATAAAAAGCGTCCAAAGTGCTGAAATATTATAAACACGTCTACACCCATTACTAGAGCAAGTAGGGATGGACCTCTTTCATGTTGCAGCTGGAATGGCCAAGCTGACTGGCCCGTGAACACATACAAGATGCACCCCACCCCCCTCAACACAGTGAGAAGACAGCGAAGGCTTGTTCTGAGGGATAAGGTGACAAAAGGGAGAAAACGCAGGTAAGCTTTGGGAAGCTTTTTTCCGCAATCCGGAATGCCATCAGGTAGTATATCTACAGAGCGAAGTGCCTTTAAAGGGATTAACACACCAACAGCATCGATACATTATGCTGAAAAACAGCTGCCTTACACTAATAACACTCAGGAGCAGCATCCATCAATCGCACAGCACTCCACATCTATAAGGAGATAAACAGCACACACACCGTCCCCCCCCACTCTACACTAATCCCCACCCACCCCATTCTTACGCCAATGCCCACATCCTGTAAATTACACAGAGATCTGGTATTTTTACACTGGTTTTCCTCACAAAATCACCCAACCTAACCACAGGTGATAACAGCATTATTACCATCCTAAAAAAGGATGAGAGTGTTTCGTGTCATTTTCCTCAATTCAGATCCTTGAAAACCTCTTGTGACCACTTGTTTTTTTTTTTTGTTTTTTTCCATGACATATTATTATTATTAGGTGCCATCAAGTCCATGTAGACCCCTGGTGACCATGTTGGTGCCATGATAGCAGAACAATCTCTCATTTGTACATCACTTTGGACAAAACCTTCTGCTACATAAAATAAATGTAAACATCTTCTGTCCAGGTCTTTCAAGCTTTCCAAAGGCCTACTGAATGCTGGGATGACCAAGTCCATATCCATCTTGCTGCAAATCATCCTCTTATCTTTTACCTTCAGTTACCTTTCAGGTATTGTGTCCCACCCCCAAGTACCAAATCGTATAATAAAATTACCAAAATAGTACTGCTTCAGTCTGGTCATTTGGGCTTCAAGTGAAAGTTCAGGCTCGATCTGATCAAGAATCCACTTGTTTGTCTTCTTTGCATCCATGGTGCTCTTAAAGCCTCTACCAGTACCGAAGTTCAAAGGCGATGATGCTCCTCAAATCCCGTTCCCATACACTGAACAGTCCTTACCTTTGTTCTTGGAGATATGTACTTCAGCTAGCTGGTGCGATCAACCTAATCGTATGATCCTGTCGAGCCCCCGTTGCCAGGCAGAGCCCTCAGCCCATAATGCAAGAAGATGAGATTGACTAACAGTGTACACATCAGAGCTGTCAACATAAGGGCGGTGCATAGACGGAGAGATCTTTGATGGAATTAACGCTCCATTGGGAAGGGGGGGGGGGTGCGTACAATATGTCATCCATTAATCAGAGTCAAATAAACCAAATAAATCATGTGCCCACATCTCCACAGAGAACGGCCCTTTGTAAGCAAATTAATAAAGAGGAACAAATGGGTCTTTACACACGACAAGGGAATAAATTAAAATTTCAGCTTCGAGATTAAAGCCTCGAGATTAACACCGCTATCTGTCATGTGATAATCCTAAGAGACCATGTGTCAAAGACCTGTTTACAGGTACTACTATGTGTTATTAATAGGTAGATATAGCCCTGCTTCACTGATTCTAAGCAGACAATTCTAATATGTATGGACAACCTATATAATCACCCAGGCAAAACAGAAACAACATCACGCACAGGACACACTTCAGACATGCAAGGAGCGTTCCCCAACTGTTTCTCCCCCAGGCATGTGGTCACTGTGACCTCTGTCAGTCGCTACCGAGGCTCTCTAATGCCCTGAGAAAGACACCATTGGGCCCCTTAATTCAACTTCACCGTCCCGAGCCGAGTGTAACCCTCATTCTACAGATACAGGGGGATACATGAGGACAGTACAGCTTCTACAGGGAGTGAGAGGGGAACCTTTGGCTTTAAGTTACTAGGTGGAAAAAGCAAATAAAAAATATGGGCATTGAATAAAATGAGGGGCAGATGGTACTAACCAACATGCGAAAACCCAGTCAGCCGACCTGTGGTTCCCAAGACGACCACAGGCCACACCCTGCACCCAGAGCAAATTTTTTATTGGCTCTGATAAGCTGCAGCGGAGGTTGGTGGGAATGGCTCAGTAGGACACATGACGGATGCACCGCAAAACTGCCAGTTAAACTTGGGCGATCCTTCAAGTGTGTTAGTTTGGTCATTAACCTCCTGTGCTCCTCCATAGCCTTTAACCTCCAATACAAACTGTTTTGTATCGTTTTGTATTGTAAAGCTTTTAACCCCCAACTGTTCCAGGAACCATCTGACCCTGGTTCCTCAAGTATATGTTGCATTGGGAAAAAGACTCAGCAAAGAAAAATTTGTATAATAATACAATAAAAGGTCTGGAATTCTTAAGTTTTCACTGCATAACGTTAGCGCTCATTAAAATAGCTCACTACCACACCCTAGTTTACAATATCAGGGGAGAGGCGAGGCGAGGCGGGTAGAGGGACATGCAGCGACTCTTTCTGAAGCTACTCATGAACACAGAGTCGTTTCCCCTTGCTGCTGAAGGACAGGAAGTCAGCCCTCCCAGCTTTAGGAACACCAGCATCACCATCACCACCACCACCCCCCAACACTGGCATGCACTGTCACCCAGCATGTCCCAGTCCAGGCAATTTACTGGATACGCTGGATTTAATTTCATCCCAGCTCCTACTTAATTATCCTCAAATGAAATGCTGGTCAAACGACGTACTCAATCAAATTTGTTTAGAGTGACTTTCAGTCACTTTCATACCCAACACTGAACAGTTAAATCTAAAGTGACTCATTAAAATCACAAATGGGTAGCATTCAATATAAAGGACAAACTTTTTTTTTTTTATTTAATTCAGCAATATAGGTAGTCTTCACTAACAGGGCTTAGGAACACACAATCCTCTGAGAGGTTCAGCTTGACAGGACGTGAGCAGTGTAATTCAAATCAACAGTGCAATCAGAGATAATTAATTTAGGGCTCAAACAGGCCACAAGCCAACTGGGAAATCCTACTACCAGACGGCAGGGATTACAGTCCAAACCATTACGGAATATAGTGCTTCCAGCCCATGAAAGAGGCCCATCCCTCCAAGTATATGTAAATGGCTACAAAATAAAAAGAACACAGCTGTAGATTTTTTTTTTTAAAACCATCTCGTTTCAGTAGTTCTTGATATGGAGAAGAATCCTTGATTTCATAACTGGAACTGCATATTAAACAATTCCCAAGATAAACTAACCCTAAGGAAGCCACCGCCAAACCGTGGCACTCAAACCAGGACATACTGAAGCATACTGAATTAACATACAGGAATTTTCCGGCACGGATTTCAGCATAGCAGTAGACTAGGATTCTGAATTAAGTCTGTAACGTTTGCTGCGAATCCTCCAAGATCCTGTCCTCTTAATAAACCACGGCGAGGATTCTGGTCTCGGCACGAAATTGTTCCAGCGTTTAACAAGCACTGCCTGAAAAAGGAAAAAAAAAAAAGCCTTTTGCCGAGGAAGACACAGCAGAATCCATGGTCAGCTTTGTCTTGAACGACATGAAGATGGAGAATTAAAACACACACACACACACACACACACACACACACACACACACACACACAGCTGGCGAACATCTATCGCTCCTTTCTGCCTCCCTATTGCACGGAGAGCGGGCCAGTCCTCTCTGGCTCCCAATTAGCGGCTCCTTTTCAAAAGCCCTGCACCTCCTTTCATCTTCCGAAACAGCCCTCCGCCAGCCGAAAGGGGCCACGGATCAGAGGTCACCCAAGACTACTTCCTGTTGTTTCATCTCTCAGCAAGCAAACTTAAAAATATATATATATTTCTACGCAGAAAGATCTCAACGGCAAGTACAATTATGATAAGTTCAGCATAAAACTAGCTTGGGTTTTCTAACAGCTGGTTTGGTAGCTCGAAAACTACAGCAGCTCACGTCCATAAAACCAGGAACACTTTTCAGCTTAAACAATAGTGTGCCGGAAGAAAATCCTACCCATTGTCACAGAAGACAATCACCAGGTGTTCATTCATAACGACAAATACAGTCTCTGAACTGAAGGTTTCAGTATAACTGACCCGGAGCCCATGGAACCAAAAACATTGGCAACTTGTTCGTTTTCTATGATCAAGTGATCATAATGATCAGAAATCTTTATGCAAAAGAGAAAAACCTCATGTCTAAAATTATTTAACGGAAATTTGTTTTCAAAACAACTAGGTAGCTTGTACATATCGAAACGACATGGGGGGGGGGGGGGGGTTAGCAATAGCTAACAGTATTTTTTTAACCATTATCAACAAACAGATTAATACACATTCTGAATGGAAACTCTGCAAATTTCCAGAATGTTCCAGGAAGATCTCTTTCCAGCAGTCACGTCCACACGCCTGAGAGACAGAGACGAGTTTGCACCTGCCAGGAGTGTTTCGGGGACCTCCACGCCATCGAACCACCATCACATAGCCACCCAAGTTGGTTACCGCTGACAGAATCCCCCCTTTGCCCCCCACCCCCACGATTCCTCAAGGGCCGTGATCCCAGCTCAGATTTTGAAAAAAGGCCCTCTAGCTTAAGCAAAACACAAAGGCTCTGTGTGAAACAGAGACCAGAATTCCCCAGGAAGAAAACAACTCAGCTTTACAGCAATTATCTGACAGAGGCTCCCATAAGAGGCTCTCTTTCTGTCAAAACAATATATTTAATTAAAAGTGCTCATCTCAGAAGACCTTTAGAGCATAACCCTGGGGAAAGAAGCTAGGTCTGATTGCCGTACCCTAACATCAGCATGTATAAATCCATGTTTCATCCAAAAATAAACAGAATCTCTTCCAGAGACGAAGATCAAGTTGACGCAACATGATCCAGTTTCAGACTAAATATTCACCTTCAAGATACATTTTTAAATTTAGAATCCGACGTTTGTGATTAAATGAACGTAAACAGCCGCACGGTGCCAGCAGATGGAGACTCTCCAGATCTCCAAATTCAGAAGCCAGCTGGGGCAGGTAACATGGCAGCGTTAGCACTGAGCTTGCGTGCGGCTGACACAAGCACGTGGAGTAAAAACCTTTGCAGATCGTTTCCGCTGCCCCCCAAAAGCCACTGTGCAGATAAGAAATGTGCAGAAATTAATTCCTGGACAAACACGCCCATACGTCTCACATCCATGTCTAGAAATGTTACACTAGGGAAAGAGGAACGGTGGACTTGCAGAGGAAGGTTCTCTTAAGGCTGTTCGAATGGTATAAGAAACTCCAACAATGGAGTCACACTTACACTTATAAACTGCTCCCCCCACCCCAGCTCTGAGAGCCGGGAATTCCGGCATTGGGGCTGGTCATTCATATCTAGTCATTCATTCACGACAATGAAAAAACAGCACCCCCCCCCCCCACAATGGCGTTTCACCCTAAAGGCCGCGTGCCCCCGACGACATTATTCACAAGTGTTAGACACAAGAGCATGTACACACACGTACACACACACACACAAACACACACACACACACACACACACACAAACACACACACACACACGCACAAACAAACACACACACACACACACACACACCGAGGCAAAGGTCTGGCCGTTACAAACGTCATAACTACAGTTGCTAGCTATTTGTACTCACACTGTGAAGTTTAAAATATACACTTCACACCATATTTGTAAAAAACAAATACATATAGTCTGAAAGAGGCAGAAGGGAAAACAGAGAGACCTCAGGCAGCTGAGCTCCATGGCAGTGGGGTGGTGCAGTTGGTTCTCATTGGGGATTTTGCTGGACTAACAAATGCATGTAATCAAGCAAGAAAGGCAGTGATGCCCCCCCCCCCCAAGTTGTTTCCAAAACAGCGGCTCTCCTTACCAACTAACCAACCAACCAACCAACCAACCCCCCCCCCCGTTCAGCCAAGGGGATCCCGAGACCAAACGAGGCTGGATTTCCTCAAAGCCCACTTTCATCAGCAACCCCGAACATGCAGAAGTGAATGAGCCATCCGAGTGTGTTAATTACATAGCCGGTTTCATTAAGGAAGTTACAGAGAGGCGGCTCTACAAACTCCGCCCATACAGTCAGCACCCAGAATGATCTGTCCTCCGGTTTTATATGCAACTGGTACTATATGGAAATAGAAGAGCCACGAAATGTAAGCAGACTTTTCTTAATGAGGTTTTGGCAGATCACAGGATGGGTAAATTTCACCTGGATTGTTCCACATATTCCAAAGTTTACCGGCAATCACAGGAGGGAGGAGAAAAAAAGTAATTAAACCACTCAATTCATGAGGCAGCCGAAATCACTACACACCAGGGTGTTTTCAGGACATAGACGGGCAAGGATAATCCACAGGTCGCTAACTCCAGAATGGCATGCCGGAGACATGTTTATACAACGATTCACCAAACTGGAAATAAACAAACAAACTCACGTTTGGCAGAGGAAAGGCCATGAAGGGTGAAGAAGGTGTGACAGTGCAGAAGTACATGGAGCAAAGACGGAGGCGATGATAGCAACACAGACACCACAAATGATTTAGGTCACACAGCTGCAGGACAACGGTGAAGTATCTGAGAGTTTACGCACATCTGGAACAACAGTATTCACTGCATTATTCCTCTTTTACGCCCTAAACCAATAGGATGGCCCTGAGGCTTTCCACACCCGCATAATCTGGAGGTCTGCCAAAGCCTACCTTACCTTCTTATGAAAACATGCCTCTCTCACCCCTGCCATGCAAGAGAATTTAATTTCCCAGCTGAGGTTTTTTTGGTAGCAATTATTTTCATACAATCAAACGGTGCTAAATCATGCCGTGACAGAGACATTTCAGGCCTTAAAGCAAACTCCCACAGAATGATCAAGCAATAAATAACACTGCTGGCTGAAATCAGAAGTGTTTCAAAAAGCTATAATTTGTTTTTTATAATTAGTTGGCAATTCAATCAGGGAGTGTTATATCTTAATCAGTTTAAAAGGCACAATATAATTCAAACTCAATTCTGTACACACACAAAGAGATATACGTTTCAGCACATCTAAAGTACATTATTTCAGCATTAAACCGGCACCTATCTTCTTGGCAAGACAACACCGTCCCAACACTGACCTGAAAACATAAATCATAGTCTGCAGCAAATTTTTGAAGTTGTCCAGCTGAAGGGTAAAAGGCAAAAGGCCATCAGTATCTAAGAAATCAGACGATCAAACACGAGGATCTCCCAACTTCATCTGTCGTCACTTCTTGGAACAATCACGGGAAGATAAGGTCAGCAGAAGGTCGACGGGCTGCTTGAGGGGAGCAGAGATTCAGCAGGAGAAATGTGAAGAGCGGCAAGAGACAGCAGACGGGAAGGTAGGAGGAGAGCATATCCATGAAGGAGCACATATCCCTCCACAGCTTCCCAAGTGGGCCAATCATTTGGCTCCTTTTTGGCAAATGCCATGGCAATGGGTAGCCCCATCAGCACTGATCCTACACAAGATCAAAGACCAACACAAATAAACCAATAGATGGTTCCCATGGTCAATAAACTGAACAATATGCATAATCAACTAAATCAACTGTGTGGAGACACTTCCATATATCATTCTGGAAACTTCACTGTCAGTTTGCAATGTTCCAGACTAGAAAATATAAAATGAATCCCATAATTTAATTTGAGTTGCAATCATGAGTAAATATTACAATATGTAATACCAGCAACATCGGCCACAAGCCTAGCAACAAAACCATGACTGTAGTTTTTTGTGGTTCACTTCCAGACCCTGAAAGGGAGAGAGGGATTACAAAAATTTAGGTCAAACTCTTCTAAGATTAATAAAAACAAAATAATACCACAGCAAAAAAACCGATTTAGACAGCCTCTCATGACTGTTGTGGTCGGAGCAAAACCAACCAGAGTCAGACTGAAGATGAGAAGATGGCTGGTCCTCTTCACCAGTTAGACACTGCCTAAAACTCTACGGATCCTACAGCAGACACCATTACTGCTGAAATACGAGATCTCAGCACAATTCAAATGACGATCCAGACCCCACTTTCGATTAAAATAACTGAATTACCGTGAAGAGAGGATTACAGGCAGGATCGGTCCATGCTCCTCTTGAGACTGGCCACCTCAAGCTATCAGATTAGCTGAAGGAAATTCTGTCTTTGCTTTCAGCGTCGTCATAGACAATTTAATTTTCTGGTTAATTATCATATCAAAATGAGTCACCAGCAATGTAAATGTCACATTCTGGCACCATGAATCAGGCAGCAGGACAAACTCACGTTACTCTGGGAAAAACACGCTACTTGTTGATTGGCCGAACTGATCACGCAGGTCTGTTTGAGACGCAAGCTTTTGCCTCAGGAACCCTTCTTACAGCCATCCGAAAATTCATTTTAGAAACCCACAATGCCACATGATTTGTCTGTTGGGTCCAATGCGTTGTCCAGGATTTAATTAAAAACACAAATCTCCCCGTTTGCTCTGTGAACCGAACCACCACAAGTCAGCTCCTCTGAAAAGCTACCTGTGATAAGAACATCACACCATACATCCCAATATTCACACCATAACAAGAGGATCCTTCAGATGCACCTAAAAGCAGACCAGAAGAGAGACTACAATTCTTCACTTGCTTAAAAATAAAAATGTCCATTTTGAGAACTAACAATTTTCAATATTCTACTTTCCCAAAAAAGGGATTAGATTAGTGCACAGAAAAATGAAAATAAACCTAAATAAGTCACTGATGCATTCTGTGGATCTGAGAAAAGGGGGAATTAACGTCGGAGTGCGACAAAGGAAGGTTCTGGAGGAGGGTAGGCCTCTGAGGAGAGCCCTGGTGCAGGATAAAGACTCCAGATGAAACACCATTTGCCCCCCCCCCCCATTACATCTCCATGTAATGTAGGGCTGGCTATAAGGCATAGCAGTTACATGGCAAAAAGGACCATTTGCTAGGTGAACCTTAAAACCAGCGACAGGGAGAGGAACAGTCTCAGACGACCATCAGAAACGGCCCAGGTTTGTTCTGTTACCGATTCAATAATTTTATATCGACCAAGCCACTTATGATCCACTGACACTGTAAAAGCAGCTGTGCCTTGTAAAAATTAAAAATACTAAAATAATAGCACAGTCTAACCTAACTTGCAGAAGCAGGCCTACTTCTGACGGACAGTGTGTTACGATTGTCTTGCTTATTGGTCCTGCAAAAAAATTAAAAAAAAATTCTAATGAAAAAATAATAGAATTCAAATGATTCAGGTTAAATATCACTGTTCATATTTTAATCGTCCTTTCTGCTTTATTCTGCAGAGGCTTCATCCACCCAGATATTTTCCATGGTCGGACGGTTTTGCACAGCAAAGTGCTTTTCGGAGACCTGCTCTGATTTATGCATCTTACGCTACCTGCTTTGTCCTTCAATGGCTGTTTATGGTTGAAATGAACAATTCCCTTATTTTCTAAACAAGCGCTCAATTATACAGTAAAGATACTGTTCAGCTAATCAGGTTTTTAAACTACTGAATTAAAACGCGCTGGTGTGTACACACACACACACACACACAATAAGCGCGCTGTGTAGAGCAATGAATGGGATAAAATTGCGGTGAAATGCGACCAGGCTGAAGTATACAAATTTTAATTTTATTTAGAAAACAGCCCAAATTATAGACCTTCTAAAATGAAAATTCTACCACTTTAACCCAAAATGTAAAAAAAATAAACAAAACTCATAAATACGTAAAAAGAAAAAAATAAATAAAGCGGGGACAAATCCATAGGGTAGGTTTAACACGCATACCCACATCTCACAATAACAATAGGGATTACAGGATCGAAGCCCGGACAGATCAAAATCCATCGATCGCATCACCATGTATTAATAGCCGCCTATTCTGTTCAATGAAAGGCGGAATACATATTACCAGCAGTACAAAAATAGCGTAAAAACATATACATCTATCTGTCAAACAATATCAGATCTCCTGTGGTTCAAACAGTATTATAACAACAATAAAATTAAAAGTTACATATGCAATTTCCTGTTCACTTTTTTTGTAGTTTCTCCACTGCATTATTATAGCCAGAGAAACAGGTACGGACAGGTAGCCTTGATATCGACCAACAAAGTTTAAAAAAAAACACAGTTAAAAAAAACAAGGAAAGGAAAGTGATCCTCACTGCAGGCGAAGAAAAGCACGGTCACACTTTCCTGCGTGTCCCTCACCTGCATGGTGACCACCCCCAGCTCCTGAGCCGACAGCCTCTTCATCTGCGCCGCTAAAACTTGCGCTTCTTCCGGGATGGAAAACACGGCATCCGCGCAGCAAAAGCCGCAGCACGTTAGTGCGCAGAGGGCGACGAGGCTCCGCAGGGCGCCGCTCCGCTGCTTACTGCAGCCCGCAATCATAGAGCCCTCCGACGCCAGCCTCGCCATGACGGCTCGGGCACTTAAACACTAATCTGGCAATTCGGCAGCCCTGGGAAAAAAACAGAAAGAAAGGAAGAGAGGAAAAGGAGGGGACTTGCGAACTATTTGTAAACTTTGTAACTAAAATCCAGCAGGTATCCAAAGCGCTCCTTTCCGTGGGCTGGACAGCGGGCATTAACACGTCCTCCTGTTCTTCATTTATTGTAGGGGGAAAATGATAGTGATGATTTAAAGCGGTCTAAGAGAGCGAACGCACGGAGAAAAAGCACTGCCCTGCTAGCGGCGGCTCGGAGCGCAGGCAAAGCCGGAGCATCACAAAGGAGGCGCGGCAGCGAAACACCGCGCCGGACTCGGATTGGGATTTACTCGGGGATTTAACAAAAAAAAACAGCAACCGCACTCCGTCCCACTGACTAACCAACCCAAAGCGTATTTTCACCTGACCCCACCTATAAAGACAAAATAATAGTCCTTGTTTTTCAGCTACGGGGACGGTGGAAAATATAAATATAAAATATAAAAAATGTACAAGAATGACGAAAGTCACTTACTGTTAGTTTGAAACAGTAACAAAACACCACGGGTGTAACGTAGGTCTTTGAAAGGCATCGTATCGAAACAATATTGAAGGATATTTTGGTTTTGTTTTGCAGTACATCCTGTAAATGTACTGTAAATGTATGTTTCGTAATCATTTATACTACGCAAATCTATCTACAGGCGTTATAATGGGTTGTCATGGTTTTTTCTGCATACAGATAGCCCTAATTTCTAGTTAGGAAATTTAGGCTTTTAGTGAGTCGTAACTTGTTTGTGCAACACATGACAACTTAATAGAACTGCATCTATAGACCATATTCTTGGCAGAAAGTTTTCTTCGGTCAATAGCGTTAGTTATTTAAAAATTATTTTATTCTGTCTAACCGGTCCTATAACCTCAAGGTAGCCAAATGGAATGTAAGAAGAAGCGCAAGCTGATCCTTTAGGGTTTTAGCGACGTCCTTAATGACATCCTATTCCCATAATGCCATGGTACAGAAAATAAACCAAAATTAGCTTATTTAGGCTTCAGATGGGAAAACTAGACGAAATAAACAGCAGCGCCATGAAACGCCTGTGCATGTACCGTATGCTGATATATTTAGATGTGTAACGTCCTCCATTAGCATTACTTTTACACACCTAGCGGCAAGTAACAAACAACAGGTTATGTGTTTGCCAAAACTGTATCCTGCTGACGTTTTCTTGGATGCCAACAAGGTGGCTCTGTCCTAGAATTGGACCAGAGCAGCTACCCTTAGAAGATACTGGCCACTTCAATCACCCAAACACAGCAGTGAGGATTTTATAATCTCAATTGTGAAGGCATCAGACTTTGTTTCTTTGTCACACTGGTTTAATATGACATTTAAACTGGCATTTCCCTTATAAATGCTTCTCGTACATCTAGGATGTACAAGATATATCTCCTGTAACCCTAGTATTATGATAATGTTAGAAAAAACATTTGTCACAGTAAAATATATTTAATTGAAATTAAATGCTTTAAGGATATGGGGGTGGGAGGTGGTAACTGTAGCCCGAGGCCCATTAAATAGACTGACTGTTTTGTGTTTTTATACCATGCAGTGGTTGTGTGGCATATCACTTAGAAAATGGTACAGGCAGTGACTGGAGGGACGTCCTGCACAGATGGGGATAATCGCATGGACTGCACTGTGGCCGGCTAGAAGCGCAGCTGACTTGCAAGGCAGAGCCCAGGCAGGGGGGGAAAGCACACATCATCGAAACCATGGGTGACCTAACCCCCGACCCCCCCCCCTCCCGCCCCCCCGCCCCGCCCCCCCCACCCCACCCTTCTCCCACCCGCCCCCCCAGCGAACTGGCGCCCTTGGCAC
>JAAGVU020000032.1:17429364-17439657 GCA_011763525.2 Mormyrus iriodes
CCGCCCGCAGCCCCCAGCCATACTCTGTTGCTTCACGGGATTCTCAACTACGTGACTCATGCGATCTGCTTTTACACCAAGGTCGCTATAAATAATCCCCTGCCCCCCCCCCCCATATGCGAGAAGGACAGGAAATAATTTGCGGGATAAAATCTCCATCAAAATGCGAAGCGTCTGGTGTCGGATGGCGGGCTTGTTGTTCTTCTGCACAATGTGTTCTTAGACCTTTTCTAGATCCTGATGTTGGTCCTGTTGCATCTGGGCATTTGGACTCCGTCTCTGACCCCGCCCTCACCTCCAAGGCGGGTCCCATGCAAGTCTCACCTGGGCGAGATGCGAGGCCCCCTGCTGAATGGGGGGTGTACCTGTCACTGCGTAGGAAGTACGAGGTGTGTCAGGGGCAAACCTCAAGGAGACCGGGCAGCACAAGCACCCAGCGGGGACATTACTGGCACCATCTTAGTAGACAGCAGTAAAAAGAGTCGCTGCTCGGCTGTGGGCCCCAGTTGAATGGTGTGTGACACCCCCCCCCCGCCACCAACACCCCCGACACCCCATTGGGCCTCTGTGTCTGATCTCGCACAGCTGCTTCTGAATGCGGCCCACATGCCGCAGTGTTAGGGGGGGCGGGCCTGACTGCCAGAACCCTCAAGCACGTCAGCCAGCGAAGAGATACAGCCAAGGTGGTGCCACAAGGAAGCACCACCAACGAATATCTTTCTGAAGCTTGGTGTCGATGGCGGAGCAGAGGGCCCCCTGGCCGCCCACTATGGCTTTCAGAAGATGCAGGTTCTGGATCGTTTCTGTTTCAGAGAGACACGTTAATGACCTAATTAAGTGGCGCGTAGCCAGACCAAGTGCGACTGACTGCTAACAACATGCATTGGGACCGTGCTGCTGTAAGATAGGGGATTAGCCCCCACCTCAGCACCACACTGATGCTCACAGCTTGGCTCCGCCTCCACATCAGGGATTCGCCCTACTCGCTGCTCCGCCCCGGATTAGAAGAGGGAAGACGGGGTAGCAGTATGATTTGTGGTGGGGGTGGGGGGGCAGGGGGATGAAAGTGGCAGTACCCAAATGCAATGCGGACTCCCCAGTCCCAGCTCACGTTCCTGGCAGTGTGATGAAAATGTGGACCAACCCAGCTGACTTTAACTGGAATTAAAAATTGACCAATGACAGGTAACGGCCGTAAATGGCCTGGTTAGCTGCGGATCACCAACGGGAAACGGGGAAATGATCTCGTTGCCAGGCCGACGCTTTTTAAAAAGCTGCACAGCTTCCCCAAGCTTCAGAGCTCCTTGTGTTTGAACTGAAGCTTGTGGCTCACTTTCGATTCACAGGCCTCATTAAAATGGTCTGGATATGATACCCACCCCCACCCCCCCACCCCAAACAAACCCAACACTAATTAGCGGAGACATCTTCAGAGGCTGTATCATATCAAACGGCACTTTTCTCATCTGCCCCTCTGTGCTTGTGCCCCAAAATGGACCCCGCCAGAGACCTCCGCACTCGCCCACCCACGGGACCATGCCCCGTCCCCCCAGAATGGACACAGCTGTCACTGAAAGTACAGAGGTACAATCCAGGGCTGATATTTAAAAAATCTGATTCGGGCTCATCGCGAGTAACACTTTGCGTTTGACAGGAAGTGTAAATATACGACTTTATCCAGGGGCGCCACTTGAGATCTTGGGTCCCATGAAAGCACATCATATTAGGCCCCCATTCCAGACCAATCCAATTATGCTCCAATTTTTTAGGCCCCCTGTCACTCAGAGGCCCCTGGAATCATCCTGGTTCTCCCCTCCTTTACAGTCACCCTGACTTCATTGAATATCAAAGTCATTTTAAAACTGTTTAAAGATCACGGACTTCCCCTTATGGAACAGAAATCTTTTACATCATCCCACATCTTCATTTTACAGTTACTGGTATTGTTTTCATTTTATTGTCTTATTTTACTCTTTTGTTCTATTTGTTCATTGTTAGTTTAATCTTATTCATTATTATTTGTCTTTTATTATTTTTTTCTTCGCAGTATGCATTTCCTTTAAAGTACTCTTCAGGAAGCAGGTGGAAAAGGCACATCACTACAGAGATATGTATGTTTGTGTACGTGATAAATAAAACTCGCAACTTGAATTTGAAGTGCTGCACCGTCACCCCCAGGTGATGCGGAAATATATATATATTTACGCATCGTCATTATTATGGTCCTTGCCACACTGTCGCACCTTCACACGGGCTGTGTTAAGGCAGCTTTCCTGACATTTCACGTGCGGGAGAAAATATGTAATTACACACGAACGAGCTGATTTCGGGCCCAGCGGCAGAAGGGTCTGTTTTATAGGATTATTTCATTTGCATAATTTTAATTAAGCCATGAGTCCACAAACGCAACCTGGTTCTGGGAGATAAATGGGTCGAGGGAGGACGAGCATTTGGACAGAACCCAGTGCCGGGAATATATTGCCCGAGATCTGAGCCAGAGGTGCAGGGCTGTGCCGCGGTCCTAATCGTCATTTCATTCTGAACAGTGCTGATAAGGTGGGATACAATAGAGCAGAGTCTCACACTAGTGGCCCCGGCGAGCCTTGAACCCAGAGAGCAGAGAGCGACCTCAGAATGGACTCGTTCCTCATTCCACACGTCTGAAGGCCTAGTTTTAGCCTCACTCCCACTAAGGCACCCGGGAGCCCCTTCTATCTGAAACATCCATTTCCCTTCAGGATTTTCTTGTTAACTTCTGGGTAGTCCTCACCTAGCCAATGGATCACTGTTCAGTCGATCCCCCCACGATGATAAAATTTACCAAATGGGGGAGGAGGGGTCCATTACGCTGTCCGGATTTAATTGTGTTTCGGTCCAGAAGCAGATCGGTGTCCACCGGTTGGTGACCCCTGCTTCACATGCTCCCTGCTGAGGTGAGGTGGGTGCCATCAGCGACTTTCTAAGTCCTAGACAACCACCAATGCCGCCTAATGGGTTCACCGGCACTGGTCGATCAATCTGACTCAAGTGGTTCGCGGTGCAGTGAGGCTCCGCGATTCTCCCCTTCCCAAACTTCACGCCTCACAAAACTCTTCTAAATTACAGGCCGACAGGAAACACTCCATGAACCAACCTCAGATAGACGTCCAGCTGTCCTTTTGGCTGCAGTTCTGTGCCGGCGTTGGGTTTCATCCCTCCGTTTAACTGAAGGACTGTGCAGCCATGTTTGCACCTCTAGGGCTGTCTGGCGCACAGGAAAGGTCACGCGAAGCTCAGCTGGGCCAGCGGCACGTCCGCAGCTCGGGGTCTGCCTGCTTTTCCTTCCCAATGTGTTGCTCCCAGCACTCAACAATGAGTGCAGACAGGGCCGACCCAAGGCTAAAGAGAGCTAAAGATCTGCTTAGGGCCCACTGGCCACCAGGCCCCACCTCCCATCTGATCAGCCTGTGGTGTGTGTTAGGGCTAGGGCCACTAATTCAAATTTTGCTTAGCGACCCGAAAAGGGATTGGGCCAGCCCTGATCGCAGGCCCTTTGGGATGGTAGGAGCCCTCAAGCTGGCCACGCCCATGTCACACGGCCATTTAATTCTTCTCGTCTTCATATAAGATCACCTGACATGTTGAATAACGACTGAGAAGAGAGATCGTTAAAAGCAATCAATGTGCACGATGGAAATGGCAACAGAAAACTGACAGCATGAATGCCTTGTCAGTGAGAATCAAAATTTACAATAAGCAATGAGTGGATGGATGTATTTTATACAAATATTGGTACAATTTAGCGCAGCAAAATAGCTAATTCTTTATAAACAGCAAAACAGCTTTGATGAATTATTCCTATGGTGGTCTGAAAATGTTAGCGACATGCAGCTACATAAGAATAAGACGTTTTGCATTTCAGCCGACCGAACAAAAGTGTTCAGCTTTAGACGCCTTTTTAAAATGTAGCTGCTACTGCCTTCATTTACAAATGAAATATAACAATAGAGTGGGTAATGAGCAAAACAAGGACAGCAGATAACTGATGTCACTGACTTGGTTTTCAACACAGTGTCTGCAGAACAGTTGGGGGGGGTCTGTAGAGATGTTTTGTGAATTGACGAAATGTCACAATTTCCAGCCAGTTTATGCATTGTAAAAATATTAAAGGTAGACTCCCCCACCTTCCATCTGAAGAGAGAGATGCCCAAGGGGGACGCGAGGGGCAAATATTAAAGTCACCCCCTGGTCCTGTGTTCTTATTAATGTGATTACTCTGTTGGGGGTCCCTGGTTTAAAACCATCTGAAAATACCACAGTGCTTGTTTAGTTTAATATTGAGTAGCTGCATACCAAACGATAAGAAGTCATAGTGAAGGTGGATATAGGAACGAAGCAAACTCACCTTACCTGAAGGACAAAGATGAAGAACCAGCAGGAGGGTGTGATCCTCACCAGAATTCTGAGAAGATGCAATGTTTCTTTTTAAAAGTGATTTTTAAAGTCCTTTGCGGTTCCTGAAAACCTGTAGACAGTTTCGTCTTTGAACGATATTAAAAATATATGAGCTAACTCAACTGTGGTGATTAAGAGGGAAAGTGAACATACTGTGGCCAGAGTTTTGCAGTTTAAAATGCAGAGACGGATGTTACTAGTATAACTTTGACTGGGAAAGTTCTATCAGCAACTGTAAATATTGAACAGTTTTCTCTACCAGCACAGGGGGCCTTGTGACATTTCTGCTCACACAGGAAATCCACTGTTTTGAAGTTTTTAAAAATCCATTGATAGTTTCCTTTATGCATAAGAATAGCTTCTTCCCCCCTAATAATAATTAGTAGTTATATTTCAATTAGGTTGAAGCACTTCACATAGCCATAGTTAGTAGCCTTGTTTAAGATTCTTTGTGAGGCTGGACATTTTTAATCACACTTTCGTATTAAGGACCTGTTTCATTTAACAGCATTTAATGTTTGTAGGGAATTAACCAGGAAAAAGTAAGACATTCCAGCCTTTTTATGGTGCCTGTGCTAAGTGCCACTAGGAAATTAGCCTGAATGAATCTACTAAAGTCACCTCAGTATTTGCAGGAACCATCTGATACACTCGTATTTTTTAAACTTGAACACTAATACACCTCGTATAGGTTATTAATACCTGATTAAGTTAAATGACTAATTAAATGAATTACTTTCCTGAGCTGGTGGTGAAATTTAACAAATGCACGAAACCGCTGGGGTGCCCCTGAGGAGAGGTTTGGGAACTGAAGCAGTGTTCATCTAGCCATCCAGCAAGATATCAGTAACTTTTTTGAGAACAGAAGACATCCTTGTTAGTTTTTATTGTTGCTGTTAATTTGCATATGTTGTAATGTTAAATTGTGCTTTTTTTCTGAGCAAACATACACTGACTACCCTGATAAACAGCTTTAAACATTTTCTTTGACTGCCTAAAACCTCTGCACTGTACTGTACTCATGAACTGTGTTGCTGTGTACTTGTCACCACACCCTGCACTGCATGGAGGAAATCTGCCCAACCTCTCTATTAAAATATACAATACAAGCTGGCAGGCCTTGACGAGGCAAGAAGAATTCCTCAGCTGACAGAAATGATAGTAGGAAAAACTGTAGCATTAGTACCTGAATCTGGGGTTTCGGAAGAAGCCACCACCATTAAGGGAGACTGGGGACAACTGTTGAATTGTTTTTATTTTCATTTTTATAAAATTAAGAAAAATCACTGAAGTTTTTTTTTTTCCAAAGTAAAGTCGTACTAGATCACTAAACATTAGGGCTGGTTGTGTGATTCTAATTTATACAGGAAGATTACTGTGTCCCTTTCAACAATTGTCAATAATTCAATAATTGTCCCTGGTGTCCCGTAACATGTCTAGGACTCACCTGGACACCCACAGCTGGGGTAATGTCACCTAAGGCTATGATTGATTAGCCAGTTACAAACTCAACAGCTGCTATAGGATGAAAGCAACTGTACAATGGAATAACTTAGAGCTGAAGTAAATTGAGCATGGGTATGTATTTGTTTTTGTTGTTGGAAAATAGCGATGCCTGGTACTCTGTACACAGTAATGTTCAAACATTTCAAACCGATGTACAGCAGGGTGAAATATACAGTATATGTACAGGCTGCAGGCTGTCAGCATTTCCCTTACATTAAGATGGAAAAAATAAAAGGATAATCTTTACATATTTTCACTGAAATATGATGTTTTAATTCCCCTAAATAACAGGTACAGAAATAGGCTTATTGTGCAGTCCAGCTTGGATACAGGTTCTATAAGACTTGTCTAGGCCTGTTGGGTCATCTACAAATTGTTCAGTAAACGAATATCCCCATATCATCTGGTGAGCCAGCAATAGAATATATCCATCTATTTGTTTATTCCATATTCTGCCTTTGTGTGCTGTCACAGTGTCATTCTTCACATAGAGATTCCTTAGCCCCTGTGTTATTTTGGGGGTCTAAGTTACCACAGTCTATTTTCAAAATGAGGATAAATTCTATAGAATCTAGAATTTAGAACAGAAGAAGTAAAATACAAAAGGGTTAGTGTCGAGATGGTTGAAAGTGGTCCTGTCTGGGCTAGTTTGAGCCTTTTGGGTTAATTGTAAGTTGGGTCTGGCTAATGATGCTGTTACAAAATGATCTATATAGCAGATATGTCTATGCAATGTGGAATATTGCATTCAGATGCTTATCACCCAGAGGGTTAAGGTTTAAACGTTTTTGCTTTGTTCCCACTTTCGTGTTGGAGAAAAAAATTAATGCATACCAATAGCACCTCCCTTTTGCCAACTTGAGCATAATGCATAATTACATCTTGAATTATTTATGCTGTTTAAAATGGAAACCAGTTGAGCAGAACAAAAAGGTCCAAAATGCACAAAGGAAGGCATTAGTACTGGAGCGTTTATAAATGGTGCTGGGCTGAGAGGACATCATCGTTGGACAGTATGAGACAGTTTGATATATGTTCTCGTCCCTGCAGCCAGAGGGTTATGGGCTGATCTGCTGCCAAGGCGACAAAACGATGAAAGTGAAATATCTTAGAGTCAGTGTCTACTAATATACAGCATGGCGGCCTCACGACATGGGACACGGCTAAGATCTGTTCAGGATAACTGACCCAGCATAGGCTCTCAGAAGGCCAGACCCTCCCTCAGTGTGATCCAGCCCTACGGACCCCCCAGCCCACAGACAGGGGGCCCCAGCCCGACGGGGGCATCTGCGAGTTGAGTGGAAACAGACTCGGGGTGCGAGACAGAGCCCTTTCCCCCCATATGGGAAGCATTAGGCCGACATTCCAGGGCAGAAGATGGATTAGTCTCAGAGCTGAATCATGGGACACAGGAGGCAGAGGTACACTGAGTTCAGAGGGTTGAATTCATGCCTTTTTGAGCCATTTGCTAAGTAGACCTCCCCTATCATTTTGGTGTCGGTGTCCACTGCAACAGGTTTTAGTGGAGATGGGTGGTAAGGAAGGTTCCAGATTGGGAGTGGGGCTATTTCGGTAAAACTGAGCATGTCTGGCTAGAAGAGGAAATATTATGGCTAGAGTGTAAGGTAACTGCCCATCTGTGTAGCATTGTTTTCAGATTAGGGTCTCTTCGCTCTGTATGGCAGGAAGGTATGAACCTGTAAGCAATCACAGCATCTTCTTCACACGCAGAGTGGTGGCTTTTGTATACATGAAGAGGAAGGCCAACGTGGCCCGCTGTTCCCTCACGCTGCTAAATTTGCGGCTCATGTTCGATCCTGTTTCTGGGATAAAACATCTTTAACAGATTTAACTCTGAAATTTTACCACCCTTTGATTTTCATGTATGGTTTGGTTGTGGTGCCTATAAACAAACATACATGTTTGCAAGCACCTGTGTCTGTCTAAATTCCCTCCCTTTGATGAATTTATGCCAATTTACCCATCAATCGTGGTGTTTAGCACGAGGGTTTGATGTCTGTCAAGAATGTGCAGCACTGTGTTTTACAAGTTCCGAAGTCGACTTGAGATAAACATGAACAACGTAGATGCACTGAAGAGGTAATGCAGAACATCTTCAAACAGGTCCAAATGCCACAGCAACCGAGGCTAAATAGATGGTCATTTCTTTTCTTTGCTTTCAAATTTAAGCTCTGGAAAAATGAAAAAAAAAAATTAAATTAACAAATCCCAGAAACTCCTTTTTAACTTCCCAATCTATTTCCTCAAAGTTTATTTAGGCTCCTGACCCCCGATTTCCCATAATTAAAGACATTCACCCCCTCCAGTTTCAACATCTGAAGGACAAGTGTCTGACGGATCTGTTTTTTTCTGAAGGACGCCATCTGAGACACAGTTAAGTCGGCACAGATCTGCGGCTGTGTATAAATATTTATCTGTAAGCTCGTGAGGCACTCCTCATAATCACCCTGTCAGTCGATCACCAGAGTGTTTACCTTGATGCTCTACGTCAAGATTCAGACACAATTGAGCAGATGTGGCTTCTCTGCTTCTGACCAAACGTCGTGGCTCTTCAGAGGTGCTGATTTTGACCCTGGACATTGTAACAATAGACAGGGGATGATGGTTCACGTTTATAAGCTTTTTTCAATATATTACCAGGGATTTCCTTACTATAAACGGGCTTCTGTTTAAGATAAATACACTATAAGTGTTAAGTGTTACAGACAGCATGATGGTAAATTCCAGAAGGCTGAACAGTATTGGTAGGTCATTCAAATGGGAAGCCATGTTTTAAATAATTTGTAAAAGACTTAGAAGCAGCCAATTAAATTAGAGAATTGGAGTTGGAGATACAGGAAGAGAAATTTTTACAGCAGGTGGTAGATTACAGAGAGGACTGTATGACTGATTAATGTCAGGATATTACATTAAGATACAGTGCATTTCTTATCTGCATAGGCACATTGATTTGTGAAGCTTATGCCCTCATTTTGGGAGCCACATTCAGCCATGCTTCAAAAAAAAGGTTTTTTATCAGCTGAAAAATTTGCCATACAGCGTAGCTCAAGCCAAGTGCAGCAGACTTATAATTTTCACAAGATGTTAGTGTTACAGAGTAATTCAATCTGGATTAAAAAACAAGAAAGCAGTTATGCATGTCAATTGTTTTACATCATTAAGTAATCATGGCAGATGTGAAACCAGCCACAAGGTAACAATTTTGATGTCATTTTACTTACACAGCTCTGGAAAAAATGAAGAGACCACTCTATATTTTTTAAACAAATCTGTATTTGTAAATCCTAGTTTAATCCTGGTTCTGCTGGCAGCAGGCTATGCTCAGCAGCAGGCTGCTTCTAGACCCAAAGTTCCCAAGACAGCAGTACACAAGAATAAGGTGAAACAGGAGACACTGGGAATGACCAGAAACCAGCCAGGTAAAGGGCAGAAGCAACTTTCTAATGGCAGAGATGACCATCAGCTTATCTGGCAGTGCCTCATAAATTGGAGGATGACCTCAAGCGACCTTCAAAAAGAATGGGAAGCATTAAGTGGTGTGAAGTGCACTGTAGGATGATTCATAACAGGCTCCTAGAAGCAGAACTGAAGTCCCATAAAGCGAGGATGAAGCCCTTCATTAATGGGAAGCAGGGAAGAACCAGGCTGGAGTTTGCAAAGAAATGTATATTTTACACAGACGCATTTCTATAAACTGAGAAATGAATGAAACTGAAAATTTTGCAGTGGTCTTTTTTCCAGAGCTGCATCTGAATTCAGCCTTGTGTGTAAATGGTGAATTTTATATATTTTTAGCCAGCGGTATTTTTAATTATAAATACATATTTCACTTTAATGAAAATGTATTCCAAGCATATTTAGATATTATTTGAATTAAATTCAAAATGACCAACAATGTTCTCAGTCTATAAATGTTATTCTCATTAAGTTGTAGCGCTCCTCTAGGGTTTGCAGTACACTGGTTTTACACCTGGAAGGAGGAAAGCAAACATGTTCTTGCTTCCATATTCAAAAATATGATGCCATTGATTAATCTTCCTTATTACTTCTATGGCCTAACAACAGTCAGTCAGTGTTAGTTAACGGACCATCTGGCTATAGCTGCTAACATGAACCCCCCCGGCCCCCAAGCAGGCTTTGCGGTTCAGTGCGCACAGGGGGGCGCTGTTGAGTGTCACGTTCCATGCTCAGTGACCGACGCTTGCAGGGAGCCATCGTGACCCCCCCCCCCCCCCCCCCCCCCCCGCCACCGGGCCACCCACCCCGCCCCGCGGCGGTCACGGTCTACGCGGGGGGCGGGGGGGGCGGCGGCGGGCCGCGCCGCGCGGGGGG
>JAAGVU020000032.1:17439757-17453996 GCA_011763525.2 Mormyrus iriodes
CCAGGCTGTGGGGTTATGTCCGGACAGGGGGGGGCTGGTGGGTAGCCGTTTCCTTTCCGGGGGGCCGGCGGTTGCGGGGGGCCAGCGGGACCCCCCCCCCCCCCCCCCCCGCAGATGATGGCAGATCGCACGGCCAGATGGGAGGGTCTTGTGATCACAGGTCTGAGTGGCGCAGTCCGAAGTCCTCTGTCACGCGTAATCGGCCACCCGGGCCTCCATTCCAGCCACGGAGGGACGTGGGCTCCTGCGAGAACTGGCCTCTTTCAATCATCTTTTGCGAAAACTGCTTCCTGTCCATTGTCTGATGCAGCTACAAGCTGCAGGGCACAAATGAAGTTGAAGAGGATTCTCGCCAAACAGGATATCTGCAGTACGTTTACCCGGGTTTAAGTGTGAGGAAGCTGAAATTGAATGACAGTAGCCAGTATTTTGCTCACCATATGTATGTGATTCTTACCTTTGCCTTCTTACTTCCTGCATGGATTTGCATTTCCTCTGCTTCTACACTAGTGGCCAAAATTTTTAGCATTACACTATAAAAATCACTACACGAACATTGGCGGTAATATTTATAAACAGTCAAAGAACGTTACAAATATCATACAGTGGATGATTAAATAAGTAACTAGAGTAACTGGAATAAAGTTCTGCAATCTCTAGAAAGTGAAAGTGTTTCCACAATTTTGCCCACTAGTGTTACTACGTACTACATCTCCTACAGTAGATGTCCAGGTCTGAACCACTGGCATTGTTAGGTCTGATCACCCGGTGCTACAGCCCCGAATATTTTTAAGCCTAGCCCTGAGTATTATTGCACTGTAAAAGTGAGATGAGCCTGTCTGTGGGTGGAAAAAGGACGTATTATAGCAAAGCAACTCACAGAGTGTGGAACTTGACTTGCAATGTCCAAAAGACAGGGGGGTAATCAAATGCTACACAGTGCACGAAAAATCTGGAAGTCACGCATACCTAGATGAAAAACTCTGGTTTTAAAAACCTATCCAGCTTTCTTGGCTATTTCAAGAAGAAAACTCAAGGTAAATCATTGAATGTGGTATTGCGTTCAGTTACAGGTTTGCTGTATTGACATGACCATAAGAAACAGTATGTCTCCTTTAGAGTTTGACTCTGCAAACGTCTTTGAATGTCTTCAAAATACCAACAAAAACCAAGACTTTGTGCCAGTTTTTTCTGTGTCATACTTCGCAGTCTGTAAATGTCATGGCATTGTAGTCTGCTGGACAGGTCTCTCTGTCTAACAATGCCTTTTTGCTAACACTTATTTCCCTTAAACCAGCTTGAAGTTTTGGCCATTTTGTATAGCCCAGGTATGACTGAGGAGAGCATCCAATGCAAATATAACTGTCTGGATGGGGCCCACAATCATTAATATAAGTAGAGTTTGAGATGTGCTGAAGAAGATTTTATCGAGTGGTTCAACTCACCGATCATCAATACAATATGATCATCAGTAAGAAATGAATGCAAATCTGGATGAAAAACATGCTGAGATATTGCATAAGCACGTGGAAACGATGCATGGGCGAATGTGCCCCTTAATCAAAGCTAAAGGTGGTCCGACAAAATATTAAAGTGTGGGACTTTTTTTTGGTCAGGCTATGCATTTAAATGTTTGCTCTGAATGGTAGGCCAGGCCACCGGGAAACAGTACTCCTTATGCCCAGTCCAGGCTTGTGTATAGCTGTTTGTCCTTCTGGAGGATAATGGACAGTGACTTGCTGGAGAGCCCAACAGCAGAGTTCTTCCTGGGCCAGCTTTTCCCAGCTCTCGGCTGCACGACCTGCTACCCTGAAATCCCCAACCAGCATTTCACAGGCACATTAGCCCAAAGCCACTTACACATCTTGTGGTTTTAGGTTCCCTTCCCTTTCATTCAGCTGCTTGTCCTTCTCGAGTTATTCTGCTAACACTCTCTGCTGGTGAGACGGTAAGCCTGGGCGTGGTTCTCTGACATCACCTACCCAATCCCCAAGGGCCTGTGATAATAAGGTGGGGGGGGGATCACCTCATCGACACCCACTTCACAGCCTCTACGCAAAAGCTTAACTCAAAACTGTGCTACCACAGTACAGAGGTAGCCATCTTTGATTGGACACCCAGCTTGCCCTGCTCACAAGAGTTGACCAGCCATGAATGACACCTCAGCAGTGTCAAAGAATTCACACGCAAGTATCTAAAACAGTTTATTGAAAGGATCAAAAGAAAAAGTATCAAAGTGAAGTACAAAGAGGCGCAGAGTCCACCCAGATAACTCTAATATCTCCCTTCAAACCTAAAAAATTTCCCACGCCTATATTCTCTTGATATATCATGCCTACTATGTGATATTATACTCTCGGCCAATCACATTATCACATATGGTGCTGTGACCACTCAGAAAAGGGAAAGGCTGCATGATCACCAGGTGTCCGTTGCATGTATGAGACTGAAGTCCACAAATGCAGTCAACTGAAACATGAGGACACTCTGAGCTTTCTTTCATACTTACAGACTCATACGTCAGGAACCGCACACTAGCATACACAGTACTGCAACATACAAATATTTTATTAAGCATAAAGAAAAATTCCGATCATTATGAATATCAGTTCATCAAAGTTAATTTCAAAGTCTAATCAATACTGTAATTCATTAGTCTGAGACATGAATGTAGCCAAAATCTCTGTGTATTTTGCAGACTGGGGTGGGGGGGGCGTTGTCCCCTTCTGCAGATTTTGCTGATTGGGGAAGAGGGAGGGGCTATTCCAAAGAAAACTTCAAGGGGGGTTTGTGATTCGTGATTTTACTGCCTGGCTGCGTGCCTGAGCTCTGAGGTCACTGATATAAAATATAAGATTTATGAATATTTTTGGGATTTGTGCTCTTTCCTCTCATGTCTTGACCATAGAAAAGACAAATACACAAATGTCTGACTTCACAGGAACATCTCTGTCTCTCGGTCTTCTGAAGTGTGTGTGGGGGGGTGTCTTTCATATCTACAGGACTTTCTATTCTTCCTCAGTGAAACCTTTCGGGAAATATAGAGTCACCATCACCAGCTCTCCAAAATGAAAGGTTCACAAAACATCTACGAAGGGTGCAGAAACACCCTCAGGGCTAACAGCATGCAGGTCCAGGAATATCAGATTTTTCAAGCTTCAGAATTCTTTGTGGGTAGTCTGAGTACTTCCTGCATTTTGAGTGGGGGGATGGGGAGGTGGGGGTTAGACGTTCCCATCTGTGAACCCAATCTCCACTTCTACACCCAAAGCAGACACTCTGTTGTCTGAAACATCACAGCCAGGGATCTCCAGTGTTGATGCTTTTCTCTCGAACTGTGGCCTTGCACATCTGGAACACTATAACTCCTATAGGTAAAATCACAAATGGTTTCTCAGAAGAAAATTTTTCATGAAAAAAATGCTAATATAGATCTAAATTATTATACATTATTCCACCATTGACCAGGATAAGTGCCAGGGAGATGGATCAAAATCTTTTTACGAAGTCTAACTTAACCTAACCGCGGTTCGTTAATGAAGCGTTCCGGGTTCCAGCGATCCAGTCCCGTTTTTTACAAAACACCGAGACGCCTGGAGTTCTGCCGGCACCAGAGCCCGCGTAGCAGATCAAGCGGACCTCGGGTCACGGTGGGGCGGGGGGTGCATATGCAGGGGCCGCGCACCCGTGGGAGAGTTAAAAACCATGTACCTGCATTTCAGCCATCAACTGTATGACCCAAAAAACTCATTAAACAACGAAGGCTATCCTTAGTTGATTTCCGTCCAGAAACAGGTGTTTACTTGGCGCTTCCAATGACTATAAATCTTTAATAATTTTGTCACAAATGACTGCAAAATTTGTTTATAGGAATCAAAGTTTATTTTAGAAATTAAGTCCACCTTGAGATTCTATTTCCATGAGATTCTATTTCTCGTCTTGCAGATCGCATTTGACGCAAAGATCCCCATACGGCCTCGGAGCAGGAGGATTTACTGTCTGATCTGTAGAGCATTCCAGATGTGGGATAATAAACGAATGGGCGCATCTTCAAGATATTTTTTTCCTGGCAGCGAGCTACAGAAACTGCAAAAACACAGCAAAAATCAAACCGTCTTCTTATATGCACTGCAGGCAACTTACAATTTTTGATTTGCCTGGCAAAATAAAACTTTCACTCTCTATGCAGGTTAACTTTTTCAGTTTTGGTACATATTGATATACTAATCAATGGCGGCTACAAGGCTAACAAGTGCTACTTTCTCAGCGCTAGCCCAAAAACTTTTCTTAGTATCATTTATTAATGTGTATATGGGTATAAACATCCGTAGGAAATGGAGCACACTCGTATCATTCATGTCATCTAAAAATTACATTCTGACCGTAGATCAACACTTAAAAACAGACTAAGGAATTCTGAGGATTTGAATGATACAATACTGCCCCCTTGTGACAGTCATGTCATCCAGAGACATTTTCCCGTACCGGTTTTATTCCACGCATGAGAAACGGCAAAACCCACACCGTCATGTGTTTTACTGACTGTGATTTCTTTTCTTCACAGTTTTTAGTTTGACCACAGCCTTGTTTTTCTGAATACCAACATGGTGAAACAATAATTGCAAAAACCACAGGCCATATATTAAAAACACGTCGAGTAAATCGGCATGATAACTTGACATAATTAGTGGTGCGCCCAGATGTCCCGGGACACTCCCGATTTCAGGCTGTGTCCCCGTGTTCCGATAAAAAACTGAAATATAGTAATATTTCCAATTTTAACACGCTGTACATATAAAAAATAGTTTTAATACGCAGCAAGCATAGTTCAGCTGACACGCACACCAAACCACCAATCACATAAAAAGGCAACACCCACTACTACAGCGATTCTAAACTCGTTGGGTCGCGACCCAAATTTGGGCCAGGGGTTTTGGGAGAGGGCAAAAACGTGGACCGTCTGAGGGGTCCGCGAGGACTGGGTTGAGAAACCCTGCTCTATTGCTTCATACAGCTGTCGATAACAGCTTTTAAATCACAACTGGTCGTTTATACTCCCAGGCTATGTGAGCGTAGCCTAAGGCGTTTCCATCTGACAAGAAAATCGAAGGATGCCAATCCGCGCTGTCAATCTCACAGATTAACCATGCGCCTTTTTCCTTAAACCAATACCGCAATAGTGAATGTTTCTGCACTATTAAAAATTAAGCATTATTATTTTGTCCATAGCAGGGCTATAAACGATATATCGACTTATCCGCATATAAAAGTTAAACGGTAAAAAAATTTGAAACTTCGATAAACTGTCGATAAGGAGCATTGCTTGATAACACACATCATCTTGTCACATATCACAGATATTAATGCAATTCCAGCTAATCCCATGGTAATCATTTATGAACGGACAACCTATGGTCAACAAACGCACAGTGTCGGTGAAGAAAGCGACAGCTGTGGAAAAAAACTTTTAAATTAGGAGGTTTTCGTAATTTAATGGTTCTGCATCACGTTCTGGTAGCCACGACCCGCGCCAAGAACATAGAAAGCATCGACTCGTGGGTGCAACTGCGCTTTGTAGAGTAGTCCACCCCGCCGACGTGATGTGCTTCAGCTGCTGGGACGGCGGGAGGGAACCGGCCCCCACCCAAAATGTAGTGGCAGCTGCCGTCCGGGGAGGCTCCCCTGCTGATCCCGGGACTGCATGTCACTGATCAAGGAGGCAAATAGGACTGCCCTAGAAAGTGCGACACCCTGAGGATAATGTGGCTCTGCAGATGTGTTGGGTCTGTCATTACTGAGCCTAAACATTTAGACAGTGTCCGTAGTTAGCCGAGAAAGTACCTTGATGGGATATGAGTCTTATATTTACGTTCGCGATGCTTTAAGTGCAGTTCAAGTCAAGTCAAGTCAAGTAGCTTTTATTTGTCATTTCAACCATATACTTTTGATTTGCCTACAACCATATACAGTGGTACAGTACATGGTGAAACGAGACAACGTTTCTCCAGGACCCTGGTGCTAAATGCAAGACAAAGCAGAGTTACAAAAAAGTGCCCGTGTGCACCATAAAATAACATGGGACGACATAAAGTGCATGTGTGCAAACATGTGCAACCATTGCAGTACGGTGCAGACATCATAAGACAAGTGCAAAAGACACAACAATGACAGAGACAGTGCAGCGCCAGTCACAATACAGTCCTTGTGATGGTAAGGTGCAGTGATAATGATCTGTTGGTTTGGCAAAATTTGTGCAAAGATCGCAGAGGTAGTTAATGTGTTTTCAGGACCTCCAGTACGTGACGCAAGCTGAAATACAGAACATCCAGAAGGAACACAGGTTGTTTGATCATAGCTGGAATATTTGGTTAGGGGACCTATTCCCTAACCGCAAAGGCATGCTGAGTACATTACTGATGGTGGGTTTGCTTTCAGCTAGCAGTGCTACTGTTTAAATCAAAGTCAAAGTGAACTTTATTGTCATCTTTCCATATACAAGTATACAGAGACATGAGATGGCGAAGCTCAGAATCCACAGAATATACATATTTTTGAATGAATTTTTGCACATACACATATTTTCACATTTACATATAGTGTAAATAGACACGGTAGTCGAGACAATTCCAACTAAGTGGACAGAGAACAGACAAAGAAGAGTGCAAATGAACTGAGAAGTATTTTAAGTACAGTGGTAGTAAGCGCTAAATGTCTTATAACTTTGATTCTACGACTATTGCGTAAGGAAGCAAAGCAGATGGAGTCCAGTCTCACTGTGAGGGTCGAAATCAGTCCTGTGATAGAGGTATCAGTGGAACGGCCCTTCAATTTTCGCGTGTTTGCCGGGATTTCCGGATGAAGAGAATGGAGGTAAAAATGCGGTGCTCCGTCCGGAGTGAGCAGGATAAATCCTACTGAAAAGGGGTGGTGGGGGGGGGGGGTGGTTAGGCAAGGAGCATGCGCTGATTACAGCACTTTGCCACACCCACCACACGACAAACCACCTCAGGGATGAAAAACTGAGTGTAGCCATGCGGTAGGTAATACCCCAGCACCACACTAGTCCGAATGGAACAGTGTGAGTTTTTTTTTTTCCGGTGGCTGGAGTGCCAATCCTGCTACCAACGCCCAGATTTCCCTGTAAAATGGAGGATTAAAATTAAAATTAAAAGGGGGTTTAAATTAGTTTTAGTACTTTAGTAATTTAATCTGAGTAGTTTAGGTTGCATTTACTCTCACATATACTTCATTTATGTATGATCATTTTAACCAGAATATATTTTAGTAAGAGAAGGGAAGTGTTTTGCACCGGGGTACCGTGATCCAGAGTGGCCTGAACAAAGAGGAAGATGTTTTGCAGCAGGAGCACATGGCATGAAGAGGAGGCGTGGAGATGATGATAGTTGCTAGGGCAACTATCCAAGGTTGGAAACAAGAGAGACAAAATGTTTTAGACAAACAGATGGTCATGGTACTGTGTCAGGGAGACATTGACTAATAAGAAATAAGCATATGCTTAACAAACACTGCCTGTCTAAGCACTTAGGACCGATGCATAAGGAGTAAGTAACCAATCAGATTAAGTGAACAGGGCAGGGGTGTATCAAATTGCACTCGGATTAACCAATGAAATGTAATTCGTCACTAACCAATTAAACCGTAAGAAGAACTGGGTAAATCGTGTAGGAGAGACACCATTTTAGGGTTGAGATAGACTCTCCTTTTGATCAAAAAAATAAAATCGTAAAAAAGAATCGTTGCCCATCTTCTGTGAATGGTTCTTTGAGTTTGGATGTGTTAACTTGCACATGATCCACACTTGCGAAAAAGATTGGAAACGTACCGCTCTGACCGGAACGATTTCTAAACTGAATATTTGCTGACATCTAGTGGAAGATGTCAATGTCAAGGAGCACAACAATACAATTATTAATGAAAAAGCAAAACAGAAGACAACTAAAAAGTCTTTAAAGCGTTAATTTAGCCAAAACCCACCTTCCGTGCAACGATCACCATACACCATTAATAACTGAATGCCAGTTAAGCACAACAAACTCCTTTATAGTCTAATTATAGTATATTTGAACTGTTGAACTATGCTATTTTAGACGCCTCCATTAAGTGATGCAGCTTTTAGGAAATACAGAGTTTAAACTTACCCTTATTGTTTATTGTATTGCGCACATATGGATATGTTGAATCATACCTGGATTCCGGATATTTTGAATTATGAAGGCATCTGCGCATTTTACCTTGTAATTATACACGAATCCCCAAAGGGTGTTTTTACCAAACAATTAGCAATATTTAATTACATATCTCAGCGGCCTGACATTCAGCAAATGCAGGATAATTATTCCTTCTGCTCAGCAGAATGCAAAGTATAATTTTTGTGTATAACTAATTAAACAAGCGAAAAAACATTTTTGTTAAAATGCAGATACAGTACGTCTCGCAAAGACGTGTAGCAATTTCCATTGTTTGACAACAAAAAATAAAATGTTTTGGAAATCAAGTTTCAAACATTTTTAAAGATAAAATGTCAGAATTTGGCAAATCTTTTTTCGTCTGAATATTAACTTTGTGCTACGGACCAGCGGACTCCCGTGTCTTTGACACCTGGACGACATTATAAATAGCTTTTGTCTCGTTTCATCCCCACTAACACGTTTTTGTCTTGTTGTCTAGATGGTACAACGTCGCTTCTATTTCTCGGTGACAGACGGTTCTGACAGGGTTATTCAGTCTGCTTTGTTCTCGCTTTATATGATTTTATGGCGGGATACCCTTTTCCATGTACAGAGTATGTTAGTCCTAAGACTTCCATAAATCAAAACGGTGACCTAAAAAAGTCCAGAAATATATACTTGGAATTACATGAAATTTGGTAATAAGAGTGATCCTCATGATATAATCGAGTCAAAACAAAAAAAGCTAATCTGATTACTTACAAGATAAAGATTTCGAGCTGATGTGCCACCTCAATAAACATGAAATTTTATTTGGGGCACGGCCCCTTTAAGATTTTCTGTAGTTGTCACGCTATTGTTTATTAATTGTTTGGTTTTCTTGAAAGATGCAGTGACTTATCTTAGGCCTTGTCACTCTGAATAAGCCTTAAATCCAGAAGAAGGCATATTGTTATTATATAGGTAATCAAAACACAGAAATGACATAGTGAACAGTTGGTTCAGTCCTGATGATTTATTTCCCAATACAAAAGGTTTGTGCAAATATCCTCTGAAATACAACAAGGTCCCGTGGTCATGTAACACAGTATGGAAACCGTAAACCTCCTATTATTTTGTAAACTGATCTTTAAGAAAAGTTATAGAATTGCCCCTTTAAAATACCGACAACATTTCTGCATAAATCAAAAGACTCAGTACCGAGATTCACATTCTCGTATTGGAGTGGTTTCTGAACTGGAAAATTAGAGCATAAACAGACAATATCAATACAAAACTCCAGACACCTCGATCAGTGAAACCACTCCCATCAAAACATCAAGATTAAGTTTTTAATTTAAAGGAACTGAGCTGCAGAATTGAGCATATTACAGTCATCCTAATACTCTGGACTGATCTGCGAATATTTTCATTCTCATTTTACACATCTCATAATTGGCTGCATCAATGATTGTCTTTGATTATTGTACCTTTGTATTAAATAGTTGCATAGCAACAAACACATTCAACCAATGAAATGTAGCTTCTTACATGGATCTTCTTGTACATATAAAGGATTTCTTGTAAATGGTTCAATATTTCAGTCTCAGACCTAAAAGATAAAGAAAATAAGTATCCAACCATCAATATAAGTTCCAACCACTTATCCTGTTCAAAGTTGCCAGTGGGGGAGGGGCCTGAAGCCAATCCCAGACAGCACAGGGCAAAGGACATGGGGCAGGATGATAAGGAGACAGTGCTGTACCAAAAAAAAAATCAAATTCAAAGTGTGTCAATTTTTCGACCATCCATGATGGAGCCGCAAGGGGAAGATCAGTGGTATAAAACATCTGGTTCCAGAAAATGAAGAAGAAGAAAAAATGGAAACTGGGACTCCAAGTAAACGGCCGATTAAGCACATTTAGGCCCCCCGCGTGCCTTTAATGCAAGCCTTATGTAAATATGAGGCTCCTAAGTAACCTTGGAAACCTGCCCCTACACACTGTTTCATGATGGAAATGGCTGCTTACATTCGTATTATTACAACACATGGTAACTCTAAATGTCATTAACGTGAAAGATCCAGTGGAAATGGAAAAAAAAAACTGTCAAAAGCAAGCTATTCTGTGTTCTTGGTGGAACAGTTAGACACATTGATCATACTGAAGCACAGGCATTTAACACAAGCCAAGAAGTTACTCTCGCAATCAGCATGACTGTTTTTTTTCATCACATAAATATGGAAAGCTGGTTCTCAGGTTACATTTTACGTCGAGGGTAGCGACGGGCAGGATGTCGCTGGAGCGTGGAGAGAGAAACCAACAAAGGGCTGGGATCTCCAGGAAGAGTCCATCAAGGCAATCTGTGGTTTTTTTTCCATTATAAAAGATTTCTGAATATAAATCTTTGCATTTCATTCAGCCTTTATATTTACAGAAAACAGTTAATAATAATAATTATTATAATATCTAAAAAAAAATGGTGGGGGTGCATTTACAGGTCGGCCGTGATGACGGACTCAGTGTACTTGTGTCGGGTGGAGTCTGTCAGCAGGCTGGCTTGTGTGGAGTCCATCTGCAGCGCCTTCTGGGTCATGTGATTGAAGACAGGCACTGCCCCCGCGGCCGGCATGCCGGACAGGGTCATGCAGTGGGACAGGAGGGGAGTGTTGGCATCGTGGGCGGAGCCCGTGGACGGCACGCTGGTCACATGACCAGTGCTGGTGGAGCCGCTGGCGCTGCTAGGCGAGCGGCTTTTCGGGGGCGGGCAGTGCTGTAGCAGCCGGGGGGGGACCTGGGGCTGGAAGTGGGCGGCGGGGAAGGCAGCGTAGCCTGGAGGGATTGGGTACCCATTCACCGGGATGAATCTCTGATTCTGTGGCATGGGCGCCGCCACAAATCCAGCAATCTGCCCTGGGGGTAAACCTTGGGCAGGGTAGATGTAGCCAGCGTAGCGAGGGCTGCTGAGGTTGCTGACGGGGCTGGCGCTCAGGGAGGTCGTCTGGGTGGTGGCGTTGCCACCAGAGGGCGATGTTGAGCTGCCGTGGGAAGAGAGGCCCTCCCAGGCGTGTAGGCGGGCGTGGATGTCTTTGAAGCGAGGCCGACGTGAGGGGCCCTCCTGCCAGCATTCAGTCATCAAACCGTACATACGAGGGGGGCAGTCCTCGGGACAGGGCAGCAGCTGGCGCTTCCGCACCATCTCCATGACCTCCTGATTGCTGAAGCCGTAGTAGGGCTGAAGGCCAAAGCTGAAGATCTCCCAGAGCAGCACGCCGAAGGCCCAGATGTCTGAGTCAGTGGTGAACTTGCCGAAGGCGATGGCCTCGGGGGACATCCATCGGATGGGCAGCAGGGATTTGGGCTGCACGCGGTAGTAATCAGAGGCATACATCTCTCGCGACAGGCCCAGGTCGGAGATCTTGACATGCAGCTGTTCGCCTACCAGGATGTTTCGGGCAGCCAGGTCCTTGTGGACGAAAAAATGGCCGGCCAAGTACTCCATCCCCGCAGCCACCTGGACGGCCAGGTGCAGGAAGTCAGCATGGTCCAGACTGGACCTGACAGTGCCATCTTCATCACTGCTGCAGCCCACATCTGAATGAGGCGACCGCATGACCAGGAACTCGTGTAGGTCACCCTGATTGAGGAATTCAAAGAGCATGCAGATGGGCTGGTCCTGCGTCACCATGCCCAGCAGACACACCATGTTGGGGTGCTGCAGCTCGGCCAGGACGGACGCCTCCTGCTGGAACTCGCCCCACAGTTGTGGGCTGGAGAAGTCCTTCAGGGTCTTGATGGCCACCAGCTGGGGATGCTCCATTCCTGGCCGGTACAGGTGGCCCTTGTAGATCTTGCCGAAGGCACATTCGCCCAGCTCCTCCATGAAGCGTACGGCAGACAGGGGGAGCTCCTTGGCTTTGCTCTAAGGGAGGGAGAGAGGGAGAATGAGAAAGTGAGAGAGAGAGATATCGAAAGGGCCAGTGGGGGGGTGGAGTAAAAGAGATGGAAGAAGTAGGAGAAAGGGATAGAGAAGAGAACAGTACGGGTGAAAGAGGGAGGAAGAAAGGATGGAGGAAGAGGGAGATGGTGTTACAGAGAAGAGAGATGGAGTGAGGCAGAGAAAGACAAGAGAAGGGGAAACAGGAAGAGAGAGAATGGTCGAGAAAGAGAGGGAAATAGAGAGTGGGAGAAGAAGAGAGAGGGAGAGGGAGAGAGAACATGACAGTTTGCACAGGCTCTGGCTCACTGTGCTCCCCTACCAGCCTGAACAGCATGACCTGCCTGCTGCTGGCTGCCGCGCTATTGAGCACCGCCATTACTCTGCTAATGGCACCCCCCCCCACCAAGGACCAGCAAATAATACATCATCATTACGGAATTACAGGCACACTTTAGAAGAGTAACACTGGTGGACGCATTTGTCTTCTGATTGACGTGCATTTGACAGCTCCACGCTCCAGCCTCTCCGACGGGTGTCAACACACTGCAAACACAGCGGGATCCTTGAATGCTCCCCGTGTGCGTAAGAGGTCGGACAGCAGCCTAATAAAACAGGGGGATTGGGTCTGTGTTTACACACTTCAACCACCACAAAAGGCCAGCGGGGTGAAACAGCCTTAAGCACAAGTGAAAACATATTCAGCTTCCAAGAAAAGGAGGCAGTTAATTTCCTCTAGTGACTGCTGTGGAAAAATTAGCGGCTGGCTAACATGAAACCAACACTTCACTGAAATGAAGTGTTTCAAATCTGGGGGTAAATTCAAACAGGGCTCCTCTCCTGCCCTGGGTAGCTAATCAGCAAGTGCACCTTGTTCATCTCAAACAAGAGGTCTAGCTATACTGCCCCCTTGTGTTGCTCAGAGAAAATTCCAACTTCCTGTTTTCATGACTCCTTGTTTGCAGTTAATTTTACAAGCTCAGAATTCTTTTGTTGAACTTGACAGTATTTCTCCTTTTAGAATGAAAGTATAATTTCCTGTCAAAGCTTTGGTGGTACTCTAACCTCAATGCGATGTCCTCAGACAGTGATAGACAGTTCTATGTACATAACCTTCATTTCATGTATGTATGTCAAACTGGAAAATTCCTCATATGTTGTGTTAGAAACCAAAACTCACTCTTTCTTCCTATAATCCCTGAAAAACTATCATTCAATTTCCAAAACTCACTAAGTCCAGAGAAATGTACTTACTTACAAACTTTCCCTGTCCACATACCCGGTGGATCGAGTGAGTTCAGAATTGGTTCTTAAAATTAGCTTTAACTGAATCATTTTATATAAATGATGTATTAATGGATTACCACACACTCTTGTCAAGTGCCATAGCTGTGTTGCTGCTATATAAAAAAGAACTTAATTTTAAACTTAAGTGCTAAAATTCTAACAGTGTAGGACAAACAAGGAAAACATTAAAACTAGGGAAGTTTTCAGCATTTTGGGGGTGTTTTATAGCTGGAGTTTAAGCAGAATGAAGAGCAAACAAGACATTGTGAGGATTTATGAATTCTGCTCCATGGGGGCTTCATAATCTCAGAGCTTCTGGTGTCCTTATCATTCCAGGAGGCTCCAGGTGGACCTTCATGAGAGCCGCCTCGGTAATCTGCAGACATAATCTGAGAGCCATGGACAGACGGATTTGGAGATGAAAGGTTGCCCAGGATGGGGAGCCCCACTGACCCCCGGAGGGGAAATTAAATTCCTGACAGAAGCAGCGCTTGGCGGAGTGGGCCCCTCTGAGAAAGGACAGATGCTTTGCGTTACAGGACGCATCCCAGGGCCCTGCACTGAGCCATCTTCACTCTCAGCCAAACGGCTGTCATAACCGGCGACCTTCATATGACCCGGAGAATGTGGCTGCTTGATCATGGTGACACAGGGCTGGAGAAAAACAGCCCACGGTGCCCAGGAAGCTGCCGGTCGGAGCGCCAGAGTATCTGGTAACTGATCGCCAAAGAAAGTATGAGCAGCACTCTGTGCAAATCGTTTTCTCATATTGCCATTCGCGTAAATAAACCCCCAGCCCCCTGGTGGCGTAAGAGCACCCCCCCCCCCCCCCAACAGCCCTCCGCCCG